>JAXFYN010000136.1:0-352735 GCA_036172215.1 Camellia granthamiana
CTTAAAACCACAGATGAATTCCTATTCAGAATTAAGTATCATCATTTAATTTTAATCCAAAACTAGGATATTAAACTATGAAATTTCAAACTCTCTGTTGGCCTCAAATCCCTTCTAGGCCCCTTGCCCCCAAACGTAGTGTAAAAGAAATGAATGACCAGGTGCCTAAGAAAGAGCGCAAATAAGTAATACTAATAGGTTTTAATGCATGGTTGGTTTGCAACTTAAAGTGAAGGCATAGTAATCTGTATCATGTTAGATGTGATGATAATATCTAATGAGATTATGGTCAGGTTTTGCAAATTTATCTCACTGTTGAGGTTTGAAAATGTGCATGAATAGAGTACTAGTATATTTATTTGTGGAAATATACAATCTTGCTACTTAGGCATTGCTTAGTCAATTGGATGCCTTAAGACTGATTTAGGAACTTGATTACAGTTTTTTTGTTTGGTGTTACTTTCTTTGTCCATATTGAAAATTTCTTCTAATTATTTGAACGTGTTATCTTTAGCTTATTGTATGGGCTCCAACAAGAGAGAGAGCTATTGAACGCATGAAAAGGGCTCTTAATGACACTATAATTACAGGTAAGCATTGTAGTATTCGATTAATATCATGCCATGGAGTTGTGTTCCATTTGTGTTTTTTTGGTTTATGAACCTTCGCATCATGGATTAGTGAAACACTCTCCATTTTGGAGGGAGCAAGTGGGGGGTGCGTGCGTGCATGTGTGTGTGTGTGTGTGAGAGAGAGAGAGAGAGAGAGAGAGAGAGAGAGAGAGCTCAATTATATGAGTGCAGCTTAAACAATAAGAGATCTCAACTTTTAATGTTTTACATTACATTTGTGTTTTTGTGAACTTGGAACATATTTGTTCAATCTGTAGAAATTTAAAAAACCATTTTAGTGTCTCTAATTACTTGTCAGTTGATATGAATTCCGATTTCTTTTGGCAGGAGTTCCAACAACAATTGACTACCACAAACTTATCCTAGACGTTGAGGTACGCAAATTTCTAAACATCTTTTATCTTCCTTCTTGGAATTCCTTATATTTGGGGGTTTGAGACTTCTGATTTGTCTAAAATTGCTTTGTACGTGTTGTGATACAGGACTTCAAAAATGGAAAAGTTGATACTGCTTTTATTCCGAAGCATGAACAAGAATTAGCTGCGGTAAAGAGCTGAAATGTCCCTGTCATGTGAATATTCTAATGAAACTTTTAAATATTAATATTTCACAGTAATTTGACCATATGAACTGTGAAATTATGCCATCTTAAGATATACATATCTCTACTAGTTTTTCTAGTTGGGTAGGACAACCCTTTTTTCTGGTTTTCATAATGTAGAATCCATTGAAAAGGGACCCCAAATCTTTTTGGTTTCTATGTTCACATTTGGTTGGTTGTCCTTTTATGACCCTAACCCTCCTTTTGTTTTAGTGGAAAACATTTTTTGAAAAATGTTTTTCGCATGGTATGACGGAAAACTTTTTGTGGTCTGACAAAAAACAAGCTTATTTCAGTGGAAAACGTTTCCTACTTTTGAATAGTGAAAAATATTTTCTTGACTAAAGTTCTTACCAATGCCACCAAAAACCTACCACAGCCAGCGCTGCCATCGCCACTGCCACCACCACCACCACCATCATCACTTCTACCAACCTACTACCACCTCCACCTCCACTACGGCTACGGCTACTGCTATTGCTACCACCACCACTACCACCATCTTCGCCTCTGCCGCTAACTCCGCCCGTGACCGCCACTAATACAACCACTAGCACTTTAGTTTCATGGTTGCAACCAAACATTGGAAACGCTTTCTACAAAGATATTTTCTGGAAGAAGTTTTCTGTAGAAAAGGTTTTCTATTGGAAGAAAATGTTTTCCACCAAAACTAGAGGATCCTAAGTCACTGCCCAGATTAGCTAGGAAAACTTTTATTTTTATTTTTTTAAATAGATAGACTAAACCCTTTGTAATTTGTGCTTGCAGCCCCAGAAAATGGTACCAGCAACTCCTGCTAAAGAGCTGACCAAGGCTACTGCTTAAAAGGGATCTCTTATTCACAATTGGAGCAGGTTCTTTTATTAGGTTTATCAGAGCTTAGCAATAGGTTTGAGCAAGAAGATTGCTAGTGTGGTCCTTTTTTTCCTTTCTTTTTATTTTTATTTTTTATATTTATTTCCTTTAGTGTGCTAAAATTATTGAAGAAAATAAAATCTTTTGCTTTTTCGGCTGTCAAGTGAGGTTCAATTGGAACAATTTTGATTGCGGATTACTCATGTTCTTCATTTTGGAAATGAGAGATTGGATGAGTGGCTAAATATTTTCAAATGTTTAGTGAAATCATGCCATTTTAGCATGAATAAAAAGAATAAGAACATCATGTCATTTTATGGTTATGATTATGGTTTGTGGATCGAATTATTCTACCAATTAGCTTAATCAATGAGCTTTGACTGCAATTGGGATAAACTTTTCTTTCTAGTTTGCAAGCATGATGATGTAAACTTGCCTTGCTAGGGTTATAGTTTGTTTGCATGATCTTCAAATGTTTGCTTGGTTTCAATTATTATTTTATGGGAGACCAAGTCAAGATGTAACAGATCAACCACTCTATACCAAATTATTGTTGATCTTTTTCACTCCTTTGTCTCTTAGGTCGTGTTTGGATTTTGAATATGTGGAGGGAAAATAATAGGAAAGGGAAATTTTTTTGCAAATATATTTGAAGGGGACAAGCAGAGGGGAATTTGTGCTAGACAAATGGGCCAAGCAAAACCTATGTGGGCCTTGTTCTTGACCTAGTGACCAGGCTACAAAATCTTTGGCCAGTGAGATCAGGCCAAGTGATGGGCTTGAGTCATTGGCCGAGGTAGATGGAATGAGGGCATCATTCTTGGCCAAGGTAAAGGCGATAGCCGGGCTAAGTTGGCACCCCAAAGCCAGATCGAGCTGAGTACGAGAAGTTGACAAGACTCTACCTAGCTACGAGTTCCAATCGAGAAGGGTTACATGAGGTTTGATTGAGATGCAAGCCAAGCAAGCTAGGCAGGGAAAGTTGTGCGTGGCAGTTTGGCCAGAGCCAATCCGGTCTTGAGGGTGTTTGAGGTGGACTGAGCTAGAGTTAGCTTGGTTGGTATAAGTTACGTGGCCCAATTGGAGTGTGAGGAGGAAAACCCGTCGTTCGTATATGTCAATACCGTTTGGAGGTTTTGTTAGTGTTGTTTGGTAGTATTGGCGCATACACGTCTAAGGCAAAGAGAGGATAGTACATCCATGCGTCCAAGAAAGGACAAGCAAGGTGGTGCGCGCACAAATTATATAAACCCTGTGATGCTTCTATGCAAAACGTCTGCAACTTTCTTTATTCTGAACTATCATTGTTTTAGTCATTTTTTCTCTCTCTAAGTTTGTTAACTTGACCGTCGGAGGGGTTTTTCGGCGACAAACTCACCAAGTAGCTCACCGTCATTGCGTTTTTAGGCTATATGACATCGTTTGGGGCAAAACAAAGCTTGGACGCAAGGAGTACAAAAAAAAAAAAAGAATATTTACTCCCCGTACAGTTGATATTGATGAACTCCTGCGAATTTGCAATACAATGCAACAAGGCAAATTTGCTAAATGCTATTTAGCATGTGCAATGTGATTGGGGAAATTCTATTTGTACACTACAAAAATGTTTAATACATACAATTTGTCGTTTGGGATAAACTTTTAAACAAAAGTCAAATGTTTAGATATAAATTTATGAACAAAAATGAATTGTTCAGATATACATTGTGTTCACTATTTGTTTGAATAATTATTTTTTGTTCTCGAGTTTTTGTTCGAATATTTGACTTTTGTTTGGATGTTCATATTCAAACAACATAAATAGTGTGTAATGAGATTTTTTTGTAGTGGGTAAATAGAATTACCCATTCCAAATAGAATTTTAGTAATTTATGTTGTGTTAAGATATTGATAAAGAGGAAGTTGGGTTAGGATTTTAAGAAGTAAATAATTTTTTTTAAAATTTTTTATTTAAAGGCTGTATTTGAATTTTGGATATGTGAAAGGATTTGGAGAGAGAAGATTAATGGGATGAAATTTTTAAAAATAATTTGGTTTCTATTTCATTCATTTTTTTTCTTTCTTTTTCGTGTCTTTTTTCTTTATAAATTTCTCAATAAATTTAATATTCAAATACATCCCAAAAAAAGGTACCAATGACTAAGGACATAAAGGTTTTATATCTCCAGTACTCCTCTAGTGGGTTGATTGTTATTCTCTCTTGGTGATGTATGGCCGCGAGTTTTGTTCCCCCTCCTTTATCACATTCTTGCATACCCTAATAACATGTCAAAATTTGAGATATTCTCTTTCATTTGTTCTATACTTTATTAAAGTTGAAAGTCATGTTAGACAATCATATAATCACATGATTTGCTAAATATCACCTCTATCATACTAGTTATCAAGTTAGCCATTTTAGTTTTGACGGTTTTGACTCAACAAATGTAATTAGTAGTTTATTCTAACCGAACATTAAAAAAATATTACCTTTTATATTTTAGAATTAATTGTGTTGAGTTCATAAAAAATAATTTCAAATTAAAATGAATAAAATAATATTTAAATAGTAAAGAGAAATAATAGAAAGTTTGTTAGAAAATATATTTTAAAAGATGTAAAACTAAAATAATAATAAATTAATTTTTAAAGTCAAAATATAACAAAATTTTAACTAATTTGATATTGATGCTTTTAGTTAAAGAATTATGATATAACGCTTGTCCAAAATGAATTTATTCATACATTTTGAAAAAATGTCTACAAAATGAATTTTTTTTAGGTCTAAACCACCGGTATCTGGAAGTCCACAGGACCCCGACTAATCCGGTTCGAGCCGGGTAGGACCACAAAAGCGGCAAAACTCTCCCAACAAGTTTTTAACACAGTTGCGTTCCTAGGTCTCGAATCCGAGATCTTGGTTAAGTTAGCATAGCCCCTTATCAGTTAAATTACGTGCTTGTTGGTTACAAAATGAATTATTAGTTTAAAATTGTTGGTCTTATATTCAAAGAGTACATTAATCCCATCTAAAATTGTGAACTCCGTTTGTATAAATCAATTAAAACTAGTATATTGTTTCCTCTTTTTAATAGTATGTGAACAACATTTGACTCTGTTTTTTTGTCAAACTATATATCATCTCCAACAACTTTTGTGTTTCTATATTTTTCCTACTTTGACAAGTCCAACACCCAAAAAAAAAAAAAAAAGCATCTCTATCAGTCTCCCCACTCAATTCCATGGTTCCCCAAACACACCAAAATAGTGGAGGATAGAAAAGAAAGTTGGGCAAAAGACTTTTAATAAAAAATGTTTAAAAATATAGAAGAAAAAAAATAGAAAGTTTTATTACAGATGATAGTTGAAAAAGTATTTTCTTAGAATAAAAAACTAGTTTTTATTTAAAATTTGAGAAAAAACAAAAATAATACTCTACAAAGTTAGAGTCCCATTACACAACCATATTCATTTAGCCTCCGTTTGGAAAGTAAGATTTGAGCTAAAATAGTCATATAAGACAAAATAGGTTATTTTAGTCCAATAAAACCAAACATCATATCTCACCTATAATTATTACATTCTTTCTCTCATAAAAAAAGTCAAAAAAATTAAAAAAATCAAAAATCTTTTTCAAACCAGCCATTTTAATCCCAAACTAAAATAACTAAAAAAATCAAAAAGTCAACTCACTCCCCAAACGGAAGCTAGTAGATCATGCAAAGTGCAATGACAATCTCAAACGACTACCCACCACTCATAAATGCATTCTCATCATAAGCAGCTTTGTTCCAACTTGACAAGAAGTTATTCAGTGGTTCAGGGTATGCCCTAGGGGACACGGGGATGCTCATGGCACAGCGGCCGTGCTGTGAGGGTTATTGGGAGTTTTTTTTGGGATCTATTTTAATGATTTAAGTTGTTTATATTATAGGATTTGTCAAACATACTATTCATGAAAAAATCAAGGTAATTGGACATCTATAATCCCATTATTATGACCTCGTTTTTTCTTTAAAAATAAAATTATTAAAATAATGTTAACCGTTTATTTTTTTTTAAAAAACAAATGTAATTTTGTTATGAGATTATAAATATTCAATTGATTTAATTTTTTGTATAAATAATCTACTCGATAAATCTTACAATATAAACGGTTTGAACAATAAAAACAGACTCGAAAAAAACCACCAAAGCCTCTCATAACGAATAGCTGTGCCACCCAGTTCCCAAGGTGGAGGTCACAATCATATGGTGTCTCAACTCGAACGTGGTTGGTGAAAACGATGAGACTCGCCTATTTATAAGACACACAATAACCACTATTGTGATGGCTGTTATGTAGAAGACACAATAACCACTATTGTGCAATCAATAGCGCCTATTTCGAGTTTCATTTCGATAATTTCAACCGTTCACTTTTTAAGGTAAATTGAGTAAAATATGAGTGCAAAAAAATTAAATTAATTGGACATCAGTAACTCTTTCATCAAATAATATGTATTCAGTTTTATAATTTAAATCACATTTACCATTTATTTTTTAGATATAAATATAATTCGATGAAAAGACTATCAATATTTGATGAACTTAATTATTTGATCTATCCTAAAAAATGAACCGCTCAAATAATTAAAATAAAACCTAAAATAAGCTTTATCCGCCGCACAATAGTGGTTTCTAGCCACTCCAATTACTTATGTTAGTGGTTGGGAGAACATCACAAGTATGATAATTGGTGATTAATTAGAAACATAAACGCGTAATATTCTGAAACAGAGAATAATTTTTCCAGCTTGATAGTGTAATGGACCCACATCTCTTGGAGAATCACAATCAACTCTTTGATTTCAATGTTGACAAAGTCACAAAAAGATAGATATTTATGTCATCAAAAAAAGAAAAAAAAGAAAAAAAAAAACCCTTTTGTTGTCTATATATATAATATCACTTTGCAAGTTTGCTAAACGAGACGTGGTTGATAGAGATATACAACCATATTTTGAATGATTTACTTCAATTATGATAGCATCAACCTCACCGAATTAGGGTGCAACGCGTTGTGCATTTTGATAGTGTTTACTCCGGACCCATTGATATAATCTCAACCGTTCATTTATAATTATATTGAATAGATTATGTATGTAAAATAATAAGTTAATCATACATTCACAATCACATGATCAACCACATTTCTTTTATGAAAGTTGGACGACAAATATGATTTGAGAATAATTTTTCAATTATTATTTTGTAATTAGCAAAAGTCAATTGTTAGTTAGTAAATAATTATGGGAAGGCGTTGAAACCTCAACCTCTCCTTTATACAACCTAAGTGCGGCTTCCATGTAAATATCAAAATTCGATTAAATTAATTTTTTACATAGTTGAAACTTATCAACGAATTTACCCACCAAAAAGCACAACGTGCCCATTCTCATGCCGAGCAAGGCTTCCCTCCAACTAGAAATGTTGTTGGATCTTCGTGAGCTCACTAAAGAGCCCATATCGACAATCTGAACCGTTTATAGCAAAGGGCTAATCCAGAAGATCATTATAGCAAAACATCATATTAATCAGAATATTGTAGGTGCATTATTAGATTGCATTTGTCTTCAAAACAATAAATGATCTATAATCAAAATTGTAACTGTCATTCATATTTTTTTTTTTTATGACAAATGTAATTTAAATATGTGGTTACGGTAGTCCAAACAATCTAATTTTCTTGTAAGGATGATTTTCTCAACAAGTCTCTCGATATGAATAATTTGGATCATTGAAGTGAGTCTCTTAGTGAGCTCACGAAAGCCCAACAACACCTCCAATTGATTTTCCTCCTGTTTTCCCAACTGAAGGGAGGCCATTCCCCTGCATTGGAGCACAAATACTCTAATTTCACCTTACTAAGATTTTAAGCTGTAGGTTTTAACTCAAATTTCTTCTTAAAATTAAGATTTTTATGAGTTAATTATCAAATTTAAATGGTAAGCATTAACAAACACAATTAAATAAGCCTTCAATTTTATCCCCTTAATTATATTACCTAATAATGCCTAACCTAATTTAATTGTTTCATAACTTTGACCATAGAATAAAGAATAATTATTTAGTAGTTTTGGAATATCATGTAATATTATGGTACTCCAAACCAATTATGTAGTGAAAAAGTTTACGAGTGTCGAGTAGAACACTCTAACTCATATTTATTAAGTGCATGAGAAATAAAAAATGACTTAATACATATTAATAATTTTTTTATTGACTAAGAGCACTACATAAATAATAGGTCATGATGCTGCAGGAAAACAATTTAGTTTGGAAATTTTAAAAATAATTTTTTGAATTTTCAATTCATATTTTTTTAATATTTTAATTTTAATTTTTAGATCCACTTAATCTAGATATATTTAAAAAGTACAAAATTTACATAAAACTCTTTCAAAAATTCATTGAATACAAAAAAAATATAAAAATTTAATATATTTTTTGTATTTTGTTGTATTCAATACATTTTTTAAATTTAAATAGATATTTAAATATATTTAGATTAAGTGCATCTAAAAAATAAAAAAAAATGATTATAATGTTAAAAAAAATTCAAAAAAAGCAAAAAATAAAAATGCGCCCGACCCCCAGTAAATGCCACCCCCAGTGACCCCCAGTGCCACGTGACACTGTAGGATTGGAAGGAAAGAAAAAAAAAAAAAAGAAAAAAAAAAAATTGACCAATGGTAGCGCGTCACGTCACTGGGGTCGGACCCCCAGTGGGGGTCTGAAGCAGTGTTGAACAAAAAAATGAATTGAAAATTCAAAAAAACTGTTCTTGAAAATTCTAAACTAAAGCAAAGTGATTGACTCTGCAACTACTTCGATGGAAATTTAGGCATTTGAAATTTTAGAGTGAAGACCAATGGATCAAGGTTCCAACAACCGCTCTCCTTTTGGGTTGACTTTTGATGATTTATGTCACAATTACATAGGTTTTGTTAATGACTTCCGGTTTAATGATCAATTTAGTGGCGGGATGCGTCTGAAATTTAAATAAGTTTTTTAAAAAAGAAAAAAAAAACAATAATAAAATTAACCTACTGTTACTTAAATAGTAAATGCCTTATTTCTTAAATCAAAAGTCTTGATTTCAAGTTTTACGCACGTCTCTACGTAACTTCTCTTAATAGATAGTATAGATAATCATTAAAACGTAAATAAATTTAATACATATTTTAAATAGAGAAAATTAGTGATAAATTCAATTTAAGGAGTGTATAGGATATTAGGTCTAATAGATATTTTTTTGTTTGTGAGAGGTCCACCATTTGTAAAATAATTTGATGAGAAGTCCTTTTGTTGGTTTTGGAAGACATTTTGTTTCCAATTTTATCCCTTAATTTATTTGTTAACTTTTTTTTATTTGTTAACATTTTTTGACTATCTGTTCAAATTGGTGAGAAGTCCTTTTGTTGATTTTGGAGGGTAATTTATTTTCAATTTTACCCTTAATTTATTTGTTGATTTTTTTTATTTGTTGACTTTTTTGACTATCTGTTCAAATTATTTTCTATTTATTAAATTTTTTTGACTATCTATTCAAATTTATATTTATCTATTGAATTTTTTTACCTACATGTTGAATTTTTTTCGCTAATGTTCAAAATCTGTCGGTTACTCTCTATTTGTTTAAAATCTTTGGGTTTCTCTATCTATTTGTTCAAATTTTTTATCTTTTATCTGTTTAAATTCTTTTAATCCTATCTATTTATTTCCCCTATCTATTGCAACTTTTTTCTTAACAACAACAACAACAGAGAAAATTGAAACCCAATCTATTCCTTTTGAATAGATTGAGGAACATATAGATACAAATCTGTTGAATCTGTTGAAATTTTTTGTTTCATCTCTCTAAAATAAATCTATCTAAACTAAGAATACACCAAAATTCAAACACATTTAGGCAGATCATGTCCACAAAAACAACATTTCATTAATTCTATATGTTCAAATTAGACAGATGGGAATATTTCATTATGAAACTTCTCTCTCTAGAATGAGAGCCCTTCTCTTTAAAATGAGAGCTTCACTGCCCTAGTGCAGTTTCTTCGGATTTCCCTTTTCCTCCTTCTATTTCCCTTTGAGTTTGTCTCCTTTAAGCATCTATGGCAACTTTCTCGGTCACACCGGAGGTTTGGATTCGGTGGAACTTCAAGAGGGATCTGATGAAAATGTTGATGTTTCGAACCTCTGTCTAGTAGGGAAGGTACTGGCTCCCAAAATACTCAACAAATCTGCGGTGGCAAATATTATTATGAGAGCATAGAAACTGCGGGCCAACATGACGATTTCACCATGGTCGGATAATGTTTTTCTGTTCCAATTTGCTGATATGGAAGACCGTCGAAAAGCCCTGATAGAGGCTCCTTGGTCAGCCATGGGTTTTCTTTTGGTCCTGCAACCTCTATCGATTGGCAAGTCGGTTGAAGAAATGGAGTTCAATTGGTGCCCATTTTGGGTGCAAGCTCATGGCATCCCGGTGGCCAAATTAACAAGACAAAATAAGGAAATCATTGGTCGAAGAATTGGGAATCTTCTTGGGGTTAAAGCCCTTCATGATGGTATCCTATTATAGAGGAGTTTTCTTCAAATCAGAGTAGAAATTGACATGACCAAACCACTACCTCTGGGATTTATATTACAACAAAAAGTGCCTCAATTGAAGGAAACATGGGTCTCCTACAAATATAAGAAATTATCAGATTTTTATTATGATTGTGGTAGGATAGGCCATGACAACTCTTCCTTCAAATTCGTCTCCCGAGAGGAAGGTAAGAAATCTGGGTATGGGCCAAAATTGCGAACCAGCAAAGCCTCTAGGTTAGATATACCGATGCAAGAGGTACGCAAATGGATAGACAAGGCGGAAGAAATGGTGCGCAATCTGGTAATCAACCGGCTGGTGACGGAGAAGCCGGAAACTACATGTACAATGGCTCCCAAGGACAACACATGCACAGCAGACCCAGCTGTGGCTGACCATGAGAATAGAGACAAATTTCTACAGCATGATATGGTGTCAGATAATAGTAGGAGTATTCGCTCTGGTGGCGTGCCTTTACCCACTGTTGAGGTTACAAGGGTGAACGGTAGCACATCTCAGCTAGGGGCAACATAAAGCATTTTGGTAGGTGCAAATGCCGTTACAGATACTCCACTGGGTAAGGTTGTTTTGTCATCAGCCCAATCGTCTGATGGGCTTGGGCCCAGGTAATTTGTCACCGAGCCCATAGATAACAGTATCATTGTTAGTGTAACGACCCTCGTACTGCTTACCGAATAACCACTGAATTATATACTGATTACTGCTAATTGAGACCGATAATGACTGATAAGTGAACTGGATAAACTACCAAACTGACTGAATGAAATTGAAACTGAAACTGAATAAGTTATCTACTGAATTGTATATTGTACCTGTTGATTTATGTGATTATCTGTTTGAGTTATATGTTTAAATTGCTAATTGAAGGCCTTATCGGCGGCCGATTGAGAAACCGTTTAGTGTTTTGAAATCAGTAGAATTTTTCGGATTTAATGGTATATTTATCTGAAAATTGAGTAGGAATGATTAAATTAGATTAAACGAGTTAATTACGAACTTAGACGTATTTACCGAATTGCCATCCATAGTGGACATTTTGTTTAATATTATTATTGTGCCTTATACACTTAGATGAACATCTTCATCAGCCCTTATTCTTGGATCCCAACCGACCAAACTTAGAGAAATAGAGGGAGAGTGAGAGAATTAAGCTCATTTGTTGAAATTGCTCAAGAGTTTGAAGATTTGTAGCATAATTGCTAAATTAAGCTTGCTAGACTTGTGATTGACACTCTAGGTAAGGAAATCATCATCTTCTTGTTGTCTTTAAGCTTTATCGTGCATGATTCTTGCTCAATTGTAGAATTAAACCATGTTTGAGTCCATATAGGTTGATTCATGCTAGAATTCATGCATGCATGTTGAATTTGTGGACTTTTGAAGTTGAATTCTTGAGAATTGTACATGCATGTTCATGTTTGTATTATAGTCCATGTTTTCAAGATGTTTTGAAAGATTGGAGCTCTTTGGAGCAAGATTTGAAGATTGAATTTGGTTTAAAACTCATGCATTGCATGTGTTCATATTATTCTTGAAATTGGGTTTGAATTGGAATTTAATTGACTCACCTTTGGGGCTTGAATTCTCAAATTGGCTTTTGAAACTTGTTATTCTTTGAGTTGGGATGTATTCCCCAGAGTTTGGGCCCAAGAGGTCGAGTTTTGATGTATAGAATGCTTGGTTTGAGCTTGGAAGGCAAATCTGGAAATTCCAGATTTGGCTTCTTCGCTCGAGCGAAGGATTCCTCGCTCGAGCGAGCCCTTTGATTTTGCAATCTCGCTCGAGCGAGCATCGAGCGACCATCGCGCGTAAAATTCCAGCAACCAGTACTTTTACTGTTCATGCAGATCGCTCGAGCGAAGGATTTCTCGCTCGAGCGAAGCCTTTGATTTTGGAAGCTCGCTCGAGCGAAGGAAGGCTCGCTCGAGCGAGGTGCCTATTTTCAGCAACTTTTGAAAAATGCCTTCCAAGTGTATTTTTGCATCCTCATCCCATCCTAGGCATTCTTAGGCCTAGTTTAAGACATCTTAATGAGGATTTAGACATAGAACCACACCGAGGGAATTTAGGGATTTAATTATCATCCTTCCAACTGTAAACTTAGTGTGTGTTCTATTCTGTTTACTGTTTAGGGTTGGCTATCGGGGACGCGCTCTAGCTGCTATAAGCCTAATCTCTGTGAGTAACAGATTGTGTAAAGATATGTTCAAAATGGTTATATTTTGAACACTGAACCGAATTGTTTATTGAACTGATATTGTTTATTGAATGAATGTATGTCCTGTATTCTGAACTGTATTGTGGCATCCTTAGCACCCACTGTTATTGACTGTTACAGAGCTCTGTCGGTTTCCTTGTGAAACCATACTGTTTACTGAATGATTGGCCATCATTACTGTTGGGTCTGTTAAGACTCGGTCCTTTTGGACTTACTGTTATAGGCTATTGGATGTACCACATATGACTGTTTGACTGAAATACTGAAAGACTGAAATACTGTTTAATGAATTGTTTTCATTACTGTAAGAACATTCAACCTCTTTACGCTTTATGTTATTCACTGGGCTTTAGCTCACTGTTTATATATATATGTAGGTTCTCAGCAGCCAGACCGGAGCTAGGAGCGTGGGTTAGTCCCCAGTTTTGTCAAGCCAGCCATTGTGCCTCACTGTGAGGTTCCGAGACGCCATGCCATGGCTTGGGGTGTTTTTGTCTTCCCCACTTGTCTCCTACTGTTTTGTTCAGACTGTCTACTGTTTACCTGTTTTACTGTACTGTTGAGAGAGGGGTTTAATCCCTGTACTGTATGACTGTATATGATTGTATAGACTGTACTGTTTGGAACTGTATGAATGCATAAAAAATTTTTTGGCATACAGATTGTCACAGCTCTATGGACACTAGTTATTGACTGTATTGGCTTCCGCCAGGCCCTGAACTCTGTTCTATTGTATTACTGTACAGCAGGCCTTTGGTAATCTCGGATTACTGGCCAGTTACGGTGCTAAACCCATAGGGCCGGGTTTGGGTCGTGACAGTTAGGCCGTCTTACAGTTGTAAGTGAAATTGGGCCAATCCCTGATATTGGGATCGAGGAAATTAACCCATTATCTAGCCTTACTAACCTTTCCTTTCTGGATCAAGCTATTGTCAAGAGTATGGCCACTTTTTTCCAAGACTTGTCTATCAAAAGAAAGGCCTATGATGATTTGTGTGAAGACAGTCCACCCAAGCGAATCAAATCGACTACTGGTTGTGCTAATAGCAAATAGCTTGCAGTGATTTCAACTAAGACCGAAAAGGGGTATCGGGATGTTAGGGGTAGGAAATACTCCAAACGAAGAACATCTGGGCGAGGCTCATAACAAGTTTCAGGAGCAAGTTTTACGGCCAAGTTGAGAGGAGAGGCTAATGATGGAGCTTTGGTACAGATTCCTATCTCTCGGAGCCAGGAAGGTGGGGAATTTTGGTCTCAAGTCCCTAGCAGTTTACCGATTGAAGATTTAAATACAATGGTTAGGGTTCTGGTGGCTGACCTTCAACAGCCATGAGATCCATGTTGATGCTTAGCTGGAACTGTCAGGGGTTGGGGTAACCTCTGACAGTTCAGATCCTTCGAGGGTTGTGTTCAACCCATCATCCCTCTGTGGTATTTTTAATGGAAACAAAGAATAAAACCTCTAAGTTGGAGAGGACTCGTAGAAGGCTTAAATTTTCGAATTGCTGTTATATTAATCCTGATGGGACGTTTGGAGGACTTGCTCTTTGGTGGGTGGATGAGGTTAAGCTCGATGTTCGATTTAAATCCAAATACGTCATGCGGTGTGTTGTTGGTCATGCCAACCCCGATAGGGCGTGGGCTGTCTTCTTTACATATGCTCCTCCTAATAGGTCGAAACGCAAGGAATTTTGGAAACTCTTGATTGATCAAGCCAAGAGCAATAACTATCCATGGCTGTGTTTGGGAGATTTCAATCAAGTGGGCTCTATGTGGGAAAAACTGGGTGGTGTGGTGTGCAACAGATCTCAAATTGATGGCTTTCAATCTATGCTTTCAGAGTGTGAGCTGATGGATCTTGGTTTTAGAGGTACTGCCTATACTTGGACAAATCACCAAGTTGGGGAAGCTAATATTCGTGAAAAGTTAGACAAACCGTTTGCCACAGTGGCGTGGCGTGGTATGATCGGTTTCTTTTTGCACAAGTATTCCATGAGAGCATCATTGGCTCCGATCACTGTCTGCTTGTTGTTAACTGCTATGTCCCGCCAAAAAGAGTTCCTCGGTTGTTTAAATTCGAATCTATGTGGGCATCAAGTTCGTAGTGTGGGGAAGTCATCAAGAGGGTGTGAACCTCTCCAAATTCTGGACCTCCGATGTTCCAGTTGGTCCACCGTTTGAAATCCTATAGTTATGACCTCCTATCATGGATCCGGAGTGCATTTGGCAACTACAAAAAGCAAATTGCAGACTGTAAACGCAAATTGGCTCATCTTCAAAGCCTTACTCCAACTCACCAGAACCGTCGGGACCAACATGTCATCTAATCCCAACTAGAAGAATATTTGTTAAGAGAGGAGATGTATATCCATCAGCGGTCATGGGTTAATTGGTTGTCATACGGAGATAGAAACACGGCCTTTTTTCATGCCACACTCAATCAACGCAGACAGAGAAACCAGTTGATTCGCCTCCAGGATACAAATGGGGAGTGGCTGGAATCGGATGAACATATTAACATCCATAAACACGATTACTTTACTGACTTGTTTACCTCTGCTGGTAATCGTGATATGGAGGAGGCTTTGAGTGCGGTGGACCACGTAATCATTGCAGAGATGAATTCTCGGTTAACCAAGGAAGCGACGGACGATGAAATTAAATCTGCGGTGTTCCAATTAGGATCGCTTAAAGCTCCTGGACCAGATAGGTATCCCGGCTTTTTTTACCACCAATATTGGGATGTGATTGGGGCGGATGTGTGTAAGGTGGTTCGGAGTTTTTTGGCAAATAGAGTCCTACTGAATGAGTTAAACCATACTAACTTGGTCTTAGTCCTGAAGGTTAACGCACCTGAGATGCTTTCGTAGTTTAGACCAATTAGTTTATGTAATTTTACACTCAAGATCATCACAAAAATCCTGGCTATTCGCTTGAAAAAAGTATTGGGGGCAATTATTTCTCCAAATCAGTCGGCTTTTGTTCCCGGGAGAATGATCCAAGGCAACATTTTGGTGGCCCATGAAGCCTTTCATTATCTTAAGTTGCACAAAAAGGGTACACAAGTGGACATGGCCACTAAACTTGATTTCAACAAAGCCTACGATCGGGTTTAATGGGATTTCCTGGAAGCGGTTTTGCAAAGGATGGGCTTTCATGAGATTTGGATTAATTGGGTTATGCAATGTATATCAATGGTTACCTTTGCAGGGGTAATGAATGGAGCTGTGCAAACAACATTTACACCCACTAGAGGTATTCGACAAGGACACCCTCTCTCTCATTACCTATTTCTCCTTGTGGTCGAAACTTTATCTAAGCTCCTCCAAAAGAGCTTGGACGTGAAGAAATTCTCTCAAGCATCAAACTTAGCAGAGGTTGTGTCACGCCCCAAACTCGCCCCTAGAAGTTTGGCAACGAGACCGGCCAGTAATCCTAGATTACCACAGGCCTTCCTGTACAAAACACAAATAAACGGGGCTCGCGGAAGCGAAATAAAGAAACTAATAGTCCAAAGAGCTGTGCATTTATATGAACAGATATTTATATGACAAAAATGAGTTAATTACCCACTATCTTAACATTACATACATGCACCATAAGAACATATACAATACAACTCATTCAGTTACAACTGTTCAACAAAACAAAACAGGAACTCACATCGGCCTTCCAGGCCTAGCCTCAACTCGGAGGCACACAAAACTGGTAGGCTTCAAAACGGCGGCTCGGTCAAGACTCCGCCTAGGTTTGCCTCCCCGAATGCTCACCTATAAATACATAAATACAAACAATGAGCTAAAGCTCAGCAAGTAACATTAAAGTAAAGGGGTTAGTGAACGAACCCTAACATTTCATATATACAGTTATAAACAGTCAACAGTCATTAATGGCATAATCCACAAAACCTTTTCATAACCTTTTCATATATACATAAAGTAAACAATCAAACAACTAGAGTAACCGGTCCGTACACCGATTAAACACATACCAACTAGAGTAACCGGTCCGTACACCGATTAAACACATACCAACTAGAGTAACCGGTCCGTACACCGATTAAACACATACCGAGATCTCGTAAACTGGTCATGGACCCACATTTCCATGCCGTCCCCCATGACTTGGGACTATCTATGGATGCCATACTAGATTCGCAAACAGGACATTCGTTCACAGAAAACATTATCATTTTAAAACATATCATATCATATCACTTTTGAACATACTTTCATACGAACATATCATTTACAGAAATGTTACTTACAGAGGGTTTCCGATACCGATGGCACGGTCTTCTCAATCTGACCTGCAAACATCAACAGTATAGCACATTCTTAACATATATCATTATCACCATTCATGCCTTTACATTTTCCTTTCCTTCATTTCATGCTCAATCTAATCTTCTTTACTTTAATTCATACTCATTTCATGTTCATACGATGATAAATGATGCAATTAACATGTTAAAAATCATGTAGAACAACTTTCCAAAATTTCCTGAAATAACCCCTTCCGCTCGAGCGCAACCTTGGCCGCTCGAGCGGCCAGTACAAATTTTCAAAACTTCTGGGAGGCTGTTTTCTGCGCTCGAGCGGGCTCACCTCCGCTCGAGCGGACCCTGCGAAAATCCGAAACCCTGGTTCTTCTTCCAAGCTTCATCCTTCCTTTTACAAAATCCATTTAAACATTTATGAAATCCAAGTCCCAAACCCTTGAAAAACAACATGATTTAACCATTATATCTTCAATTCAAACCCAATAGCATCATATATAAGATCAATCCCATGAATCAAGATGGAAATCCATAACAAACACATCAAAGCTTCATTTCTAAACATCCATGGAGGTTTTGAGGAAGAATCTCCTTTAACCCAAATAAACATGATTCAAACTATTTTAAAGCCATGATCTTGTGTTCAACATGCTAAATGTCGAGAATCAACAAGCAATTTCATGGAAATCTTACCTTAATCACTTAGTTTGGAGAAGCTTAGACTTGATTTCCCCTTCTTCTTCCTCTTCTTCTCTCCTTTCTCCTTGGTCTCTCTCTCTCTCTCTCCATGAATTCTCTCTTCTCTCTCTTTCTCTAGATTCTTCTCCCTTTATTCTTGAGTCAAATGAGTCAAAAGGCCTTATCTATAACATATATATATCACATAGATCAATTAAACCAAAACACTTGAGCCAAACGAGCCTTAGCGATTCAGACGAAATTCAGTCTTCAATTTATCGTTTCAGATAGTTCTAAAAATTCCCGGTATCACATAGACATGTTCGATTTCATTTTCTGAATCCATTACGGTCATCAATTTCAGTCCCGAAGTTGTAATTCCAACAGATATTTTTCAAAGTCAAACAGATATTCTTTAATTAAATCATATAATCACATAATTAATTATCGGGAATTACGTCACATGGTTCCGGGTCATTACAGGTTGCCCAATGCTATCACATCTATTATTTTCCGATGATGTTCTCTTGTTTCACAAAGCGGATGCTGTTCAATGTCATGAAATTCTCAGAGTTTTAGAAGTTTACGGGAGAGCTTCGGGCCAAAAAATAAATTTTGAAAAGTCTGGTATCCAATTCTCCACTAATACTAAGGCAGGACTTCAAAGTTAGATTTGTGATATCATGCGTATTGCCCTTATTAAACCAGGTTCTAGATATTTGGGTTTGCCATCTTGTTGGGGGAGATCCAAACGTGAGACCTATAATTTTATTGTAAAGAATGTGCGCGACAAACTTTAAGGCTAGAAACTTAAATTGTTATCCCAAGCAGGCTTGGAAATTCTTCTTAAATCAGTTGCCCAAGCCATTCCATCCTATGCAATGGCTTGCTTTCTTTTTCCAAAGAATTTATATGCTGAATTAAATGCGCTTTTGAGCAACTTTTGGTGGAAATGAGACCCAAAGTATGAAGGCATTCATTGGGTATCTTGGGAGAAGATGACCATGTCCAAACTCCAAGATGGAATGGGGTCCCGGGATTTTCGATCCTTTAATAAAGCTTTACTGGCCCGTCAAGGTTGGCGGCTGTGCAAAAATCCTCAATCATTTTGTGCCCAAAATTTTAAAGGCAGGTACTACCCCAACTCTGATTTTTGGAATGCCAGGAAAGGACCTCGAGAGTCGTGGGCTTGGACTAGCATATTGGAGGGTCGTAAGGTGCTAAACCGTGGCATTCGGTGGCAAGTCTACAGTAGGAAATCCATCAAGTTCTGGGACGACAAATGGGTAGCTTCGTCTAAAGACTTTCGGGTTCAATCTCGAAAACCCACAGACTGCCAATTAGTTACTGTTAGCGATGCTATTAATCCCAATTGCAAATGTTGGAGGAAAGATGTCCTGCATAGTGTGGTCTCTCTAGAGGAGGTTCACCAGATTTGTTCGATCCCCATAGCTGTTGAAGATAAAGAAGATCGTTTAATTTGGCATCATAACCCCAAAGAGACCTATTCAGTTAAATCTGGGTACCATGTGGAAATTACACATCAACAGCGTCGCAATGAGGACAGACCATCTTCTTCTTTTCAGATTCTAGCTCTGTTTTGGAAATTCTTGTGGACTCTCCTGATTCCTCCTAAGCTTAGACACTTCTGGTGGCGGGCATGAAATAATCTGTTGGCCTCTAAATCAAACCTTTTTAGGTGTCATTGTGCAAAAGATGACATATGTCCCATCTGCCGTAAGGAATCTAAAACAGTGGAGCATTTGCTTTGTGGATGTGACTGGACAAGGGCTGTGTGGTTTGGGAGTAATTTAAACCTCACTTGTAGCTCTGGACCAATTGTTTCAATCCAGCGTTGGACCTGTGATCTGTTTCAAAAAATTCAGGACAAGAATGTTAGAGTGGAGTATTTTTGTAAGCTGCTTTGGTTAGCTTGGCACATTTGGAAATGTCGAAATGACATTGTTTTCAACCATCAGCCCATTGACCTCTACTCGGTAATTTTCAAAGCTGAACAGAATTTTAGTGAGTATCCAACAGTGCTGTAATCTAATAAGCCTATTCCTAATCTGTGGAGTTCTCTGAGATCTATGGCTAGGGAGTGGACTCCCCCTCGGCATAGCAGATTGAAAGCTAATTGTGATGTAGCTCTGAGACCTAGGTCTTCCACTGCATCAATAGCTATGGTTGTTCGGGATAGTAGAGGCTTGCTTGTGGAAGGAGTTGTCTGTTCTGAGGAAGTGGGGTCAGTCATACAGGGTGAAGCTCTAGCGGTCCGATGGGCATGTCTCATGGCCCGATCCCTCAATCTTTCTCAGGTGGAAATTGCTGGAGATAACAAAACTGTGATCTTTGTGTGTGTCTCCGAGGCTGTTCTTCCATGGGAATGTGCTCCCATCATCGATGATATCCGAGGCTTAGCAATCCAATGTAATTTTTTCTTTTTATGGACTCCTTGTGAGGCTAATAGTGCTGCTCATTGGGCAGCGAGGGCCTTTCTTAATGGAGCTCTACCTCCCAATTGGGTTTGTAATCCCCCTGTTGGTTTATGTAAGGCTTTAGCCTTGCTCTAATTATATAACTTCAGTCTTTCAAAAAAAAAAAAAAAGTAGACAGATGGGTTTTAGTTTTAAGAGATGGGTCTCTTAGAGGAATCTCTGGAAATCCCACTCAAATGAGCTATGATTCATCATAGTTGGATGTACCTTCGAAGACGATGACGTTATTTCTTCCTCCGCTGTCATCGGTAAACATACCGGCCGTTTGGCTAGAACATAGTAATTTGGCGCGTATCCATCAAAAAAATGCCCTTTTAAATATTCTCGAACACTTATATATATATTATATGTATATTTTTTTTATTTTAATATATTTGTTACACGCATTATCAATATTAATCATCACCAATGGATGGTAATTAGCATTTTCTAATTACATAATACATACGAACATGGGATCAAATATATTCGTTGAATTAGTGAGGGCTAAACACTAAATAATCTTGTGATTATTTTAAAAAGGGCAAATTACATTGACTTCTTCTGAAATTAAAAAGATACGATAAGTCCTATAGTTTTAAAATAATTATATTGATTTTTTAATATTTTAATTCACACAATACTTAGACCCACTTTCGTTAATAAATTGTTAGTTATCAATAAGTTGTTATCTTTTTTACATTAAAATATATTACTTTTTCTTGTCTACTATTGTGTTTTCACACCATCTACACTAATTATATAGTTCTTTTAGTCTTACTAAAATGGAGGTTAGTATAATTATAACAAAATTATGAAACTTGTTGAATTTCTTTGAAGTTTCAAAGAGGTTAGTGTAATTTATGTTTTAAAAAATGATCATAGAATAATTTTAGGATAATTAAATCAATCAATAGTTAAATGTAAATTCTATGTGTAAGAATATCACACTTAATTGGAATGTCCACCATATGACAACATTTTCTTCTTAATTGGATATATAAGAGCATCTCTAACGTTTACTCTTTTTTTTTTTTCCCTATTAAATTTGAGTAAAAACTTTATCTGATATCGATTGTTTCAAAGCACAATTTATATTTTTCATCAAAGCACTGGTCGACCGGGAGGACAACCAGGCGAATGTTTGGCTGATCGATCGGTTTGTGTAAATAGACAACACTTTTATGGGCAATTTTGCAAGGAAAAGGTTGTTTGGGAGGACGTTCGGTCCAACGGTTACTCACAAATTTGATGAAAGGATAAAACTCCCTTGATTTGATGAAAAAAAAAAACTCTCCCTCTATTTGATATCAGTTTGATGAAAGGGTTAGAGTTCACATTTTAGGCTCTTTTTTTTTTTTGTTGTCAAATTTAAATTTGATAACAAATTTGATGAAGCGTTGAAAACGCTCTGAGGTCCACCATATGACAACATTTTCTTTATTAGAGAAATAGGGACTTATACAGGTGTGCTTGAAATTTGTAAGTGTACCTAAATTTGATAAATGAAAATAAAATAAAATAAAATAAAGGTAAAGATAATTCAAGAACTAAAAGAAAAAAACAGTGATAACTTTTTGTTCTATATAATAGCATAGGTAGAGGTGATAAACAAGCATAACGAACTGAACAATTAATTGTTTAAGTTTGGTTTAAAAATTTTAATAAATTTTAAAATTTGTTTAAATTTGATTAATTAAACTTTTAAACCAATCACAAACGAGTTTTTGTCAAGTCCAGTTCGAAAAGTTTGGTATTATTATCCGTTGTTTTGGGAAGATCGTTAAAAATTGACTTTTTTGATTTTTTTTTTTAAAAACGTGTAAAAAATGTGAGAGATGATATAACTCAAAATGAGTTAAAAGTTGAAAGATAGCTTTTAACCATCTTTCCAAAATAGTCTTATATAGCTTTTAGACTTATCAAATCGAGTTGAATGAACAATTAATTATTCAAGTTTAATTTTAAAAAAATTAATAAATTTTAAAATATATTTAAAATTAATTTATTTATCAAACGAACTAAGGGGTTGTTTGGGAAGTGCTAGATTAGTATACTTTTTAACTTTTTACAAAAAAAATGTGAAATATGGATTGGGTTTGAAGTGATGTGGTAGAAAGATGATGTGACCCAAATAAAATAATTACGATCCAAATAAGATAATATGCTAGTACATGCCAAACAAGCACTAAATTAAAATGAAATTTTAGCGAATTAAAAGTTTGAACTGTTTGATCATTTCTTACAGATAAGCAAGCATAAGTTTTTTTTTTTTTGGTTACATCGGAAGGGAAAAACACAAACAAAGGGCTAAGCCAGTTCAAAGGATAAACCAATCATGTCCCTCACTAGCAAACTTCTAATTGCAACTGGTGGTTCATTCACCACCAGCATATCTTCAGGTTGTTCTGCTCCGAATTTGGCTAGTGCATCAGCACAAAGATTACCTTCTTTCCAAATGTGTTGGATTGTGCATTCGCAGCCTCTTATCAGAATTTTTGCATCATCCACTAAATTTCTGAAGGGGCAATTGGCCACAGTTTCTTCCTCCAGCAGCTTCACGACTTGTGTTGCGTTTGTTTCTATCAGAACATTGGATAATCCTTTTTGTAAAATAACAGTGAGGCCTTTATACACTACCCACAATTCCGCTTCAAGGCTGGTTCACATTTGTAGTCCGCCATAAGTAGACCTCCAAAGCCTCTTTCTCCTCCAACTTTCCTGTAACCATCTGTATTTAATTTGATCCGACCTATAGGAGGTAAACACCAATAAATAAGTCTGTAAGAGGGTCTAGGATTAAGGATTGAGTTGAGGAAAGCTTGGTGGATCTTTGTAGAGTAATCTAAAATGAACTTGACACTCTCTTGGTTAGAAGCAGATTTACCATCAAACACAAAAGAATTTATATTTTTTCAAATTGTCCATAAAGCCACAATAAAAACAGTGTACCAAGAGATGTCTGTAGGGAAATGATTTTTGTTTTTAGCATTACTCATGAGCCAATCCCTCCAAGGTTTCCCAACCATACTCAAATACCACTTCTTGCCAAAAATAGTAAACCACACTTCCTTAGCTTTATAGCAGTCCTTGAACAACTGGCTAAGGTCCTCAGACCCACTGCAGTATGGGCAAATAGGATCATTGGTAAGTCCTCTCTTCATTCTCATATGGTTAGTAAACAACTTTCCATGGAGTATAGTCTATAAGAAAGCTTTAAGTTTTCGTGGAAGCCTAAGCTTCCACACCCATGTCCAATCTTCATCCATGTGAGGATGCCCTTAAATAAGATCATAGGCAGAGAAAACTATAAACACCTCATCAGGGGCCCCTTTCCACATAGGAGAATCCAAATTGGAGCTATCAGGAGGGACAGTGTTCAGAATTAGAGAAATAATGGGAGATGGTAGTATGCTGTCAACATACTGATCATCCCAAGTTCCATCATCTCCCACTAGTTTTCTAATCTTAATACACTTGGGATCATCAGTGGAACTGACAAGGTTAGGGCTGGAAATAGATTCTTCGAAGGATCTATCAACATGCCACCAATCTTTCCACACATCAATAGTCTGGCCATCACCCACAGACCATTTAATACCTTTTCTGAGAGTGTTTTTAGTACACATGATGCCTTTCCAAAGATGAGATGCTTGCCTCCCTTTAGGTCAATCCTGCAAAGAAGTATTTTTAAGATATTTTTTTCTAGAAACCTCACACCGCAAGTCTTCCTGTCTGTTGACCATATTCCATCCCAACTTAGAAAGTAGGGCCAGATTTTGGTCTCTAGCTTTTTTTTATACCAAGACCCCCATTCCTTTTCATTTTGCACACCACATCCCAATTACCAACGTGAATTTTTTTTCTTTCTAGGGTATTACCCCAAAGGAAATTCCGGTTCAACTTATCAATTTCATTGCTCACCTTTTTAGGAACAAGCATTGTTTGCATAGTGTAAGAAGGAATAGTAGAATTCACTAACTGAATCAGTGTGGCTCTGCCAGTCAAATATAACACATTAGCCTTCCACCCAACCAATCTTCTTTGCATTTTGCCCAATCTTCTTTGCATTTTGCCAAGGAGATCATTAAAGTGTCTCATGGTAACCCTCTCATGAATTAGGGGAACACCCAAGTATTTCTCTAATTCAGTAGTGAAAGGAATGCCACATTTATTACTCAAATCTCTGGCTGTCCTGCTCTCAATGTTAGGTCAAACATACAACTTGGACTTATGGGAATTAATTTTCAATCCAAAGATTTCACAAAACTCATCCATAATCTGCATTATAGTGTTGCAATTTGACGTAGTGGCCTGCCCAAAAAGCATGAGGTCATCAGCAAAGAAAAGGTGAGTGATTGAAGGACCACCTCTAGTGACCTCAATCCCTTTCCAAAGCTTGTTCTCATCTTGGAGGCTAATCATATTGGATAGCATCTCCATACACAACACAAAGAGGTAAGGAGAGAGAGGATCTCTTTGTCGCAGACCTCTTTGAGGTTTAAATTCTTGAAGAGGTTCACCATCCAAAATAATAGCAGTGCTAACACTAGTAACACAACTCATGATGAGATCAATAAGGTTAACATCAAAATCAAATTCAAAAAGGGTTTGTTTGAGGAAATCCCAAAAGATGTTATCATAAGCTCTTTCCAAATCAATTTTAAAAATCATACCCCCCTTCTTACCCTTTTTGTGATTCAAAATGTGGATGATCTCTTGAGAAATTATTATGTTATCACTAGTACTTCTGCCAAGGATAAAGCTACATTGGTTAGGTCTAACAATGTTATTCAAAAAGGGTCTAATCCTACTCACAATGATTTTGGAAATAATTTTGTAAGACACATTGCAAAGGCTAATGGGTCTAAATTGTTGAATTCTCTCAAGGTTGTCAATTTTGGGAATCAAAGCAATAAGAGTTTTGTTAATATCAGAGGGAATATGGTTCTTAACAAAACAGTCTTGCACAAAGTCAAAAATAGAGGGACTTATGATGGACCAGTAAGAATGATAAAAAACTACTTGAAACCAATCCCTCCCAGGGGCCTTAAAAGTATGAATATTCTTCACTACCTGCTAAACCTCCTCATTAGTAATACTTTAAGTAAGTTTGGAGTTGAACTCCTGAGTCACCTTACAAACCACCAAATTATTCCAGTGATCAAGAGAGGTGGTAGGGGAATAGCTAAAACGATTAACAAAATAATTGGTAATCAGATTCTTGAGTTGGTTAGGTTGATCACGCCAACCCCCACTATCATTTCTCAACATCTCAATCTTTCTCTTTTTCCTTTTGGTGATAGTGGTAAGCTGGAAAAATTTTGTGTTCCTTTCACATTGGGTAATCCAGTTAGATCTAGATTTTTGAAACCACAGAAGCTCTTCCTGGTAAAGCACTTTATTATTTTTGAAACCACAGAAGCTCTTCCTGGTAAAGCACTTTATTATATTGATCGATAAGATCTAGCTCAAGAGTATGAAGATTATGAGAATAGATGTTGGCCTGGGATTTTTGAATGCCTTCTATCCTCCCAAGTAACCATCTCTTCCTTTTAAAGATATTGCTAAAGACCTCTTTGTTCTAGACACTAGCTGCTTGAGCTAGTTTCTAGAGGTTATTACTCAGGGAGACATAGTTCTTGGTCCAACTATTATCAATAACATTTATGAAATTCTTATGAGTAATCCAAGCTGCCATGAATTTAAAGGGTTTACAAATGGGATTAAAAGGAGACTTACCTTGAGTAAACACCATCATAGGGGAGTGGTCTGAGTAGGTGCGAGGGAGATTCCGAACTGCTCCATTTGGGAAACTGGTTCTCCACTCTGTATTGCACAAAGCTCTAGCCAACCTTACCATAGTATTTGCCCAGCCTTTTTTGTTGTTAGACCAAGTCAGCCTAGAACCTGAACACCCCAGATCCATGAGCTTGCAATTATCAACCCTTGCATTGAATTTCCTGCTCCTTCTCTGATCTTGACTGAAGGACTGGTTCAGGTTACCTTGTAGACTTCGTTTTTCATTAGGTGTGGTGAAGTCATTAAAGTCACCAGCAACTAACCAGGGTTGAGTCATATGACGAGCAACTTCCTCCAAGTGATCCCATAACTCTTCTCTCAGGCTACTGTTTGCATTTGCATATACAGCTGAGAGCAGCCAGTCTGGGTAGTCCTGGCTAGAGATGGTAACAGTGATTTAC
The DNA here is from genome assembly GCA_036172215.1 of Camellia granthamiana. Classification (NCBI taxonomy): domain Eukaryota; kingdom Viridiplantae; phylum Streptophyta; class Magnoliopsida; order Ericales; family Theaceae; genus Camellia; species Camellia granthamiana. The sequence continues at coordinate 26,579 of JAXFYN010000136.1, forward strand.
TGGGAGCTGGCTTCTACCACTCTAACATTTACTATGTTTGGGTTTCAAATCATCCAAATACCCTCACTACAGCCAATTGGGTCTACATGAGCTAAAGTTGTAAAGCCCATACCATTGAAGAACAAACCCATAGCCTTGAACTCAACTTTAGTTTCCATAAGGACAACCAGGTCTAGTTTATGGATTTGAACTAAATCCTTCATACTCCTTTTAAACTTTTTGTTCCCTGCTCCTCTGCAATTCCAGATGAGTAAATCCATAAATCATATAGTTTGTTGTGGTAAAAGTGTTTGGCTATCTAATGCCAAGTAGCCTCTGATGGCTTTGAAATTATCTTCCATCAACTTCAGTGGTGTCATTGATAGGTAATGCATATCCTGGTTTGCATCCACCTGTCTCCATGGTTGAAGCCTCAACTTTATTTCCTCGTTCCATCATTTTGAGGTGATGAGGTGAAACACTTCTTTCCATGGGGATAGGTACACTAAGACTCTATTCTGATGCAGCATGTGCTTCTCCGTAAGGTAGTTCACTCATTCCTCCTCCATTTTTATTAGGGGGAACTCAGAATTTGGTTCTAGAGTTTATTCGAGTAGCAGAATTTATAGAATGTGAGGTAGGGTCGATTGGGTGAGTGGGTGGGTGGTTTGTGGTGGTACAGAAATGGTGTTTACGACTCTATGGATTTGATGTCTCACACTCCCCCCTTGCTGCTGCTTGATCTCATATCTTCATGTCAGTGCCATCTATATTGCCTATTCGAGCTTCCCCACCTTTCTTTTCAGTAGCCATACCAAGGCTAATTATCTCAGTCTTTTTTGCTGGTGTTCTGGCCTCATACTGAAAGTCCCCATCTACGTGGACTTTTCCTTTTCCTTTTCTTTTTTCCTTGCTAACTTGGGCTTTGGGGCCTAGCTAGTCCCCTTGCTCACGTAGGATCTCAAATATATTATTTTGTTGGGTATTAGCACCTCTATGCACAATTGGGCCTTTTGATTTTCTTCGTTGGCTTGGAACAATCATCCATGGCCCATGATTCCCTGGGCTTACCTCATCTTTATGCTTTTCCCACTTGGGTTTGGTCCAGGACTGACTGGGCTTCCATTGCTTTGGCTTCCAACTCCATTCAGTGCCTAGCTTTCTTGCACCGTCGCCGGAATAGGTTTATCACTGCATGCCTCTCTCCGGTGACCAATCCTGCCACAAGAAAAACATAGTGAGTGTAAATGTTCATGTTCAACTCCATAAGTGTGCTTACCTATAGAAAAGTGAGAGATTAGGGGCTTTCTGAGGTCCATTTCGATGCAAACTCGTGCATATTTGCCTCTCGTTGCCATGGCTGTGTTGATGTCGATCTTGAGTAGAACTCCAATAACTTTTGCAATGTGGTAGAGGATTTTCTCATTGTAGTACTCAATGGCGAGATTAGGAAATCTCACCCATATCGCGGTAGTATCCTCTTCCGCTTCGTCCGATTTGAAATCTTGTTGCCATTTTCGCACTGTGACATAGTGATCCATTACAATCCATGGTCCTCTAGTGTATACCTTGGTGTAGTCATCAGCCATGTCAAACTTAACTATGAAGAATCCGTTCCCAATGTCTAGGGCTTCAAAGTCTGCTTGGAGCCTCCAAATCTTGGTCATCTTGGTTATGAACAATTTATACCCTATGGTTTTCCCCAATAGCCTCACGATCAAACACTTTTTCCATGGCTCACGCACTTTCTTCAGGAGGCCTGGTGGTATCTGTACTTTAGGTATCCCATCTCTGGCTTCCTCCATAACCTCATCATCTTGCTCCAATCTCTAATTGGTATTTGCATCCTCCTCGTCGGAGGAGAGCTCCTCCACATCGCAATCGAAATTTTTTTCATTTCGGTTTTCATTGAATCTCGAACGGAGAAATGAGCAAGCATAAGTATTATTGTCATTTACTTAATTTGGGTGATTTTTGTACGGCTGTACATGGTCTCTACGTCGCAGTTTTGCCCAGTCTTTCTCAATACCTGTAAAAACCTACTCTCGAGTAGATATATACTCGCTATATTGTGATATCAACAATTGAAATAAGGGTTAGGCTTCTTTCTCAGTTTGAGATTAGATTGAAGCATGTTATTAGGCTTGTGAGAATTTATTATGAGTGTTATTTTAATAATTTAAATCATTAAATGTGTAGAATTTGTTAAATATTTTATTCTTGTAAACAATTACATTAATTAGATATTGATAGTGTGACATTTCAAATATTTAATTAACACTATGTTACTATAATAATAATAATAATAATAAATAATAATACATCTAATTACATTGCTATATGTGCTAAGGATGTAAATTAATTTAGCATTAGTTTATCAAAATTAGGATGAATAGATTTACTTGGGGGCAAGATAAACAGTAATTAAATTGAGAAGATTTGCTGGAGAGATAGATTGGGCCACCTGTGCCATTTAGCAGCTGAGGGGGATGAGTCATCAAATTTGAGGCATCATTACAAGGTGAGTCATCACGTAGAGCTTGTGTATATAGCGGGGATGTGAGAGCCAAAAAAAAGGATGAGCAAGAGAATAGTCTGGAAAAGTCGGCAAAAAATAAGAGGGAAATGGTAAGAATTAATATAGAAGTGAGTTATACCTTGAATTATCATAATATATTTTATGTATATTTTGAATTATCATAATTTATTTTATGTAAATTATGATTTATAAATTATATTAATATTGCAATTACGTTGATTATTTTCTGAATTCTATTTGTTTAAATTGAAATTCATGGATATGGTTATTTAAATTTTAGAAATTATTTGACAATGATTTTGTAAACAATTATTTTCTCTAAGTACCACCATGGGAGTCTCATGCCTTGGGGAACTTAAATAAACCATTGGCCTCTGATTGGTCATCTTGTGGCGCTCTGTTTGTCATGAATCCATTGACCTTTGTTCTGTTATGTATCGTGATTATAGTTATTTATTTACATAATTTATATATTTCAGTTTCTACCACTTAACTAATTTGGTTATTCAAACTAAGTTATGTTAATAGTTTTAGCTTAAATAACTATCCATGATTATTTTATGTCCCTTAAACTCTTGGCATAATATTTCTCACTTTGTTGTGTGCTTATAGCTATTACCCTTTCAGGTGATGAGATGTAAAGGAGACTCGTAACCTCATGTAGTGGAACTGGCACAAGAATTTGATACTGATCAGTTATTTTGTTTTTCTTTTATTTTCTTCTTTTTGTTTTTTTTTACTGATGGTTGGTCATTGAATAATAAAATAATAAAATCCCTACATATGTATTTTCTTTTATGAAAATGGTAGAATGGAGTTAATTTTGCATTTCATTATTTTCTTACTTTCATTCTGCCTCTGCTTGCACCATTTAATTTGTTAAGATTATAATTAATTAGTAAGTTGTGATTCTAACCTTAAACCCCTGGAACGGGGTCGTGACAGATAGACATTTGATCAAATCATATTTCTATAACGGTAAATATAATTTTCAAAATAAATTGTTAATAAAAAATCTAATTCGATCAAGTAGTTATCGATATCCGATCAATGTAATTTTTGTAGAAATGAAATACTTAACAAACTCTACACATTAACGGTTTAGATCATCGAAAGATAACCTGTAGTGAGCTCCATGGACCCGAACAACATAGTCCAATCCACTATATAGACTGGAAAGAATCTGAATCCTTAAAAAAATGATAAATTACAAATACACCCATTAAGATTTGTTTAAGATATGAATTATTTTGTGTGATTTAAAAAATTACAAATATCTTATTGTTAGAATTTTCTATTTAACAGAATTAATTTAAAAAATAAAATTTCTAACTGCTCTTCCATACAATAATAAAATTACTTGAATTATTAATTAAAATAAATTTATAACATTATTAAAAATTATTAATTGACTTGATCATTTATTAATAAAAGAGACAATTTGTTGTAAAATTAGAAATTTCAAGAGGCATAATATAATTTTCAGAATCACAGAGGGTAATTTGTATTCTAAAAAATTTCAAGATATGTATTTATAATTTATCCAAAAGAAGAGAGTAAATTACTATAATCTCTTCTCATGTTTGATGAAAATATGATAATTGTATGATTTTTTTAAAAATTTTATTTCACATAACATTTAGTTTTATTTTCATCAATAATTCATTAGCTATATGAATGAAAAAAAAAAAGGATAAATTATAATTTAATCCCCTGTAGTTTACCTCAAAAACACGGAACCCCCTTATAGTTTCATTTATAATACTTAAACCCCTAGACTTTATACCATGTTGTAATTTTTGACAGACGTAACAGAAGTACACATAACGACGTCATTTTGTGTACCGCCTAATAAAAAAGAAAAAAAAAGAAAAGAAAAAACAAGAGAGAGAGAGAGATTGCAATCAGAGAGATTTGGGTAAAAACAAAGAGCCCTAATTATCCCCTGCTTCTTCATGATCAAGGCTTCATGTAGAGAAAACTTTGAACTACTTCTATGCTTCTTTTTAACTTACAACCATCCAAAGCCCTAATCATTCCCTACTTCTCCACTGCTCTCCATCACAGCATGATCATATACCCAGATTTCTTCATCTCAAAAAAAAAAAAAAAAAAAATCGCAAATTTACAAAAAGAAGAAGAAGAAGGGTCTAATCTAAAACTCATAACCGAAAAAGAAAAAAACTAATTTTTACAACTACTGTATCAACAATTCCTTTTATTATAGACATCAGGTTGCTAAAAAATTGATAGCAATTCAATTATAAATACATATTTGACAATCGAATCACAAGAAAAAACGAAATGGGTCAGAGGAAAAAGAGATTAATTCAAATTCCATGAGCTCTAACTCGGACATTGATATAAACAAAGATAGGAAATGGGGCAATTGTGGAGTTCTTGAATCGGATCGGAGTTGGGTAAAAGGCGTGGCCGATCAATCGAAGCATGTCGTTGGTGAGTTGGTTGTGAATCTCTGCAACACCATTTAGGCTTATGTTGTTGTTGTTGCTAGAGATGAGATTGAATAGTGGAGATGAGATTGGGATGTTCTCAGAGAGAGAGAGAGATTGCAACTGGAGAGATTTGTCCTCTCCTTCATGTGCTTGAGCTCTGTCCTCTCTTTCATGCCAAATCAATCTTTGTCTTTCTCTTCCTCTTCCTCTCACCAAACCCAGTTCTTTCTCAACTCAACAATGGCTTCGTCTACAATGGCTTCAAGGGTTTACCAACAATATGGCCTCTCTGATTGCAATATCTCTCTCTCTCTCTCTCTCGTTTTTTCTTTTCTTTTTTATTAGGCGGTACACAAAACGACTTCTGTTATGTCCGTTAAAAATTACAACATGGTTTAAAGTCTAAGGGTTTAAGTGTTATAAATAAAACTTTGAGGGGGTCCGTGTTTTTGAGGTAAATTACAAGGGGTTAAATTATAATTTACCTAAAAAAAAATTATCATATTTTTTATATAAAAATATATATTTTCGTAATTTATCTTGTTGTGTTTTCATACAATTTGATTTCTTTCACCATATAAGAAGGATGTTAGTTAATTCAGAAATATTCTATATTATATTTTTAGTTAATGACGCAGTTGAAAATTTAATAAGTAATACCATATTAACCTATTTTTGTCAAATAATTAATTGTAAAAATATACTATTCGGTATTAATTATAAGTTAATTTTTATGATTATAATTTTTTAATTATGAGCTTAAAAAAACTAAATCACAATCCAACATTGTTATTCACTTTTTGGAAAAAAAAAAAAAAATTAATTAATTAAATAAATTACTTAGAGAAGTCCATCCCAAAAGGGTGTAATTAGAGCTTTGCAAAGTACGGTTTAATTCGCTAAAATCGCACCGATCTGTATCAATTCACAATACTATATCCACTAATTGTGGATTAAATTTTAAAATTTATAATTCGTTTTCGAAACCGCTCCGCTCCGCTATAATTAATACATATATATTTTTTAACTTCTAATGAAATATCAAAGTAAAAATAACTGTGAGAGAGATTTAAGATGTAAAATTTATTACAAATTAGTATTATATATATGAAAAATATTATGTAAAATTAATTTATTTGTGTTGTATATAAGAAAAATATTATGCAAATTAGTGTTATATATTATGCAAATACTTAATAATTGGTTATAATTTTTTCAATTCGTCAATTTGCCCAAAACTGCCCAAATCGTAATTTACCGATCCTCCAAACTATTAATCCGCCATTCAATTTATAATTTTACTTTCAAACTGTTCGAATCGCACCGCACACATCCTAGGTATAACGTATTAGATCCAAGGCAAAAATTTTAATTTGTGATAAAGATATGCTGGAAAATGTGGTAGGAAAAACTTGTTGGCAGTCGAAAAAGTTATCAGCAACAACATGCGGTGGTGGTAAGGTAGAGAAATGTATGAAATTCAATAGATAAGGCGTTGAATGAGTAACGTGTGTTACATTTTAACAGATAGTTAATTTGGTAAATTTTAACAGATAGACAAATAGGTTGATTTTAAAAGATAGATTAATTTCAATAGATAAACAAATATATTGATTATAACATATAATTGTCCCTTTGGATAAATTGTGTCATTTTGACCCAAAGAGATTAGAGTTTGAGACTAATGTCCAAAAAAATTCAGAAATAAACTTATGGGCTGAAACCCCATTATATTAATAGTAGCCTTAAAAACTATCAATAAAGAAAATAATGTTTACAATTTGGATAAATTATAAATACAATCCTTGAGGTTTGATTAAAATATAAATAACCCCTTGTAGTCCTGAAAATTACATTCCACCTCCTGAGATTTCTAATTTCATAACAAATCGTCCATTTTATTAATAAATCATCAAATCAATTAACAATTTTTAATAATGTTATAAATATGCTTCAATTAACAATTTAGGTAATTTTATTATTGTATAAGAGAGTAATTATGAATTTTATCTTTTTAATTAATTCTGTTAAATAAATTTTTTTAACAATGGGGCGTTTGTAATTTTCCAAAATAACAGGGGACTATGTATTTTAAACAAACCTCAGGGGATGTATTTGTAATTTATCTTTACAATTTCAATACAATTTGTATATATTTTAAAATAATTTTATATACTTTTATATATTATTTTTGGGAAACACTATGGCGTTTATAACTAAAACGAAAAATGATATAACTTTAATTTTTTAAGTCATAACTAAAAAAAAAAATCACAATTAAACACAACATGAGATATAACTAAAAAACTCATGAGTCGTAATTAAAATAATATCATAAGTAAAAAAATATATATATATAACTAGTAATACATATAATACACCATTTTTAAAAAAATGTACATTAAAATTTTCCATTATTTTTACATAATTTTCACATACTTCTTAGACCATCTCCAACGCTTCATCAAACCCAGCATCAAATTCAAAATTTGGTGAAAAATCTACTGTTCACGGCTCCAACGCTTCATCAAACCCAGCATCAGATTGAGTTTTCATCAAATAATTCATCAAACTGAGTACAGCCAAAACATTTCACCAAATCACTGTTCCTGACCGTTGGGGGATATCAACCGGTCGACCAGCCGGTTGCCCGGTCGGTCAACCAACCGGTTGTCCCGGAAAAAGGTTCAAGCAGTTCAAAAAAGGTTCAAACAATTCAGAAAAAAAAAAAAAAATTTCTCAAACCGGTCGACCAACCGGTTGTCCCGGAAAGAGGTTCAAACAGTTCAAGAAAAGGGTCAAACAATTTTAAAAAAAAAAAAATTTCCTCTAACCGGTCGACCACCCGGTTGTCCCTGAAGCATATTTGCTGAATTTGGTGAAGCATTGGAGCAGTTGGTATCTAATTTGGTGAAATGGCTCATTTTTGACTCAGATTTGGTGAAAAATCTGAGTCACCGTTGGAGATGCTCTTACACAATTTACCCAACAATCCCCGTTCTAAAAAAGTCAAAATACTCAATTTTTTTTATTTTTTATTTTTGGTAATTTCAGAAGCACACAAGCCACATAATTCTCGGGAATGCCAAAAAAAAATTCAGTAAGGAATTTTATATAATATATATATATATTTCTTGAGGGTAAATTACACTTTGCCCTTAAAGTTTCACTCATTTCTCATTTTGACATTTTAAGCTAGATTTTTTCTACTTTGATCTTTTATGTTTGTAATTCTTTTCATTTTAGTCTTTTAAGTTTGATTTTTCTTACTTTAACCCTTCATATTTGTAATTCTTCTCACTTTATTTTAAGTGTATCTAAGCTAGATACATCTACAATGTAATAATGTTTATGAATAAATTTGAAATTTTTTTTTACTAAAGACTGAAAAAAATTCTAATTTTTTTATTTTTTATTTTTTGCGTATTTAGTGAATTTTTTATATTACACGTGGAGCTGATCTGTTGGTAATGCAACAGATTCTGTTAATTTTTTTATATGAAACTTAGTATAGAAATAAAATGAGAAAGATTGCAAATATGTAGAATTAAAGTAAAAAAGACTGTACATATAAAAGGATAAAAGGTCAAGAGAAATGAATAAACTTTTCAACTTTGCTACAGACCCCCAGTGGGGGTCGCGCCCCCAGTGACGTGGCGCGCCCCCACTGGCCGAAACTCAAAAAAAAAAAAAAAAAAAAAAAAACAGATTTTTTTTGGTCCAATCGCACACTGCCACCTCACTGGGGGTCGACCCCCAGTGGGGGTCCAAAGCATTAATCTAAACTTTTTAGGAGGGGAAAGTGTAATTTAGCCATTTCTTGACTATTCTGGTTGGGTGGGTGTATGCAAACTCGTTATTGACTATTCTGGTTGGGTGTGTGTCTGCAAACTCGTTAGATTCAAGGAGTCCAAAATTTCCTCCAAAAGGAAGACCCATGTTCTCCTTCCGTCTGGGTGGTCTCGTATCCAGCTGATCTTGTCTCTTCTTGCCATCATTTCTTTTGGGATCTGCAATTGGGTTTTTGATAAAATTCATTCATTCATTTCAATTCTGGGTCACAATTCCAAGAAACCAACCGGGTAGTCTTGAATTTATTAGCTACATGTGAGTTCTACCATCTATTTCTTTTCCCTTGTTTGCATATGAGAACTGATATGCTTTGAATCATTGCTTTGCTTTGCCTTTTGATGGTATGTGAAAATTTGGTATGTGGTCTTTGTGATTATCGCCTGTTTTTATGTGCTTAGAACTTTGATTTTTAGTTTTATATGGAGCTATTTCATATGTAGTTCAATAGATTGTTTAAATTGGTCTATTGGTTTTATGTGCTCAGAGAGTGGAGGAATTTTCTGGGAAAATTTTAATGGAAACAGAATGATTGTCCTTCAATAATTTGAGATTATGTGCAGTGAATATTTTTAATTCTGTTGCTTAAAATGCTACCTATGATTTTTTAGGGTCCTTATTGTTTGTGTTGAAAATGGTATGTTTATGATTTCAAGGTCCTTACTATGTGCTTGAATCTTCATTATTACATGCCAAATAGTAAATATGGAAACGCTTACTGCATCAATTATTTTGTGAAAATAATTATTACTACATAAATTCTTGTTGAATTATTTGCTTCTTCTTCTTCTTCTTCTTTTGCTTTTCTTTTTTTTTTTTTTTTTCCATCTTTGTTATTTGCTAAAAACATTTATGTTTCTGATTTAGCTATTATTTACCCATTCTTCCAATTTTGATAAAAAGGGTGACTCTTTAGTTTAAAAAAAAAAAAAAAAAAAAGGCAGCTCAGTGCAAAAGTTACTGCTATAGTAGTGGGTGTGGGGAGGGCAAGATGTATGCCTTACTCCTATCCATTTTAATATAGCCATAAAACACACATATTGGTTTATGGTATCTGGTGTATAGTTCCGGCTTAATAAAGACAGCCTTGTTGTTTATTAAAAATGCCATGTCTGTGATTTGAAGGCCCTTTTGTTAGTGAAAACACTTAATATTTTGTTATTCCATTATCTATCAATATCTATTTTTCAAGTTTGGGGATGACATGACATGAAATTCATATTTATAGTAGGTGGCAAAGGTTTTGCACTTAGAAGCTTTTGAAAGGGATTTCCTTATTGTTTGCTTGGGAATGGCTGGAAAAAAGAACATCTCTCAATACCGAGAGAGGCTGGACAAGACATTGGCATCTTATGACCTTGCAAATGAGGAATCCCTTAAGGTCCTTGTGAAGAATCAAGTCCTACGATCATCGCAATGTGAACTTGAAGGTTAGTCATTCTTCAAATATTCGTTTCACTTTCACTTTTATGGTTCTAATGTAATTTGGCACCTGTTAGTTGTTAAGTCTATATCCATGTGGAAAAGCTATGCTAATTGAAAATATATGTCTTTTGCAGAATATATCGAGAATATAGTAGAAAAAAGAACTAAAGAAGTATCCAATCTTCTTCAGATGTTGAAGAGTGCGTCTACAGGTGATGATGATGTGTCCAAAACTAAAGAGACACCTCGTCGTGGTTGGAAAGTATGCTATCAGTATAAATAATCTTCTCAGTCCCATGATTACTTTTCTTTCTGTGGTCATGGTTTTTCCTCTTTAAGAAAAAGAACATGGCTAACAAATAAACTCATTATATTACTGCTCTTGATTCCTCTGGTTGTGATTGGGCTGTGTATAATAAAGCCATCTTCGTAGACCTTTTTTTCTTTCAAGATTTACAACTAGACAAATTTGGGAAACTTTTTAGCAATTTTCTTTCTTTCTTTCTTTTTTTTTTTTTTTTTTTTTTTTTTTTGGAGACTTGACATAATGATGATGGTTGTTCTAATATAACTCGAAATTGTGAAGGATTATATCATCAAGGAGTATTTTTCCCCGTGTTTCTTTTGGGATTTTGATCATGACATTGTTGTTTAGTCAATGTATGTGTGTGTGTGTGCATGAACACACACACATACATGGAGGGAATGGTGATACTAACCTAGTTGAAATTATCATACTTCTTTTGACAGTTAAAGCAAGACACTGAAGAGTATCGTGTCATGTATCAAGAAGGACCAGAGGGGACCCCCTTTCATACATTACTTGTTGAAGGTTATGTAGATGGGCCTCTAGATGTTTGTAAGTTAAATTGAATGCTTAAAAAGTTTTTACCGTCCACTATTAATTTAAGCAATTACTTCAGATCATTAATGATTAATCTTCAAGGGTCACTTTCGAACTTCATTGCAGGTTTATGCATCTCATGTGAGTCAACCCTCTACACAAAATGGTGAGAATTGCTTCCACAATTGCTGACGCTTTCAGTTCAAACATATAATAGTTACGCAAAATGTTGTTTAAGTTCCTAAGGAATTTATGGCGAACAATTTGCCAATATGCTGTACATGCTTGACCATTTCTTCATCTTCTTAGAACAAATTGTAGTTTTGGTATTTTTTCTTTATATGTATTGTTTTCGTATAAAGATTGCGGCCCTTTTGGCACTTCAAAATATACTTAACAAAAATAAAAAGTTCTGTGGTATGCTATGTTGGTGAAGGTAACTCCTACTCTCTCTCTCTCTCTCTCTCTCACATTCTTGCTGCACACACACACAAGAAGAAGAAAGATACCTTCAAAGAAATGATTGTTTGTCATGGAATCCCCCAGTCTAACATAAATCAGCAGTTCATATAGCATCCAAAATCACTATTCTCTTCTATTAGAAAGTGTTTTTGTTGCTATTACCCAATCAAATGACAGTTCAAAGAGCAAATATTGAAAATGATAATTTTTCTCTTATGAATCATTAAATTCCACATATGATTGTTCTGATGCATCATAACAATTCTTTGAAATGTTTTGTTGCAAGAAATGATTGAACGGAGAACATATGTAATGTCTTGAACTATGCATTGGTGGCAATGGTGATGCCAATTGGTACTTAGTGGAATGGAAGTGACGATGAAGGATGGTGATAAAGTGATGCTACTAGAGAGGATGGGCAGTGAAAATGATTGTGGAAGTTACTAGGTTGCAGGGTTGTTAAGAGTTTGATGGTTTTGTTAAGGTGGTGGCAATGGTGGTGCTGGGGCAGTAGTTTTGGTCATATTGATCGTTTTTTAGTTCTCAAATTATAATCAGGATACTTCATAATAAAGTGTAGCATATTAGGTAGGGGTTAAATGTGATGATAGTGGTATTCATCGAACTTCCTATAATTGCTTAGTGGGATCTTTATGAAGTTGAATGGAGTAGGAAAAAACTAAAATACCGATTAGCTGTTACATTGAGAAATGGAAGACAATTGGTTGGTGAAAAATGAATACTTGCATATGATGTCAAACCTTTCTCACTTTATTATCTGCATTGTCAAAGTTGTATATGAACACATGTGCAGACATTGTAATTAGAAATAATGCATTGCTATAAGGTTGAAGTTGTATCAGCTGATGAGGGAATGAGTTTTTATTTATTTATTTGTGATGAGCAATATTCTAATTAAAGCATAGAATATGAGGGGAAGGGAAAGAAGAGCATAAATTATTTCTTTTATCTTTTAGATTCAAATCTAACAGTTCACACCTTTAAAATTCTATTAATTGCCATTGTGTTATGATGGGTCTGGTGTAAATTATGCATAGCTAACCATGGTAATAAGTAGATAGATGTGTGTGCACAAATATACTTGTTTGCAATACATACAGTAAATGAAGGTAACTAAATTTGGGGTAGAAATGTAGTAACTTGAACGTGGAATGTGGAATCACACTTCATTATGCACTTTTTTCCCCCTACCAGGTGGCCTCAGACTACTGTTCCTACATTCAAAATTATCACTTCCGAATGTTTGCAAAAGGTCCGAATTGGTGAGCAGATATCATTAGTGAGGTATGTTATACTTTATAATATTTTGCTTATCTTGAGTTATTTTAGCTTCTTACTTTCATTTTGGCATAGTCATCTAACTCTTTGAAAGAAAGGATGAAGGTTTCATGGCCATTGTCAGCAAGAGAGGCTGTTGTGCACTTCTTTGTGTTTGAATACTTTCAAGATGGGCTGATTGTTGTGCTTCTCAACTCGGTAGTCTCTGCAATTTTCATCAAGCATGTGTTTAGTTAATTTAATTCCTTTGATTTGGAAAATCTGGCCACATCTAGATGATAGACCTAACTAGAAGTGTTCTATCGTGTATGTATGCTTTCAGATATCTGATTTGGAGAGTGTTGATATAAGAACTCATGGGTTCTCCAAAGATGGGATACCTGATGCCCAAGATGTGGTGAGGATTGATGTGGTGGGAGGATTTGCTTTACAAAAAGTGACTGAAGACAGAAGCTACTTTAGGTAAGTTCGCTAAAATCACAAATCAAAAAGGCGATTGAGTGGGTGTTTGGGTTTTTTTTTTTTTTTGTTTGGTGGCATTTTTGTTGACCCTTTTCTTTTCTTTTTTTTTTGGTCTTTAGTGAATATTAAAAAAAAATTAAATTAAATTAAATTTCAAAAAAAAATTGAGAAAGGACAAAAAAAAAAAAAGAGGCAAAAACAGTTGTTTTTTTGTTGTCTTTTTTATTTTTATTTTTTAGATTCATTTACACAAGGCTGATTGGAAAAGTAAAAAAAGTTGACATAATTTTGAAAAAAGATGCAAAAATGTTTGGGAAAAATGTGTTTTTTTGAGGTTTTTGCTTTGGGAATAAGAAAATTTGAAGTGAGTAAAGATCCAAGGATATTAAGGCCAGACAAAGTCCGTCATGATCCTGGCTAGATATATCATTAATACACCTTAAAGATTAAAAAACAGAGACACCAGAAGTATCTGCACCGATTATGATCAAGCAGATAGGGGAGCAAAGACCAATCCATGGTTAGAGCAGCAGTCGAAGGCATTCAGGTCATCTCACGGGTTTTAGAACTCCATAAACCTAAATAAAGCAGACTAAACACATGGAATATTTTCACTTGATGTCCTCAAATAAAGTAGTGCTACTATTTCACATTTTTAGCTTGATATACATTGTCGAGCCCGTTTCCTAACAACTTAAGTATTTAGGACTAGTGGTGATCTGGCATGGTATCAGAACTAAGTCTCGGATGGTCGTGGATGCAAAGAGAGAGAGAGAAAGAGAAAGAAACTCACCTGTGAAGCTCAGCTGGTGACAAAATCCCTTCTCCGGCGCGTCGACATTCTCCTCGTTTCTGTCTCTTTTCTTCTCTCTGGATATTGACTGATCGAGTAAATAGCCTGAGAATTAGGGATTTTGTATCAATTTTTAAATCTAGATTTCATCCCACTGCCCTATTTTTGAAAATGGCCCAGTGTGTCCCTCATTCCACTAGCGTGTCCGAACTTGTCTCCCAGTGTGGCAGCATGTCTGAACAAACAATAAAAAAAATATGACGACGCCTCATGCCCAACAAGTGTCCAAGCGTATCCATGTCCCAAACGTCTCGGACATGGATACGTGAGGCTGGGAGATGTGTCCGTGTTTCATAGATCAATTGTTTGTGTTTCACAGGTCAATTGTTAACGACAACTTGATCTAAAAGCTTAAGTTGTTATCAGTAGTTTAACTTTCTTATTTATATGTTCATTACCACCCTCATATGTGGCTGGATCGCTTCCATGAGCGAGTCAAGTATGTAAGGTTGTGTTTGGATCATGGCTTTTGGTAGAGATTTAGAAAGGGAAAAAGAAAAGGTGAGAGAAATGTGAATGAAATATAAGAAATTTTTTCTCCTTCTTCTCCTCCGCCTCCATTTCGCTTTCCCTTTCCCTTTCCCTTTCCCTTTACTCAAATTCATGATCTAAACACAGCCCTACATACTTGGCTCACTCATGGAAGGGAGTTTCATTGTCCAATTTGTTTTGGTCCCCGTGTTATAGAGCTTCACTCACACTTCCGAATTTTGCAGGACAATAGCAAACACGGATATAAAGCTGGACTTTGTTCCTCCGTCGTTCATTAATTTTATTTCGAGGCAGCTCATAGGCAGTGGTTTCAAGCTCTATCAGAAGGTTATATTTCAAATTTTATTTTTTTAAAATGGTAATATGTTTGCCCGAGCAGTGTTTGTACAACTGTTAGGATGTGGATTTGATGGAACCAACATGTTCAGACTCTTAAATATACACCTCAAGTGTTGAGTGAGATCGAGGGCACATGTAGACAGCTCACAATGGGATGTGAGTGATTGTTGGGTTCCTAAATAGAAAAGGAAATAAAAGCTTAATTCAATTGTACCTGTATTAGATTTTTCATGCTTTAAAGAAAAATGTAAACGTGCGTCTCTTGGTTGCTCTGCCGTTTCTCTTACACTTCGTGTTCTGGACTCTGTAACAGGAAGTTGCTTCTGTGGCTAGAGGTGATGAAAATTTTAGCAAGGCCTTAAGGGACCCACTATATGCCCGAATACGAGAAGCTCTTTATTCTGATAAAAAACAAAAGGGGGCTCTAGAACCAGAAAATGTCAAGAATGGTGCCTGCATTTTTCCTGAAGAACGTGTCGAACCAATGCTGGCTGGCAATGGAAACATGGATTTGGAGGTTATTGGTGATGGCCATGCAATTGAAACTTTGCCCAAGGATGTGGTTGTTGTAGATCACCAAGCCCGTACTGAGATTGAAGAGATTGTGGAAGAAGGTATTGAACAAAGTAGACACTTGGAAGAGGATGGCGAGGAAATCCGTAACCCAACAACCAGTCAAATTGAAGAAAAGTGTTATGTCAACAATTACAAGAAAGTTGGTATCAATCCTCAGGTGAAGCAAGCACTAGAAACATTAGAAAAAGCCATTTCCATCTTTCGAGAACACGGATTTGATCCCCAAACAAGGTCTTTTCTTGGCGTCATACGCGAAGAATGCCTTGATTTGGGTAAGGGTGCAGTGAGAAATTCAAAGTCTTTGGAAGATGGTCAAATTTGTTCAAATGGTGGGGTGTCAAAAAATGAAACAGTGGAGAGGACCTCAATTGAGCCTAGGAACAGCTCTGGCAGTCATTGCAACAGGTAGTTTTCTAAAAGAATCCGAGCTAACTTTCTGATGATTAGTATCCGACTTCTATTTTCTGAATTCTATTTATATGGGCCTAGATTGCGTTCTTTTCACCTCTGGAAAAACCTTGATGGTTCTAATGATATGGTCTTGATAATCTTGTTGGTACGGAGCATTTGCAATTTCTTCTGGGTAGGGCTGCAAACGAGTTGAGCTGAGTCGACCTTTGCAAGGCGAGCTCAGCTCATTTGTACTAATCATGCTTAGTATCAGTTCGAAGCTCAATAATCAAGCTCTTAGTCAGACTTGTTAAATATTATTCTATATTAAATATTTACTGTGCTCCTAAGCCCCAAATTTGCATGACCACTATTTAGCGATATCTCGAGGTACCGGCTATATCACTCATTAATTAGTGTCTTAATACATAAACATTCACACACTCACTCTCTTCTCATTTGCTTGCATGGTCACACACTTGCAAGTCTTCTAGTTATCCTTTAGATTAAAATCTGAAACTCAAAACCCCAATTTAAATTATCAAATTGCCTTCCAAATTAAAACATTATTATGAAGATCTGGAAGTTTATTGCCAAATAGGTTGCAGTAACTTTGTTTTCTGCATTTTACAAGAAGGAAGCATAAATTTTGAAACTTAGGTAGTGTAAAATCAGTAACTTTTATCTTTTTCAATGAAATTTTCATTGAAAACTGTCATCGAGCACAAGACAAACTTTTCATGACAAGGACATAGTTGATAAATTGTGATTTAATCTCATTTTTGTTGGTGCAATCTTGTTTTTTCAGGCACGGGGGATCAAATTCTTACTCAAGGGAGACAAACCATGATGGGATGGTACTTGCATCACCAGAAGAAAAGTTTCAAAATCCAAGCGAGACTCAACAGACTGCTTTGCATTACTCTAAGAATATGATAACAGAAGGATCAATTGTGGACAAAACTACATTTGATGAGAAGCCATCAAGCCCTGAAAGTAGCCCAAACAAAGGGAAGCAGAAGAAATTGAGGTCATGTTGTTTGCATTTCATTCCCGGGTAGTTTGATGTCTTTATAGAGTGCACTTGCATGCCATTTGAGGTGGTAATTTGTGGCTTCACAGTTGGATTTGTGACATCTTAATAGGAAGGAAAAAAGAAGATATAAAGGAGATCACTCTTTTTTGCTTTATTTTTTTCCCTAAACCACAATAACACTTTTTTCAGTAATACCACAATAGTAATTGTAACCAATACATTTGAGCTTTTTGGGTCTGCTTGTGATAGACCAGATTTGTAGATCAAATGTAAAGGAAACCAGTTGTGTATTTAGATGTTTTCATTATCAAGTTCTGAAATTGCTCTTTTGTTGTCATGTTTCTTTCAATGCTATGTATTTTAAAATTTGCTTATTATAATTCCAATTTTCATATAATTGTCAAAAGCTTTGGTAATGTCAGTTGAACAAGAGTTTGTGAACCGGTTATATATATAGTTTTTATTCGAATGATAGAAAAGTGATTTTGAACGTGCCAGTAAGAATTAATTAACTCTTATAAATTTAATTCAAGTTGAGTCAAGCATATGTGTTTAATAAAGTTTTGCAAATGTGTTTAAAATTATTTTACTTCAATAAACATTGATTTTTAACATTGTGTGCCAATTGAAGAATCAATTAAGGAAAACAGTGAAGGCAAATTAATTAAAGAAACGAAACCACTGTAATTGATCAATGAATACTTCAATTTAAATAAACAGAATTGTAACCAACTGCGACTCATATTCTTTTTTCTTTTCAAATATCTTCCCAAATCTCTCAATTAAACACAGCGAAATCTCTCAACTAAACACAGTGAAAAGAACAGTCATCACACCCTTTTTCCCTCCCTTGGTCGCTCCCAAATGAAAAGCCAGATCACAATTGACTTTCAGAGCACCACCAGGGCCAGGGGAAACCCATCAAAGCTGGTCTACCCCACTGAGGCTACCGCTGCCTTTCCCACCAATTGTATTGCACTCTAAAATGGAAAATTTAGCTATAAATCCTTTTTACCTTCCTTTCATTGTTAAAAGGACTAAGAAAAAAATTATACTTTCTAAACCCCTTCATAATTATAAAGTCTTGCATAAAGGACAAAATTTATTATTTAAATATTTTATAGGACTATTATACCCTCAACTTCTGCATATATAATCAGCTTCGTCATCAACTGTATCATAATCACCATAGTTGCATCTTCCAAGCTTCAGCAGAAGGTCGTCGACAAGCCGCCGCCATAGTCGCGTCTTCCAAGCTTCAGCAGAAGGTCCTCTCTTCATCTTCATAATCAGTAACGATGAGGCTTTGAGTATGTTGAAATTGACTGAGGATGTCGTTGGAGATTCGAAAGCTAGGGTTTCGGAGCAGATGGGGGAGATTCGGAGTGCGGTGGAGATGGCTCAATTGGAAGCGGAGAAGAAACATAATGAGGTTGTTGATGAGATGCTGGCGATGTTGAATGCGAAGGCTGAAGCTTCGAGATTGAAAGAAGTTGAACAGGAGGTTGGGAAGGATGTGGATGAGGAACAGTAGAATATATGTATATATATATTTGTGTGTATGAGTGTTGTTGAACATATGTATTCTTTTTCATTGAGATGTGTGATTGTTGATCGAGTTATAGAAGTTTTTCGTTTCAGTTAGATATGTGGATTTGTTGATTAATTTGTTTTGTTTTTGTTTGTTTGTTTTTTTGAAGTTTTTTTCTCAATTAGATATGTTGATTTGTTGATTAATTTGTTTTGTTTTTGTTTGTTTGTTTGTTTTTGATTTTTTTTTATTTTTTTTTATCTAATTTCATTTGACAGAATCAGAGTAAAATTTTACTCTAGTTCTATTGCTCTGTTTTTTTTCATTTGACAGAACCAGAGTAAAATTTTACTTTTATACAGAGTAAAATTTTACTTTTGTGTAGAGTCTAACATTTTACTCATTTTTCAGAGTAAAATTTTACTTTTATACAGAGTAAAATTTTACTTTTGTGTAGAGTCTAACATTTTACTAGTTTTTTAGAGTAAAATTTTACTTTTATACAGAGTAAAATTTTATTTTTAGTTTCAAAGTGTAACATTTTACTCTTATTCAGAGTAAAATTTTACTTTTATACACAGTAAAATTTTACTTTCATACAGAGTAAAATTTTACTCTGAAATATATAGTGAAGATGACTTAATAGGAGAGCTGATAGATATGAGGATAATATAGTAAAAGAAACAAATTTTAAAATATTAGGGGGTTTTGAAAGTATTTATATAATTCTTGTCCTTTTAAAAAACAAATTAGATAGTGAGGGGGCTATCACTAAATCCCCCCTCTAAAATAGCCTCAAATTCAGCTTCATTTCTCAAAGCTTGGTCAATCACTTGGGCCAGGAACTAGAGGAATATGATTGAAAATAGCGCATTTCTGGCCTTCCAAATGGAGCAAGGATCCTCTCTTTGGCACCCTACTTGGTGGGCCATTGGCCCACTTTTGGGCCCAATTTCAATAACTCGAACTGTTCACATTTTAAGATTTGTCATGTATATTATACCTGTAAAAAAATCAAGTTGATCAGATATCAAAAGAATTAAAAATCTTTTATCAAAAAAAATTTAATAAATAGTTTTATTATTTAATAAAAATTTTAGTTCACGTGATTTTCGATATCTTATCGACTTAATTTTTTATAGATATGATATAGATGACAAATCTTAAAATATAAACAGTTTGAATCATCAAAATTAGATTCAAAAATGGGCTCAATGACCCACCAAATAAGGAGCCAAGAAGAGGATCTTACTCTTCCAAATGTGCCAACAGATCGAAGTAACTCGACAGATAAGATCTTTCCGCATCTGAATTTCACACTCCTGTCCTGATCCATTAATAACTCACTTAACCATTTCTGGAAAGAGAGAAAACTTAAAGCATCTCTTCTTAAACTCAGACCACCCAAACCAAACCCAAAAAGTAAATTCTCTAGAGACTCCACTTCATGCTGACAAACTGGTACTTTGATATATATTTTTCACTTTCTATTTAAATTTAAATTTAAAGTCCTTGTTTGGGAAGAATTAAAAAGTGTATTTTTTTTTACATACATATACTTATTTTAGTCACATTAATTAATATCTATTAACATCTTTTCTCTACTTTTCTAACCACTTTTTTCTACTTTTTCACACATCTTTTTTATTTATTTATAAAAAGTCAAAAAATACACTTATTTAGAACATTCCTAGCAACCATTGAACATAACTATTATCTGATTCTGCAAAAACCACTCAATCCGAAACGTCCGTGCCTATTTGAGCAGTTTTGCAAAATTATTAGGGTTGGATGCGGTTTAGGATTTTCCAAATTTGCGGGTTGCAGTGGGTCGCAGGTTTTACCTGCACCAGCACTCGCACTCACCTACCCGCATCTGTATACATTTTTAAAAAAAAATCTAGACCATCAATTTTTCTTGTAAGTTTTGTAAGTATGTAATCCTAATTTTCTCTTCTCTCATTCACTTTAATATGATTATCAAACTTGTAGGCTAACATTGTAATATTATAATAATATCACACACCGCTTTATTTGAAATATTTATTATTCAATTGGAATTTTTTCAATTTTTTTCAAATCTAGTTATGTGATATTTTTTTTTTTAATTTTAGTTTTTATTTAATTTTTATTCTAATTTTTTGTAATCCAATTTTAATGGAGGATAGTATTAAATCTCCCGCAATTAAAAATATTTAAAAAATAAGAAAAAAAATAAATTTTTAAAGAAAAAAACTCAATCTGCAAATCACCCGCAACCGCCCACACATTTATAAATTCTATCTGCACAAACCACAATTTACATTACAGATAATTACAGATTTAGGCCTTGTTTGGTTTGTGTTTTTCAAAAATTTTTGAGAAAAATTCTCTATAAATAAGTTTTCAAAAGTAATCAAACCAAACAAATTTTCCAAAAAAACTTTCCAAAACTTGTTTGGTTTATAAGTTTTCCAAACAAATCTCTCTCTCATACACATCAAATCAATCACTTTTTCCAAAACTCTCTCTCAAAATAATTTTTCAAAACATCTTTTAAAAAAAACCAAACCAAACAACTTTTCGTACTTTTTATCTCTAAAACTCATCTCCCAAACTCAAACCAAACATAATGGGTATGTTTGGTTTGTGTTTGAGAGATGTGTTTTAGAGATAAAAAGTACGAAAACATGTTTGGTTTGGTTTTTTAGGAAATTTGTTTTGGAAAATTGTTTTGAGAGAGAGTTTTGGAAAAAGTGATTGATTTGATGTGTGTGTGAGAGAGATCACCAAGGATCCTCTAGAGTGAATTTCCCTAGAGTGATCCCTAAAGTGCAGATCCAACGGCACAAAATTGAAGTTTGAATTTTTTTTTATTTTTTATTTTTCAAATTATATAGATGGTGTATAGATGGTGGCTTTTGTGCCGTTGGATCTGCACTTTAGGGATCACTCTAGGGAAATTCACTCTAGAGGATCCTTGCTCGAGAGAGATTTGTTTGGAAAACTTGTTTGGTTTGTGTGTTTTGGGAAATTTTTTTGGAAAAATTTGTTTGGTTTGATTACTTTTGAAAACTTATTTGTAGAGAAAATTTCCGAAATTTTTTTCAGAAACACAAACCAAACGAACCCAATTTTTCCCAAATTACAAACATATAAACGGATCCAAACCAAAAACTAAACCTTCAAAAACCAATCCGCAGCACCCTAATCAGTGCTCTTCTTTTCCATCCTACCTCTTAATAAAATCGATCACTTTCTAATTGCCAACTACATCCTTCCACTTTCCAATTGCCAACTACATCCTTTTTTTTAGGATAAATTATGATATTTAGGTCAAGTTTGGCATAATTTAAATAATACAAAAAGTCAAAAAGTCACTATCCTATTTAAGTCACATCATCTTATTTAAATCATATCACTTCTCTAACATATCACATCAAACCTAAATCCAAACCCAACCCATATAAGTCAATAAGTCAAAAAATGCACTTTTTTAGAATATCCCAAACCAACCCTTATTTAAATTATAAATTACTCTTTATAATTTTAAAAATTATATTATGTCTTTTAAAATTTTTAATTTCATAACAAATAGGTTTTTTTATTAATAAATCATCAAGTTAATTAATAGTTTTTAATAATATTAAAATTTTATTTCAATTAATAATTTAAATAATTTTATTATTGTATAGGTGAATAGTTATAAATTTTACGTTTTCAATTAATTCTACTAAATAAAAAATTTTAACAATGAGATATTTATAATTTTTCAAACCACAAAAGACAATTCATATTTTAAATAAATTTCAAAAAATATATTTATAATTTACCCCTTTTTATGGTACTTGAATTGCCACGTATCTTATTTTTTGCTCTTCTTTTCCAACGTACCTCTGGATAAAATCGATCACTTTCCAATTGCCAACTACATCCTTTTTTATGGTATTTGAATTGCCACGTATCCTGTCTTTACTTTAAGGAAAAGTTAGGCCATCTCCAACGGTGCATCAAATTAAGTATCAAATTCAAATTTGATGAAAAAAGTCTCTTTTTCCCTCTCTAATGGTTTCACCAAATTGATATCAAACTGAGAACAAGCGCAATATTTCACCATTTCACTGTGCTGTAACGCTGGGGGTGGACCAACCGATCAACCAGCCAGATGTCCGGCTGGTTGACCCACTGGTCGACCGGCTCCCTCAATCTGTGAACTGGTTTATTTCCCGAACAGGTGCGATCTTGTGAAAATGAGATCATAAAACGTCGTATTGTTTGGGTCTTGATTACTATGGGACCCCCAATAGGGTGGTTTAACTTGTGGAACTTTATCCAGTGGGTTCTTAACCCACTAAGGTGAAGAATAAAGGTCACTGAAACATTTTATTCCAGCTTGGGCATAATTATTGATATACCTCAAATGGTACTCCAGAGCAAGCAAGGTAGGATTATAATTCTGCATGCTATAAGAGACAATACATTTTCTTGGACGCATTTTTCTTTCGAAGAGTGTGCATTGGACGCATTTGCTTTCTGTAACACAAAAAATGCTTCTTCATACCAATATAAGTTGAGTGTCTTCACGAGGGGAGTGTTTATTTATGGCTGAATATCGCTTTGCTGCTTAACAATTGAGAACAAGCATCCACATCTCTCTAATAAAAACATTCTATGACAAACAAATACATAGACATATCTTATAGGAACATATAAACAGTTGTGCCTTTGTTTAGATTTTGTAGAGTTTGTGTATGATGCTCTGTTTCAGTGTTGAAGTGTGATGCTTATGTTTGTCATCACTAATTGTACAAATCTGCTTTGGAGAAACCTAACCGATTGACCGGTCGGTCGACCCATCAGGCATCCCCTTCGCTTTTGATGCACACCATTGGAGCTACTGGTATCAAGTTGAGAAAATTAGCTTTTTTTTACTCAGATTTGGTGAAAATTATAATGAACTGTTGGAGATGCTCTTACTCGTTAGTCCGATTTAAAATATGTGTATACTATTTAATTTAACAATTTTTTAAGTAGATCAAAAAGTCCTATACATTTTCCTTTCTCTGCTTTTTGTCTCATTCTTTACGTTTTTTTTTTCTTTTTTTTTCTTTTTTTTTTTCGTTTTTCTGTCCTATTCGTCATGTCCAACGACCGGTGATCACACCTTTTTTTATTCTCTTTCTCTTTCTAATATATAATCATCGGTGACTGATGATCATCATTGATTGAGATTCACCGACAACCACTAACCACTAACAACAACTCGTGACTTCATCCTTACCGACGAAGAAGAAGATGAGATCTATATCAGATTTGAGTAGATCTACATGAGATCCAACTAGATCTAAATAAAAAATAGTTGTTGGAGTATAATATTCTTTCTATATCTATTCTTTTCTTCGATTTCTTAATTTTTCTATCTTTTCTCTGGTACACACGTCTATTTTTGTGTTTTAATGGAGAAAAATTTCAAGTTCTGAATAATTTGTTTTTAAGTTTTAGTTACAAGCTGTAAAAACTGTAAAAATTTATAGTTTTAGCTTTTTTGGTGTTAAAATGAATCATGCTTTCAAATTGTAAAATTTTGCAGTTTCATAACATGTTTTTTAGCTTAATAGAATAATGCTTTGAAACTATAACATTTTACAGTTTCAAAGCTTACTTTTCAATTTGATTAATATTACAGATAATTTCTTAAATCCTAAAAAAATTGAAAAATAATCTATACTTTTTCCTATTGTTGTTTGTTGTTGTTATGTTTTTTAACTATAATTTCTTCATTTATTTATTTTTTTTGGCAATATTCTGAATATCCCGATAAGTTTCCGATGATATTCTTGACATTTTCTAGTGACGTTCAAAATACTTCAGTGAATTCCCGGCGATGCTCAAAACATTCCAATGAATTTCCAGTGATACTCTGACGACTTCTTAGAGATGTTGAATATTCTGGCGAGTCTAACAGAAGTCGTTGGATGTAGTAACATTTTTAAAGTTATAAAAATAAAAATAAAAAGAATTTTTGATAATAATTAAAATATATAAGGTTAATTAGTGTAAATATTTTATTTTAAAATTAGATAAATTTTAAACTTTAAGACTTATGGATAAGTGCCCCTCACTTTAATTTATGGTTTCCCTACTTAGTGCTCTTCTTTGTGTCTGGATCCTCTAGAGTGATTCTTTATGGTGCGACACGTGTCCCATTAATAGAATTAATGGCTGAGATGATTCCTCACTAAAACGACATCGTTTTGGTGAACCAGACCCCAAAATTGTTTTTTTTTTTTTTTTTTTTGCAGAGTTTGCACTGCAAATCGAGAGGGAGGAAGGAGAGAGAGAGCTGAGGAATAAGAAAGAAGTCATCGCCGCCCAACGCTGCCCCATCTCTCAAAATCTCTGCAAATCTTAAACCCATTTTCTTCTTCATCTCTCAAAGCCATTTTCTTCCTATTTCCATTTTCTTTTCTCATGTGGGTTTCTCTGCAAATCCACCAATTTCTCCTTAAAGCTTCTTGAAGAATAGATTTGATCTCTGCAAATCTTAAACGCATCTCTCAAAACCATCTCTTAAAATCTGCGCAAATCTTAAACCCACTTTCCTTCATCTCTCAAATCTATTTTCTTCCTATACCCATTTTCTTCTTCATCTCTCAAACTCATTTTCTTCCTATTCTTTGCAAATCCACCCATTTTCTCCTTGAAGCTTCTTGAAGAATAGATTCAGGCGACGCGACTTCGGCAAAAAATTGTGGATCAAACTCTGTAAAAAAATTGCAGAGAAAAATTTTCCTTGGCTTTCTCTTTTTCCTCCTTCCTCTCTATTTGCAGTGCAAACTCTGCAAATATATATATATTTTTTTAGATCTGACTCACCAAAATAATGTCGTTTTAATAATAAATCATCTCAATTATTAATTATAGGCAAATGCCTTGTACCCCCAGCTGGGGGTGACCCCCAGTGAGGTGTCACCCCGGGATTGGCCGAAAACAATTTTTTTTTTTTTTTTTTTTTTTTTTTTTTTTTGGATGGGCAGCCAGTGGGGGCGTGCCACCTCACTGGGGGCGCGACCCCCACTGGGGGTATAAATCACGGTTCTTAATTATATTAATGAAACACGTGTTGCGCTATAAAAAATCACTCTATAGAGGATGATTTCAGAGGATGACCCTAGAGGGTCCGTATGCCTCTCGTTTTCCAACGTAGCTCTTAAAATTGATCACTTCCCAATTGCCAACTGCATGCTTTTTTATGGTATTTGAATTGCCACGTATCTTGTTTTTATTTTAATTTATGATTTCTCTTAAATTGAGTAGGATTGAATAAAACATTAGTATAAAAAAATATAATGTCGTTGAGCAGAATATTATAATTGAAATTATATTTATTGTTTATTTTTTAAAAATAAATACTATTAAAACATATAACTAATGAAATATCTAATCATCGGTTTAAATTAAACATTCTCCCGAGTTATAATATCCATTTTAAAAAAATAGAAACTTTTAAAAATAAATAGAAAATTTGTTTAATTTGAAAAAAAAAAGAGAAAAAGCTATTTCATAATTTTTTTGACAATAGCATAATTTTTTTTAAAAAAAAATATCAAAAAGTTATTTTATAAAAATTATTTTGGCACAAATAATATGTACTATTAAATTCTACAGCTTTCTCTCACTCTTTATTTTCTCTTCCATTTTGGCGCACCAGAAAATGTGGAAGCTGAAGCTACGGTCACCTCTCTCCACAATCCTCCGCCGAGCTCTCCCCTCAGCCTCTCGTCTCTCTCTCGATCCCACTTCGCAGACTCCTCTTTCCACTGCTTTCTCTTCCTTGATCGGTGAAGAGGAATATAGGGTTTTTCGGTTCCGGAGATGCCATTTTCTTGGGAATCTCGTATTTTCCGGGAAAAATTTCAGCTCTGAATCTGCCGAGAAAGTTGTCATCCGGTGCTGGAACTGTACTTCCGTAGCTCAAACGGCGCCGTTTTTGTCATGCGAGAATTGTCGCAGCGTTCAACCTGTTGTTCCCTCGGTTGATTACTTCCAGATATTCGGATTGTGAGTGTTTGAGAATAAACAATATGAGCTAATTGACTTTAATTGCTGTGTTAAATGTGGTTTTGTTTTGAATTTATTGTTTTATGTGATTTTCGGAACTCATTGAGCTGGTTTAAATGATACCGTTTTGTTGCTGAGAAAACTGAGGAAAAAGAAAAATGAAATGTGGGTTTTAATTCAAATATAATGTTTTTATCTTGTTTGGTGCTTGCAAAACAGATTACTTTAGACAAACTAAGTCACGTAGCAATGTGTATTGGAAAATTTTGATGTGACTGTTGGAGGTATTGTAGTGGATCATTTTGACTCTTTTAACAAGCTACTCAATTTTTTTGGATGTGTTCACAATAATCCCTTTGTAATTTGAAGAACAAAAGTTTGAAATTGTCCTCTATTTGGTTCAATCAATTGAATGAGATGGAATGAAATGGTGATTCATTAGGCTTTCTTATGGAATTTAAATGGTGAAAAATGAAAAAAGATTCCATTTGTTTGTAATGCATTTGTCATTATTTTTTTTAGTCTAACCAAACATGGGAATGAATATTTTGATGGAATGATCATTCCATTCCATTTCATTCCAGTGAACAAAAAAAAACCTTAGCCAAATAGTAGTTTATCAAACTTAGTCGTGGATTTAGTTATGAAAGACCTGTGATTACTATACTTGATGCGTTTTCCTTTCCTACATTCTTTCAGCAAATAAACATGAAATAAAAAAATGGAAGTTACCAATGACTAGTTAACAACTTCTTTTAAATGTTAACAGGGAGAAAAAGTATGAAATTGAGGGAAATCTTGAGGGCAAGTACAAAGATTGGCAGAAAAAACTGCATCCCGATCTTGTTCATTCTAAATCTGAGGTCTGTTTCAATATATGTTACTTTTTCGCCCCTTGGGTTTGGTCTTCTATGATTTTGCGTTGACTTTGTTGTGTTTTCTTTAGAGAGAAAAAGAGTATGCTGCTGAACAATCTGCTCGGGTGATTGATGCTTATCGCACTCTTGCTAATCCATTGTCAAGGGCAATATACATTGTAAGTGTACTTTCTACAAATGGTTTTACCTTTTGGTTTTTGACGAACTTCAAAGCTAGTTTAACATTTTGGTTTACAAGTAAAACTCTTAGATCTTGGGTATCGAATTGTAAGTTGAACCCAAATAGTTGGGAGGAGACTTTGTTGAGGTAACAATTTCTTGTTCATTTTATTAGCTAGACATCATGTTCATTATTTTTATTATTATATTTTTGATAAGTTCGCTATCATATATATATATATATTTTTTGTGGATAAATAAACAAAATTTATTGAGAAAGTATCAAGATGATGTAAAGAATACAAAACCAAGGCCAAATAATAGGCCAGACACTATCTAATCAAGTCATCTACAAAATCTACAAAGTCCAACACATCCGTATCTACCAAGACCGTAACCCAAGTTAGCTATCATATTCATTATGTTGCTACTAATATTTGAAAGATTCCTAATTTGACTCGGTGCTAGCCGACTTTTGACTTTTGACTATTTGAAACCTTCACAATTTCTAATTGCTAATTTGTGTATAAATACATAAGGCTTCTGAAAGACATAATTTTTGTATAAATACATAAGATTTTCCATTCCCTCTTCTTTTCCAACATATAAATGTAGAGAATGAATAGTTTATTATTATTTTTATATAATAAACAGAGCTATTTTATATATTTATATCCATGTCCCCACCATATACGTGTTTTTGATAATTACCAAGTCAGCATGTTTATAGTGTATCGTATCCAGTGTCCTGTATATTAGCGATGGAGGTTGAGTTACTACTAATCCTATACTTGGCTTTGTGACACTTGAATAGAGGGATTGGGGTTTTTTTAAATGAAAATGTCAAGAATATCATGTTACCTTTTATTAAGAAAACATTGGATCTAAATAGGAGGAATATGGTTTAAAGGCTTTGGCAAAAAAAGTAGTGTTTGAGGCTAGACTCTAGAGCAAAGATCTAGATAAAATAGGGTTATTACATCGTTATTTTTACTTTTACTAATTTGGATATTTACAACTTTAGGTATTTTGATGATTAGATACTTAGGTATGACAAGTTTGGTACTTGAGACTGTATGATTGGGTAGATCAATTCTAAGAAGCATGCATGTGATGCATCAAGAATATGTCGACATGAAAATTTTCAAAAGTTGTAGGACATGACATTTGGAGGACACGCAAAATATATAATTTTATATATTTATCATATGACATATATAACTATAAAACAATTATTATGTCGTATTTATGAATATTTAATTCAAAGATAACAATTTTTGAAGTTGGAAGGAGGAAAATATGTATAAATTTGTTGTTTTTCTTTTATCGTTGTATTTGAAGTTATTTTATTCAAACTTATAATATGTGTCTAAGGGATAGACATGTGTTTTCTATGTTTGAAGCATGCCCAAGCCTATAAAATTTTTTAAAAAAAGTTGGCCATGTTTAGATGTGTGTTCAATAGGTGTTGGGAATTGTTCAACTTGACAGACCATCTTCTTAGAGGAGTAAGTGTTTTTTAGGATAAATTTAATGTAATTAAATGAAAACATTGAATTGTTGGGTTTCTCATATTGCTTTTTGTTATTGTCTTCTATTATTTTATGATTTGTTTGGAGTAGGTCTTTGTGAAGATTTTCACATGCGAATAAAAATTTATATTTATGGTTTTGTTTGTTTCCTTAAATGTTCCAGCTGAAGCTTGAAGGAGTGGTTGTGGATGAAGAAGGAACCATTTCGGAGCCAGAGCTCCTAGCTGAGGTAATTTTTGAAAGTATGATGTTTCTGATTCATAATTTATTTGTTATTATGTTTAGTTTATTTATGACTAGTATTCTATTATTATATTGTAAAGAGGGATCTTCTAAATTAGTCACTCTTTTGTTTTCAGAATTTAATTTCTCTCTAGCAAAGTTGTGGTCTAACTAGTAAGCTATCATACCCAAACCCATGCACTCAATGCTTCATTCTTAACATTCACCATTAACTTGACGTGCAATATTGTTGTCCACTTTTGATGTAACCTGTAACTCTTACTAGTTTTGTTTTTAACATGTAGAGGGTGAAACAATATTACCAGGTGTTGACTGTACCTTAAGTTTGTTTATACTATGTAGGATAAGGGGTCTTTGAAAAGGAATGAAATTATTTCAGTTTACATGTACACACATTAAAGACTGAATATATATATAAACTCCTGGGGTTGGCCGGGTGGTAAAAACTTGAGGATAAAAATTAAGGTCTTGAGTTTGAGTCACTCCAAGGGGCCATTAGAGGTTTGCCTAGTTGTTAACTTTAGGGTCCCGAGTTTAGTCAAGGTGCGTGCAAGCTGGCCCGAACATCTGGTTATCAAAACAGACAGACACACACACACACACACGCACATATATATATATAGAGAGAGAGAGAGAGTAGCAATAAACATGTTTTAGGTCACACGGCTCATCAACTTGATGTTTCGTGGGAACCGTATTCCTGAACAAAGGCTAGAAAAGAAGTATTGCTTTCCTTTGCCACTCTAGTGTATGACATTTTCTGTGCTTAGGCTCCTTCTTCCCTATACTACTTAAAGAGACGGACTGCCTCAGTAGGCTTAATTAAAGCATGCAGTTTTACCTCTTTTTTTAAGTAGCTGATTCACTACCGCAACAAGGAAATAGCTGCTGGATCAAGGAAAGGGGGTACTACAAGCACCTACGAACCATCAACACTTCAAAATAGGTGTCGTGTCCATGTTGGACACATATGGGACACCGACACGCTGGGGACATGTGTGTCCATGTGTCAGACACGTCATGTGGCATGCCATTTTTTTTTAATTATTATTTTTTTGCAGGACACATTGACACTTTGTGAATTATTTATTTATTTATTATAATTTTAGAAAAATAATTTGGGGTCAAAGTAAAATATATGAAAACAAATATCTTTGTTAAATTTATATTTATATACATAGAAAATAAAAATAATATAATTTTACTTTCCATATCCTTGTCATGTCAATATCCTAATTTTTTCAAAATTGTCGTGTTCCTGTCTGTAACCATGTTTGATTCCGTGTCATTGTCTGTGTCCATGCTTAGACGAGCCCTCTGCTCTGCCCCACGCATCTAACCACAGTAGCTGGTTAGTAACCAGCTACTGTGGTTTGAGTAGAATATAGTTGTCTGAATGGTCAGAGAGGTGTGGTGTCCAAAGCACACCTGATTATTTTCCTGTCTTAGCTTTTATACTTCTAATATATTTTTATATTTTTTCTTTTTACTTTGTCTGCATATGTTCACTCCTCAAGGGCACCATGAGAGCAGGGAGGAGATTGTGTTTTGGACCCTGAATGTGTACCAACTCATGTTGTGACTTCTTATCCTTTATTGCACTTGTTTTATATTTCAGCAGCCAAAATCCTTTCATAAAGGATTTAAGTGTTTTGGTATCCTGATTAGTTTAATGGTCATTCCTAGGATTAGTGTTCATTCTATTAATGCATTCATTCATAATCAAGTAAATTTTCTATTTCCTTTTTCTTTGGGCCTTGTCAAAATAAAATCTTCAAAATTGGCTAGAGCTTATTTTAGATTCTCATTTGTTCAAATCCTTCAAACCTTGATGGATAGTTGGGGTATGATGACTTATAAGTCGGAGGTTGGCTTCATATGGTGCAACATGAATATAATGTTTTCTCGTCTGACATATACTGGCAACATACTTGAACAGTCCAAGCTTTATGCAAATAGTTACTGTTAGTAGACCACGTACTGTATAATCTCCAGCATTATAATGTAATCTCTCAACAAACTTTCAAATGAAAATACCTAGTGTAAAAGAATTTCTTTGTATAGGATGTTCGAAGTGTTGTACCTGTACCTTGGTCATCTCCATTATAGACCAACATTTGAATTGCAAAATGTTACCCATGATCTGCATTTAGTTTTTAAATGGTCATTACGTATTGTAATGGCTGTTAAATAATGAGATTTAGTGCTATGTTACCGATGCTAGCCGTTTACTTGACTGTTAAACTACCGTAACAGGCACTGTTTTCTCTATTATATACATTTTCAGTTTTATAATTTTTTTAAATTATGTTTTACTGTCTTTTTTTCTTTTTTCTTTTTTAATGTTATTACATGTTCTTTTTTACCTCCATTAGCCATTAAAGTTAATATAATTTTTTTTAATCCTTTGTCAAAATCTCAGATCTCCTAATCTTCCTAACACTAATGTTTATATTAGTCTTCTATTTGTATATATATATTAATTTTGTGTTGCTCCAACCTAAAGAAGGGCATTGATTTTTATGCTTTGAGTTTGAATGGCAGATTTTGGAAATCAGGGAAGCTGTTGAAGAAACTGCGGACTCCCAGGAATTAAGACAGATCCAGGCTCAGGTACAATGCCCTATATGCAGTCATATTTATAGTAAAAAGTGGTGGATGCAGCATGACAAGTTTCTTACTTAATACCCTATTCATGGCCTGTATTCTGAACTATAAGATCGACTCTGGTAGGACCATTTTTTGGTCATTGTTTCAGCCTGCCTATTGGAAAGGAAAATGATGGGTGACTTGGAAGGATCTTGAATTGGGTAAATAAATTCATCCAAGCAGTATAAATATTGGACTAAGTTGATCCTGTGTCCAATGTGTCACCAATTGGCAGGTTCACACCTATGACACACGGGTATTCCAAAAATGGTGCCGTACAAGTACCAGGTACTTACCAGGTGCGGATACGCATACCGGTACAGCTGCACGGGTACTGGGTACGCCGAATACATACTAGGTACGGCAGATACGTTTGGGTACATTGTGGGTATGGCCTAGGTACGTTTTGGGTATGGCGCAATGAATTATTATTATTTTTTATTTTATTTTTGCAGTAGTTAGAATTTGTTGCAGCCTTTATTATTCTTCTTTTAACTTCGAAAATCATTAGGTAATTTGTTTCCAACACCCTTTACCCATGAGTCATGGCTTTGCTCTCTTTTGCATCTTGTTTTAGACAATTAAAAAAGAAAAAGTAAAAATTATATAACGTTTTAGACAATCTGTTCTCCTTTTAGTTTTGATATTGAAACTTTGATTTGTATGTTAGATGTTTAGCTATAAATTTTAAAATAAAAAAAATTGACGTGCCCCAACTGTACCCATACCTGTACCCTATTTTTTAAAGAATTTGCTGTATCGGCATACCTATATCGCTCCTGCACCCGTGCTTCGTAGGATCACACTTCTCATGTGTGCCCCTGCATTTGCAAGAAAAACCAACATACTAATATGAATCCTGATTCAGTTCGTCAGGTTATGTTTTCTGAGATATGTCTAATAAATTCTAATGTAGATTTCTCCCGTTTAACTCCAGATACAAGAGAAACTGAAACATTGGTCTGAATCCTTTGCAACTGCATTTCGAAGCCAAAAATATGAAGAAGCTCACACTGCTATCCAGAGAATGACTTACTACAAGCGTGTAAATGAAGAAATAGTCAAGAAACTTTAATACACGAGCCTCTCTGATACAAGGTACCTAGTTCAATTTATTTCTCAAATTTTCTAAACTATGCTATGCAAGTTCTAGTGTTGTCCTGTAGTGAAGTTGTGGTAATTTGGTTTTTGGAACATGTTATTTCCTTTTTCATTTTTATTTTGGACAATACATTGTCCTGCATCTGCATGCATACAGTTTTATGACTTGCTTGTAATTCAATTGTCTTAATCAATCAGTTTCTGCACTGCTAGTTTAATACTTAATAATTGGACTGCTAAACAATTTGTCATTGTCCTGACAATTACTTTTGTTCTTCTGACTCTCCGAGGGATATTCAGAAAATGAGTAACTTGACATGCTCTAGATGTTTGCATGTGGTTATTCCTATACAAATTCAGTAGACAGAATATAGATGTCCCACGTACTCTGGTTGGTATACTCTAGGGCCCCTGTGGATCCATCCGATTTTTTTTTTACTGAATTACTTTTCCAATTTATTGCATATCATTTAAGACATGTGGGCCAAAAGCAAATTGTACTGTGATTTTTGGGAAGAGTATTTTATGAAGTTCAGATGTAGTATTTCTATAACCATCTTCATCTTACTTTCAGGTCTAATTCCCATTTCTGTAACTTGGCCTGCTCCTGTTGAATTCAACTATTACTTCTTGGTTAGAGATATACATGAGCAGATGACCATTGGTGATGCTCTGGTATGTATTGTTTCATATCAATCCAGAAAGTGTTAGTTTTAGGTTTTTGACAGCTCTGTATTATCTCAGGCTTGTTGGTTAAAATGTTTTGCTTTTGCTTGGCTTTGCTTTGCTTTTTGTGTGTGCGTGTGTGGACTGAAACTATGATTGAATAATTGGGATTATGAACTGCAGGTACTAGCGGTTCACTAGGGGAAAAAAGCATGATTATGAGGATCATGATTGATTTGCCTCTAAACATATTGAATCATAAAATACATATTGTGAATTGTAATATGCTAATAACGCAACATGTAAGCTGTAAGCTGTTGGTTTAGGGTGTTTGATTATTTATCAAAAAAGACCGTTGGTATAGGGTGTAGGATTAATTTGAAGCACTGGCAAGTAGGATGAAAAATTAAATGTGGTAATTTTGGCTTGAATTTCTGCTCTTATGACTTAATTAAATTTTGAACTCTGCAATACTATCTATATTTTTGTTTTTTTTTCTTCCCCCAGTCCTGTTGTATGGAGTCCATTACCTTCAATTGTGAAGGTTTTATATGTCATTGGCAGCATCTGGCCATTAGTTCACTTCTATTTTTATGCCATACAACGTAGTTCTCATATTTTAATGTTAAATGGACCATTCCAATTAATAAAAGAAAGAAAAGAGAGTGATGTTATGGGTTCAACTGTGCTTACAGTTGTATTAGTAGCAGTTGATACAATTTGGTTGCAATGAACTTTTCAATTTTTCCTGCTTTTGTGCAATGTCTGAAGATGTTTGCTGGACCTTTTCCAGATGTAATTTTGACGGTTGACCCTCATTGTTGAGAGTAGCTCTACCAGTCAACACTTGGCCTGGAAATCAGGAAGAAAGTGGAGGATTCCTAAATAAGACCCAGTGATACTTTTCATCAGGTTAATTTTCTATCATCGGACTAGGTTTCGACTCTTTTGGTGTTGTCTATTGGGTTGAATAATGACATTGCTTCTGGGACCAGGGCATTTGCCAAGAGCATTCAGTCTTTGTAATGGCTAAGTTTGTGCACCTAATAAACGGAAAAAAGAACGTTTGTACACTTAATAATCATGTTGATTTGTAATAATTTTAGTGACCATATGATAATTGATAACATGGATTTCTTTTGGTAGAAACTCTGAACTGAAGGTTTGTGTTTGACAAAGATAATGTTCATGGCTGACTTCAGTGGTAGGTTTTTCATAGGTTCCTTCCTGTCTGGTCCATTTCCCTGCTTCAACAAATCAGTTATCATTAGGAACTTCTTTCTCTTAACGAGAGCAAATGGTTTTTGTGTTTGTAGTCCTTCGAAAAACTTGGTCTGAATAATCTTATGTAGGGTTGCAAATGAATAGAACCGTTCGTGAATAGGCTCGAGTTTAGCTCAATAAGAGCTCATTCGAACTCGGTTCATTAAATGTTTTTTGCGTTCGAGTTCCAGCTTATTAAATTTTTAATAAACAAGTCAAAATATATTAAAACTCAGCTTGTAAGCTCGGCTCGTTGGTTGACTTGTTTAACATTTATTATTTGTATATATTAAATAATGTAAAAATATTTATAAAAAATAAGATAAATATGTTATTTAATATTTAAAAAATATAAATGTAAATAATAGTTAATTATAGATGGTACATTTATATAATAGTTGTGGTAGATATTGTTATTTTAGTAAAATATTAACCTTTTTTAAGTATGTTTGTATATATTGTATATATAATTATATAATTAAAATTTTAATTGTAACTTTAGTTGCATACGTAAATATGAATTTATAAATTTTTTAACTCGTTAAGGTTCAAGTTTGAATCAAGCCTAAGTCAACTCGCCTTGAGCTTGGTTCGTTAAGTTTTTATTGAGCTCGAGTTTGAACTTGTTAAGATTTTAATAAACAAGTCTAAACATATTAAGATTTATCAAAAAAAAAAAAAAAAAAAAGAAGCTCAAACATATTAAAATTTGGCTCATTTGCAGCCCTAGTCATATGCCAATTTTGTCAAAATAAAACCAAATTTCTGGTGCCGTTTCTTAAGATTAGGGTTGCAAATGAATTGAGCTGTTCGCGAACAGGTTCAGCTCGGCTCGTTAAGTGCTTGGCTTTGCTTGGCTTGATTCGTTTAGGAAACAAACTGAGTTCGAGCTTAAATAAGCTCGGTTTGTCAAGTTTGACTTGTTTGTCTTTATTTAAATTATAAAATAAATATATTATTTATATATTAAATAATATATAAATAATAGTATAAATAAATTATTTATATATCAAATAATATAAATAATATTTTTTATTTAATATTAAAAAAATTTATCGAGCCCAGTTTGAATTTAATAAATGAGCTCGATAAGCAAACGAACCGAACTCGAGCTCAACAAAGCTCGGCTTGGCTGGTTTGCAGCCCTACTTAATATCAACATTGCTAGGAGTTACCAAGTAAAACACCATGCAACTCTTCCTTGGAGAGTGATAACCATAGTCCCAGTTTACCCCGGTAGTGTTTAAGACCTTAATTTGCACAGCCTAGAAGAACATTCTTTACAAATGTAGTCAACCTTACTGCATCTCAGACAAGAAATGAAATAGAAACAAAATGGGTTAGACAACAAAATCTAATCAAGCTTCAGTCGCCACCCCAAAACTAACTGAAGAACCTATGGAGCCATGCTCTACGTTCTGGAAGTTTATTAATTCCAAATATTTTCACATTCCAATCAATGCAGTTTCTTTGGAGGCTAAATTGAAACCAAAGGTAATTTTGGTTTGCTTTGCCTAAAAAAGTTTTTCCAGTGCACAAGGTTCCAGGAAGGTAAGATCCTATGCATTCTACTTTACATGAGGAGAGGTTGTTACGCTTTGGTCGCAATGGAGCAACCTTACCGCTGAGCCAAAGCTTGCCCGTGCTTGGCTTTTCGCTTCGTTGAAAAAAAACAAAAAAAAAACATGAGAAGTTTATATTTGTAGCAAAAATGGACTAGTGGTTTGGCCCTTAAAGCCACACATGTCATTTTGTTTAGAAGTCAACTCGCAATCACACTTGGTTAAGGTCACAAGTCCTGGCACAGTTGAGCAATCACAAGGGGTAAGGAGTAGTTGCCTATAACATTTCCTTCAGATGTTGAACTAAATATTTTCAGTTACACGAGCCTAATGGTTTCTAGCAAAATGTCAGAATAATACTACTTAAAAGTAATCAACTATCATCAAGTGGAAGAAAAACAGAACAAAAACAAAAAAACTTCATGATGCTAAGACAAAATTCAAGCAATTTAAATGACAATTCGAATATGCAAAAAATATGGACATAATTTATGTTAAGAACTTCCTTCTTTTCATGAGATCCAATTTTTTTCGTATTACAGTCTGAGCTAAGTTCTGTTTGCCTTCTCTATTTAACCCATAAAACACTGTTCGAAAATTAATGGCACTTGGAACAATCCCACTCTCCACCATTTCAGAAATCAGTTGCAGAGCTTCTTCAGAGTTACCTACTCTACAGAGACAAGTAATGAACATCGAATAAGTTTTAAAATCCGGGAATGGTCCATTCAGTTTCATACGACGAAAGACATTCCAAGCATCAGCAATCTTTCCTGAGTTCATATACCCATGTATCAAAGCCGAATAAGTGACAATTGTAGGTTCACAACCCTCATTTTTCATTTTCTGAAAAATTTCTAAAGCTTTGTTTACCTGTTTCTCCTCAAAGAAATGAACCATCAACGATGTATAAACGTGGACGGTTGGTTTAATTCCAAGATTCTTCAAAGATTCGACCTTAGCCAATACCTCTCCCAATCGTCCCTTTCGTAGTAGTCCATGAACAAGACTTCCGTATGTGTATTGAGCCAAGGTATGTCGATCTGAACCAACTTCATCGACCAATGTCAAAGCTGCTTCTAATCTCCCTGCTCGACAAAGAGCTCTAACATAAAAGGAATAAGTTAGCGGAATGGTGAAACCAACTTTGTTTAGAGACTCGGCGCACCTTTTAGCATCCAACAGCTTCCCAACTCCGCATAAACAATCAAGAAAAATTTCAATCAATTCTTTATCAGGAATAAAACCC
The DNA here is from genome assembly GCA_036172215.1 of Camellia granthamiana. Classification (NCBI taxonomy): domain Eukaryota; kingdom Viridiplantae; phylum Streptophyta; class Magnoliopsida; order Ericales; family Theaceae; genus Camellia; species Camellia granthamiana. The sequence goes on from JAXFYN010000136.1 coordinate 64,453, forward strand.
ACACAAATCATCTCCTGGAACGTTGTGATAGCTTCATCTACCTTTCTACCCTTTCTCCCACAAAGAGATACGATCAAATACTTGTATGTACTTCCATTTGGTTTGCAACCACTGGCTTTCATCTCCGTGAAATTTTTTAGAGCAATTTCTGTCAGACCTGTGCGACCATATTGCATTATCATGATTGTCCATGTATCTGATGTTATTGTGCAACCTTTTCTTCTCATTTCAAAAAAGAGGCTTCTCATGTGTTTAAAATCCTTCGCTCGTCCCGAGATTTTCATGGCCATGTTGTAAGTTTCTGCAGTGTGGCTATAACCATCTTGCTTTCCTACCCATGAGAAAAAGTGTAATGCTACATGACCATACACCCCACAATTGTACAAAATCTGCAGAACAAGTTCAGGAGTGAACTTTACAGTGCACTTCTCCAAAGCTTCCTGTATTGAACACCAATCTACCGAGGATGATAAAACCTGACAAATTTCTTGCAGATCATGATCACTATAAGAACTTGACAATGATTTGCACAAGTGAGAATCTGGCCTTGTTTGATCTACTTGGTTGGAATTCAAGTTCTTACTGAGCTCCTGGTTAGTAGATATAACAGGACTACATGTTTTACCCTTTTTAGGGTAAAGTTTAGAAGCTCCGTGCATTTGCTTCACTTTTTCTACCATCTCTATTTCTCCTTTTTTCTCCAAGTAAGATCTAACCCAATGAAATACATTGTCTCCAATAACTATTTTGGAAGCTCGCATTTTATTCAAAACCTTGACAATCTCATCTGTCTGCGAAACTTTACAAAGCTCTTTAATGAATACAACATGAGATTTCCGAGTTGCCTTGATTCCACGCTCCTCCATCCTCCTGAGCACTTCCCATGCTTCAGATATATGGTTTTGGCGAATATGGCCTGCAACGATAGCAGTTACCGCCACACTATCCAACTCAACCCCTTTTTCAAGAATTTCATGATACAACTCCAAGGCTCTTTGAAACTCATTCAACTTGAAGAGGTGTTGCATCAACTCGGTATAGGTGGGCGTTGTAGGTATATAGCCAGAATCTTTTACACTTTGAAACAGATCAAATGCTTTAGACAAATCATTTTGCCTCAAGTACCCATTAATAATGATTCCGTAAATCTTCCCATCAACAGAATTTCTTTTCTTCATAATATCAACAATTTCCAAAGCATCAGCAATTCTATCAGCCCTGCACAGTCCTTTCACCAAGGTCTCAAAATTTTCAGCATCAAGGGTTATATTTTTATGCTTCAGGTCACGAATCAATTCTAAGGCTTCTGTAATTCTACCCAAAATACAAAAACTCTTAAGTAGGCATGCATAAGCATGATGTTCGGGAATCTCAGAAATTTTTATCATGTCTTCTGCAACAAGGCGAGAATCAGCAATATCTCCAGACTGTGCTAAGCACGTCAACAGCAGTTTATACAAACTCATATCCAAACCCATGTTGTTATGAACCATCTCCTTGTAAAACTCCATTGCAATGTCAGCTTTTCGAGCATTACATAGCAAACGCAACATTAGTTTGTACACCACTGCATCAGGGTCCATACCAGATTTCCTCATCTTCTCAAAAATCAACAAGGCTTTTCCAATCAACTTTGCCTTCCCATAATGTGAGATGAGAATGGTCCATGTCTTACAATCCTTTTGACACGAGTTCTTCTCCATCTCCTCCACCAACTCTTCAACCACCCCAAATTCCTTTGCTTCTCCAGCAATGTAAATCATGGTATTATAAGTTGTCGTTGTATGACAAAACCCATTTATGATCTTCACCCAATTGAAGAACCTTAGAGCTAAATGTGGGACTTTAAAGCACCTCTTCAACACTTTCTCAGCAACTTCCAAATCAAACTCAAAACCCACACTTTCTAACCGCTCCTCCATCAGAACACCACCATTTTCACCGCGGATTATCTCTGTAACCTGATGAACAATTGGACTAACATCACGATCGCCTGAATTCCCCAACTGGGTATCTCCCAAAACAGGTAATTTTGCCTTTCCCAGGTCCACCACACCAACAGAGGCATTTTCACAAACACCTCGTACGCAATATGGGTGTTCTTCCCTTTTCTTTGCACTTTCCAAATGGATTTCTCTTGATATTGAAGGTAAAGTTTTATCCGAAACAAGGTTCTCAGATCCTAAAATCTCAGTGATTTCATCGAAGAGTGAAGCAAAGTTTTTGGATTCTGACTGGTTTTTGGAGTTGGTTTGTTCAGTTTTCTTGGGATAGTGTAGCTTAGATGAGTTAGAATAGAATGACAGACGAAAAGATTGGAACTTGGAGACATGAAAGTGAAGAAGATTGTTGCCAGAGTTTGAATTTAAGGGTGGAAGTTTGAAGAAATACCTCATTCCTGTCGGACAGTTGGTGGTTTGGGTTCATGTGAGTCGGCTTTCAGGTGCATCACTCCACCTGTCATAGCGATCTGTTTGGTTGTTTGGATTTGACCCATATGGTCAATGGAATCGGGCCGGCCCGCAAAAATGATACCATGTACTAAGCCCGGTGATTTTTTTGGTGGGTCGGTCGGTCGGTCTATCGGCCAAAGCCTTAGGCCTAATATGGCTTCGTTTGGCATACAAAGTTTGGGTTAAAATAGTCACAAAAACACAAAATAAACTAAAAAGTCAATAAAACAAAACATCACATCCAAATTATAATCATTTTATTTTTTCTTTCACAAAAGTCAAAAAAAATCAAAATGCTTATCCCAAATGAAGCTTTTTAGCCCGAGGTTAAAAAAGCTAAAAAGTTAAAAAGGTAACCCACATCTCAAACGAAGGCTAAATACCCGGTGGGCTTAGCCTAGATAAGCTTTGAAACAGGCTGAAACCTTAGGCCTAAGTCAAACACAATGGGCTCGTGGATGGGCCGACATATATTTTATACTTTTATTTTTTTGTATTTTTTGTTGAGCCAGTGGCTGGGTTGGGCTGGGCTAACCTTTAAACCTCAGGTCAAGGCCTAATCTAAATCTCATTTATGCCTATTAGGCCCATTCAATATATGGGCTTGGGACTGGTAAACGCCTGCACGAAACCGGGTGGGTTTGGTCTGAGCAGCAAGCCTTCGAATTAAATGATGACCATTATATTTCATCACTCCTTCAAATGCTCGATATATATATATATAGACTACAGTAATGATACATAACTTTAATATTGAGCTCTAAATGAAATTCTAGTGAGGTAAAAAAGAGAGAGAGAGTAGAGAGAGATAGAGAGAGGAGTGGGCCCCACCTTCACATGGACACTCTCAAATATTATTTATATATATATATATATATGATTTGAAAAACGATTTAAATACAAAGATGTGTGGATGAGAAGAAAAATATAATATTCATTCAATTTTTCTTTTTTGGTTACCAAACACATTTCAATGGTAATATTATAATAAATACGTTGTCATATTATAATTAATTTATCATTTCATATTTCATATTTGTACTCGCTTAATGAATCTTATTATCACTCGTATTTGTTATCAATATAAAAATCTATTTATTTTCTTTCTCACTATGTTATCTCAATCAAATATAAACAAAATATCTCCTTGTTTTGCAGCAAAGCTTGCTATGTTGTTAAGACCTGTCATACGAGTTGGAACGCCTCAAAACAACATACCCACAAAAAATTAAAAAATTTGCTAAAATCAATTTTTTTTTTTTTTTTTGCTTACAAAAAATAACTTTATTAATAACTTTCCCAACACAAAAATTATTAAAAAAAAAAAAAATCAAAATATTAAAAAAAAAAATTACTTCAAAAATCAATTCCAAACTCTCCCCCTTACACACAATCATTTGCTCCATTAACTTCCTCGTATGCTCAAAGGAAAAAAAAACATATTTTTTTGTGTGTTTATTTCATCAAAATTTTGCCTGTTAACATTGCAGGTTATGTTTTGAGCAAAAATTTATGCTAGTGAAAAAGTTTTAAGAATATGGATCACATGAGGAGAGATCAAATGAGAAAGAGAACATGGTGAAAAATTATACTAAAATATGTAATTAAATTATTGAATAAATAATACAAGTAGATTTTAAAATCTATATTTAAAGGTTCCCGAATAATTAAACAAAGTAATTCTCTCCATTTCTTATATTCAATTTATTGCTTTATTACTACTATCTTAAAAAAAAAAAAAATTATTTCTTTATTTACTTTACAATTCATTACTTTATCTATTTTACATTTTTATAATTTTCACAACATTTTTTCTATACTCACTTTTCTTTCACATACAATAAGTTTGCTGAATTTGAGAAATTTCACTTCAATCTTGTTAGAATGGTTAAAAGAAAAGGAAAACTATATATCTGTGTATATTGAATTAATTGAATATAATAGAAGAGCCTGTATTTATAGGCTCAACACAAACTTAGATGAGATAGAGATAGAGCGAGATAGAGATATAAGGAGATATAGATAAATCTAAATCTAATATATACATTAATAGTCCCCCTCAAACTCAAGGTGGGTAAGTATCAATCAACTTGAGTTTAGAAACTAGATCACTGAAACGATTAAAGGGATGAGCCTTGGTGAAAATATCAACAAGTTGATCAGCAGAAGAAATAGGAAGAAGATGAACAGTGCCAGGTGTAACATACTGTCGAATGAAATGACAATCAATCTCAATATGTTTGGTGTGATCATGAAAGATATCATTGTGAGCAATCTGAATGGTACTCTGATTGTCACAATAGAGAGAGGTGGCACCAAGAGAAGAAACACCAATATCAGCAAGGAGCCAGCGAAGCAATAAAGTTCATGAGTAGTGTCATGAGTAGTGTCAGTACGAGCACGATACTTAGCCTTAGTACTAGAACGAGCAACAAGAGTTTCCTTCTTGCTATGCCAGGCAATAAGAGAGTTACTCAAGAAGAAACAGAATCCTGTAGTAGAACAGCGATCAGTAGGATCCCCTGCCCAATCTGCATCAGAAAATGCGTGTAACTGTAGAGATGAGTGTGTGGAGTAGTGAAGACCATGAAATATAGTTCCTTTGAGATAGCGCAAAATGCGAATCAGAGCATCATAGTGCGGAGAGCGAGGAGCAGCCATGAACTGACTGACAATGTGAACGTCTGGACGAGTAACTGTGAGATAAATAAGATTGCCAACTAGTTGACGATATAAAGTAGCATCAGACAATAAGTGACTGCCAAGAGGTGTGAGATGAGTTTGAGGATCAACTGGGGTAGAAGAAGTCTTGCAATCGGTAAGACCAGCACGAGCCAAGAGATCAGAGGTATACTTGGCCTGGGTGAGAAAGTAACCAGAAAAATCATGAGAAATTTCCAAGCCGTGGAAGTAACTAAGCAAACTTAAATCTTTCATCTCAAATTGGCGACTTGGCGACTGAGGAACTGTTTGAGACTAGAGATACCCACTGTGTCATCCCTGGTGATGATCATATCATCAACATAGAGAAGAAGAAGAATAACACCACGCTTTGTCTTGTATATAAACAGAGCAGAATCATAGGCACTGGAAGAGAATCCAAAGTCACTAATAGTAGAACTAAACTTGGCAAACCAGGCACGGGGAGCTTGTTTCAAAACATACAAAGCACGGCGAAGTTTACAGACCTTGGTGGACGGAACTAAGGCCTCGTTTGGGAACAGGCTAATTTAGTAACTTTTTGGCTATTTGGCTAAAAAAGTAGGTAAAAAAAACTTGTATATTTGGGATGACTTTTTGGCTAATTACGAAAAGATGTGCAAAAAGTAGAGAGAAAAGAGAATCTTTGACTTTTTGGTATGAGTGGTTGGCTTTTTGGCTAATTTAGTAACTTTTTGGCTAATTGGCTAAAAAGGTAAGTCCCCATAAGGAACCAGGAGAAGGTTGCAGATAAACTTCTTCAATGAGATCATCATTAAGAAAAACGTTCTTGACATCCATCTGACAAAGACTCCAATGGCGAGCAATAGCAATGGTAAGTAGGCTACGAACTGAAGTAAGACGAGCAACATGAGTAAATGTTTCATTGTAATCAATCCCATATTCTTGAGTAAACCCTCGAGCAACAAGACGAGTTTTGTAACGCTCAATGGAACCATCAGAATGGGTTTTGATCTTGTAAACCCATTTGCAACTAACAACACTCTTGCCAAGTGGAAGGTCAACTACATCCCATGTATGAGCTTTATCTAAAGCCTGCAGTTCATCACTCATAGCTTGCTGCCAAAGAGGGTTAGACTAAGCCTTTTGATAGGAAGTAGGTTCATGAGAAGAAAAAACAGTGAACCAACAATGAAATCACGAAGAAGTACAGAAGGTTGTGTTACCCGAGTAAAATGACGAAGAGGTACCTCTGGTGTAAAAGATGATGTAGTGGAATTAAGGGATGTATGAGGCTCACTGAGAGGTGGAGTAGGAGCAGGTACAGAAGTCGGCTCAGGATCAAGGAGTGGAGTAGTAGGACCAGGAGACGGAGCAGAATCCTCAGGATGGGCTGGAGTCATCATGTCAAAAATAGTGTATGTATCAAGCTCATCAAATAGAAGAGAGGGATCTGTAAACAATAGTGTAGTGAGAGGAGTGCACAAATGAAACTTAAATATAGAGGAGAGCATTTTGTGTTCCCAAAATACTACATGATGAGAGACACGAAGACGACGCGAAAGAGGATCCTGATGACGAGAAAGAGGATTCCAACAGCGATAAACTTTATGTTCAATCCCATACCCCAAGAAACAACACAAATGAGAGCGAGGTTCTAATTTGGTACGCTCATGTGGTTAAAGAAGAACAAAACAAGCACATCCAAACACACGAAAACTAGTATAGGGAGGAGGTGTGCCATACAGAAGCTTATATGGGGTTTGATTGTTGATGGTAGGGGAAGGAACACGGTTGATAGTATAGACTGTTGTGAGAACAACTTCTCCGCAAAAACGTTCAGGACAAGAAGAAGAGATTAAAAGAGTACGAACAGTGTCGAGGATATGGCGATGTTTGCGCTCAATACGACCATTTTGTTGGGAGGTACCAGGATAAGAATAATGAGAAAGCGTACCATTTTGACGAAGAAATTTCAAAAAATGAGTTTCTTTGTATTTTGTAGCATTATCAGCACGAAAAATTTTGATAGTGGAGGAAAACTGGGTTTTGACCATGTGAGAAAAATCATAGTATATTTGGTATAACTCAGAGCGAGATTTCATAAGAAATAACCAAGTAAAACGAGTGAAATCATCGACAAATATAACAAAGTATTTAGATCCCTCCATAGTGGTATTAGGTGAAGGCCCCCAAACATCAGAGTGTATGAGATCAAAAGTTGCATGAGACATAGAGGTACTAGTAGTAAATGGCAAGGCAGGCTATTTTACAAGTTGACAAGATAGATAGTCTACTTTATCATTTGGAAAATCACCTAATTGGCCACTTGAAACGAGAGAGTGTAAACGACCAAAAGACACATGACCTAACCGAGAATGCCATAAAACAAGAGGATAACTAATAGTAGTAGACACAGCAGTCTCAACATTGAAAGGGCTAGAGGAGGGAATGCGAAGGTGGATGAGCTCGTATAGACGTCCATGTCGACGACCTATCCCAAGGGTTTGTCCCGTCTTTGGATCCTGCACAACACAACTGGTTGGAGAAAATAAAACAGTGAGGCCAAGATTACAGAGTTGACTAATAGAGATAAGATTAAGGGTAAGATTATGGATCAGATAAGTGTGAGGGAGAGAGACATTAGAGGTAAAAATATGACCAACACGACTAACATGCATTTGAGAACCATCAGCAATATGAATGCTAGGTAAATTAGAAGGACATGTAGTGGAAGAAAACAGTGTAAGGTCAGAGGTCATATGGTTACAATAAGAGGAATCAAAATACCAAGAAGAGGTACCTGAAGTAACTGAGAGGACAGTAGAGGGTGTACCAGAGGTAGAAATAACCTTTTTGACAATAGCTTTAATGTTCTGAAGAATGTAGGGTGATGACGAGGCAACAACGGATGAGCAACCAGAGGCAACTGCAGTAGATGCAAAATGTACTGAAGACTGATCTCGACTGTATATTGTGGAGGGTCTAGAATAGCAACCGCGCTGAGGATAACTGTTTGAATGAGTCATGAGGTGATTAAATAATGAATCACAAAGGAGAACCAGTGATGACGGAGTAGAATTGGACAAAACAGAGTGAACCAATGAATCTGGAATGTCGAAAATAGCCGGGAAATGGGCAAAATCACCAAAAAAAAGCAAAATAAAGAGAAGGGCCAGAGATGATGTCAGTAGGGCGTGGATAACGTCAGCAAAAAGCGCAGTGCACGTTAGCAGAATGGAGGCGCGACGTAGGATAGCAAAGATGGCACGCGGCTCACAGTAGTAGGATGGCGCATGGAGGGCGTAGGAAGGGCTGATGTCAAGCTAACGTGAGCGACAACTGAAAGGCGCGTGAGGGTGCGTGTGAGAGTGGTGGTAGAAGACTTGACGCGCCAACGATAAAAACGGTGTGTGAGGGCGCGTCTGGTGGTGTTTGGCGACAGGCCTGGTGGCGTCGGAATCGGGAGAGAATTCTGAGTACGAGGATGAAAAATTTGTAAAAGTTTGATCAACAACGATGACGAAACAGTGTTGTTGAACAAATAATGATGTAATTTGGAAACCTGTGCTCTATGCTTTGATAATGCCATTGTGTACGGGCAATAAGTAAGAGAAAAAAGGAGCTAGGATTTAAGATCTGTGCTCTAATACCATGTTAGAATGATTGAAAGAAAAGAAAAACTGTATATCTAATATATTTATATCTAATACAATAAGAGAGCTTGTATTGATAAGCTGAACACAATTTAGATAAGTATATAAGGAGATAGAGATAGAGATAGAGATAGAGATAGAAATATAAGGAGATAGAGATAAATCTAAATCTAATATATTTATATCTAATACATACATTAACAAATCTTTTACTTCAAATTAATTTTTAGTGTCACGCCATATAAGTTCACTCCATTAGTGGACATTTTATGGGTGTAAAACTCCTATATTTTAAAAGAGAACGTGTTTCGCAGTTTGGCAACGTTTTGCACGTTCTGTTTGTGAACAAGACACGTTTTGTTTGTGAACAAAAAAACAAAAGCGGTGGTGAATGAGCTCATCATCAACAATCATCACGAGCAAATGTGAAATTCATTGCAAATCAACCCTTATATTTAGGATTCGTTTGAGAAGTTAATTATTTTAAAAATATTATATTTAAGAAGATAGTTGATTTTTTTTCTTATAATTGATTTGATGACAAAAATAAAATAATTATAGATTAGATATGACATTTTATCTTATTGATTATTTTAATTTTTTTGACCTTATTCTAGAAGAGAATAACTTATTAAAAGACAAAATATTTTAAAATAACTAATCGGATAAAATGTCACATCCAACTTATAATTATTTTACTTTTTTCTCACAGTCATTAAATTAATTACAAGAAAAAGCTAATCAACTACCTAAACACAATTTTTTAGTAATGTTAAAATACTTAAAAAACTAAATAACTAAGCCCTCGTTTGGCATGAGTTTTTTTTTTTTTTTTTTTTTTTTTTTTTTTTTTTTTGTTGAGGTTGTGGGCTAATTTAATCACAAAAAAGCAAAATAAATTAAAAATCAAAGATAAAATATGACATCTAAATTATAATCATTTTTTTTTTTTTGCAAAAGTCAAAAAATTAAAAAATCTATCTAAACAAACTTTTTAGCTCTATTGAGTACTTGAACCCCAATAGCCGTTCCCAAATTTGTCTCTTTTGATTGCTCTTTCACATCTACTACTGGATTGTTAATCCACAGGCTCTTTTGGCTGTAGTTAAAAAATCAATTTATTAATTAAATACTTTCATTTTTTAAAAAGTTTTTAATTTATTTAATAAATTTATTTTTTGTCAAAAACTTTATTTTACTCACTCTTAAAAAAATATTAGATCAAGCCAATAAGCTCTTCTTTTGAGAATTCGCTAAAAAGTTAATTTATTAACTATAATAAGTTAACAAAAAAATTAATTCGTTTGTTATATTTGCAATAGGTGAGAGTTGAGGGCATATTGGATTAGTAGAATTATAACATAAGATTGAGATTGTTGGTACATGAACTCACAATATCTTGCTTGATTACAAATTTTATTAATTGGATTATATGTACGGCGGACATTCAATCCGATGAAATTGGCAAATTTTTAATATTGAGAGGGGCTGAGGATCACAATTTTAAGTATGAAAGAAAAAAAAAATGAATACATAATAAATGACTATCTCACTAATTTAATTGAATAATTAATTCTACACTGATTCATGGAATTATTAATTCGGTTAATCAAACAATCCCTAAGAGTATTATTGTAAATGGTGAGAAGTAGGGTAAATATTTACTAACAATAATGTTACAGTCCATAAATTATGTCTCGAATTTTATCTAGAAACAACCTTATATGACTCAGATACATTTTATATTGAGACTCACAATAAACTAATTTAATCCTCACCACACAAATACTTCACTTAAAAAAAATCTATGTGAATAACTTTGAGAGCATTATGGATTTACTAAAGGGTGCAAAACTTCTTGAAATGTGACTTTTGCTGTTTTTTTTCTTTCTAATAATTAAAAAAAAAAATGTTATGATGCCAATATGATTAAATAGGGGCACTGAGTTTGACAATGTCCACACTTCTCTAGTCTTTAGTGGAATTTGCATTATGAAATCAAAATTAAAGATAAGGATTGGATTTGGTCCAACCAATGGAAGAGTATGATATTGGTCTTTCCCACCGAGGAAAAATACTAGGTCTTTCCACCATTTACTAGGTCTCTCCACTTTGTCATTGTCTTTGTTTAGTGTCATCTATTGCGGTTGTTTACTAACTTTTTAATTTAAAATTTTAATTTATGAGATAAAAATAATTTAAATAAGATGATTATTAAAAAATTGACGAAGAGATGCATTTAATTAACGCTGTTCTGTTTATTAGTTTTGGAGCTTAATCTGTTTTGTAAAACTGCTTTTTTAACATTATCTTATATGTACTTTCTAAAATATAAAGACAAAAAGAAAGTCGAAAAAAGTTAGAAAATTTGATATATTTTCTAAAGATTTAATCTAATTGTTTTTAATTTTTAGAGTCTTCTATCAAGTCGTGTCAACTCTTTATTTGGACAATTATGCCTTTTTTTTTTCTTTTTTAAATTTTAATTCTCCCAAGTTAGTTCAAAACTTCATATAATAACACATTTTATCTAATGTTTTCCCATTAACATGTATACGAATTTCAATTGTTCTCTTAAGAATAATGAATGGTTGCTATTACCATTGGATTTTTTTATTTTTTATTTTTTTTTACTCTTGATTTTTGTTGTACAAATTGTGTAAATCAAACAAAATAAATAGATTCATATTGAACAATCACTTTGAATCTCAGAATAAGAACATGTTGGAATTTACAAATATTCATAATAAAATAAAACTAGTAAAAGGAAGCAAACCGAAACCTGTGTGATATCACAGTTTTCTTAAAATAGATTCACCGCCTCCTGATGGATGCTGAAGGTACGCCGACGTCTGTCTCCCAGGATACGATGGTTGAAACCAGCTAATGCAGAAACACTTTTTGAATAGCTTCAGCAAACTTGATAATGATTGCACTCTTTCTAATAAGAACCAAAGAAGGGACTAGCAAAAAAAGATAGGAAGTTTTTCTTTGATGTAAAAAATCATCTCCAATTTTTTTTTTTTTTTTAATCTCAAAACATCTCCATTTTCCATAAAAAAATTCTCTAAAACTCTTCTTCTAAGTTAGAGGGGAAAGACCCTTTTTATACTTGTAGAGAAAAGGTCTTAGCCATGAAGGCTACCATAAAACCTAGCATTAATGGCCATCAACTCTAGCCTTTAGGACTAAAGTTACAAAGGTGCAAAGCTCCCATACGCATAATGATCATCAACTCTATCATCAAAAGATGAGAGTCACAAAGGTCGAATAAATACATAAAAATATAATATATATATATATAATGCTATTTAAATAATCCAACTAGATGGGTCGCAAAATAGATACGAGTATTAGGTCATAACCCAATCCACACAACATATGCACAAGACAAGCCCAGTTCAGCATAACACATAGCCCATGCCCAAGACGAAGTCCAATATATGCACATACACAAGTCCAGGTCAGTCTAGATCAAAACTAAAACTAAGGCCTCGTTTGCCGGTTTAGCCAAAAAGTTACTAAAAAAACTAAAAAGCCAACAACCCATACCAAAAAGTCAAAGATTCTCTTTTCTCTCTACTTTTTGCACATCTTTTCGTAAAAAATCAAAAAGTTATGCCAAACATACTAGTTTTTTTTAGATCATATTTTAGCCAAATAGCCAAAAAGTTACTAAATTAGCTTGTTCCCAAACGAGGCCTAAGTCCAAGTCCAAATCCAAGTCCAAGTCCAAGTCCAAGTCCAAGTCCAAATCCAAGTCCAAGTCCAAGCCCAAGCCCAACTTCTATTGATGCTTACCTTATGAGACAATTTTCATTCACAACTCAATGGTTTCGGCCCATCATTTTTATATTATAATTTTTTCACTTGAGAGAATACAAAACCACTCAAACTTATATCAACCGGCAGTTAGGTCCCACTTTAATTTCAAATTAAAATTGCCGAAAACCATTATTTTCCAACAATCCCCCATATGAATAAAATTGGTTGAATAAAGAAAAACGGACAACGCTACAAAGACTCGAAGAGAGAGCACACAGAATAACCCTGCATCAGAAAAGGTAGTTGTTGGCCTTGAACCTTTCGTAGTGAAAGCCTATCAAATTTACTAGCTAACTAGTGAACGTGATGTCTTGAACTATTCTGCTATTTGTATAAATCGAGACAATAGACCTCACACAGAAATTACTCCAACCATTGTTCTTGTTCTCACTGTTGTGTCCGGTTTGGCCTTAGAGCACTAGTCTGGTTCAGTGAGTGTTTTTAAAGAATTTGGCCTCGTCAACTCTTAAAGAAGCGGCCCCACTTCGCACTCACATAGGTGACCTACATAAGGTATCTCGCTATACCACGGTTGACTATTCACAACACTTAGGTCATTAAAAGCTTCGACTTAACCTTCCACCCCATAGGGTATCACTGTATAAAAGAATGGGCACGAGGATTTACCTCCACAGTGACTCATCCGTTACACATAATTAGGTTGTTCCTTTGAACCTAGATCTTAGGATATCTAGTTAACTAGGTTGGGTTTTCCGTTCTGGTCACATTCGTTAAAGGCCTTAACCCCATTCTTCTTGACGAATTCTTACTAACTCTCAATTTAACCCTTAGGTTAACGGATCCGTAATATTGTCCTTAAACTGTATATAGTCTATAGTGACAATAAACGAGAGTAGTTGTCATATGGAACTATGTCTTCGAAAAAAATGTCTAAACCTTCCATCTGTGCCCTACCAATACTTGATTGGTTGTCGCAAAGTATATAAAATTGCTAGCACAAGTTTTGATCAATATGGAATACCCTCAATAAAGCGACAAAGCCATTCAGTTACTTTAGTAGCTTTATCTAAAGTACTGAATTCCGGTTCCATCATTGATCTCGTGATACACATTTGCTTAGAAGATCTCCAAAACACGGTTGCAGCTCCAATCAGAGAAAACATATCCACTAATGGATTCGTAGACTTTGTATCAGATATCCAGTAGGCACCTTTGTACCCTTGTAGTACAACTAGATATCAAGTGTTATGCAACCCATAATCTCGGGTGTGGTGTAAATAACTTAGTATCTGCACAAACGCCCTCTAAAGATAGGCATTGAGATTACTCGTGTATCTACTAAGCCTGCTAACTGAGTAGGCTATACTTGGCCTTGTATAATTCATTAGATACATTTAAACTTCCAATGACCCGAGAATATGCTAGTTGAAATATACTTTCACCATTATTCGTGGCCAAATGTAGACTCAAGTCTACCGATGTCCTTGACACATTTGTATATGATTTATACTTCTTAAGACTCTTATTAACATAAGGAGACTGAGAAAGTACATTATCAGCAGATGGTCATGAAATCTTAATTCTCAGATATACATTTACAAGGCCCATGTCAAACTTAGAGTTTAACATCCACTTGGTAGCATTGAACATTTTCTTATAACAACCAACAATGAGCATGTCACATGAACACAGACACAAAATGGCATATACATTTGTTAGTGTCTATGACATCCATACATTTGTCAATATCTGTTTATTTAAAACCCACTTGACAATATAGTGTAGTCAAATTTCTCATACCATTGTTCCGGTGCTTGTTTCAAATCATATAATGATTTCTCAAACTTACAGACTTTTCTCGTCTTATAATTAACAAACCCTTCTGTTGTTCCATAAAGATTTATTCAACTAAATCTTCATATATGAAAGCTACCTGAACATCCATCTTGATGTATTTCCAAATGTCTCACAATTGCAATCACACTTACTATAATTAGTGATCACGTATCAAAGTAATTTAGGCCTTCTCTTTGCCGGTATCCTTTGATGACAAGCCTATCTCATCGGCTTTCATTCACTTGCATCACAAGGCTTACTACCAATGCAAGATAAAGCTAAATTAATAAATTTTTTCTAGAGAAATCACAGCTTCAAAGAAGCTTTTAGCCTCACTAGCCACCATATAGGTAAGAAGATTTAGATAGAAGAACTTTAAAGTCCTAGTATGTTAACATCTTCTAGGCTCATCTTTTTTCTTATGAAAACTATTTCCTCCATTTCATGATAATATTCTTGTGTAAATCTGAATATTAGATTTGTCCACACAAAAAAACCAATATGCGCTACTATATTGTGCATAACCATTGTGCATCACTGTTGAATACAAAGTCAACGGATTTTTAGGCCTATCCTACCTTTTTGGGTTTAGGTATTGCCATATTCTGCATGAGACCCCCACATTTGCCACTTTTTGTATGACACCTCCACATTTGTAGAATTTATACAAAGGCTTTTGGCTTTTTTCAAAAATTCATACAGGGTCTTTAAACAATTCCTTGTGTCACAATGATTCAAAATCATATCACAGTAAATACATTCCCAGAATGTCATCAATCGAAATAGGCACCCAAACATATTTGGTTCAATTTATCATTCTGAAGCCAATAGTCGTACTATTAGGAAACACAAATCCAGTGTTCAATAGTCTACTATTTGGAACTTCATAACATGTCCAGTAGTCTTATCACTAGGAATTACTAATTTCTCAACATGTGGTCAGTAGACTTTCTACTACTAGGAATCACAATGTTTTAACATATGATCAGTAGTCACTTTGCTACTAGGAGTCACAACATCCTGATATAGGATCAATAGACTCTTTCATTACTATGAATCATCATGTCTTGACATATTATCAGTAACCTCTCCATTACTAGGAACTATTATGTCTTGACATGTGATCAGTAATCTGTTCACTACTAAGAATCACAATCTCATAATTGTGTAGCCAGTGGTCTAACACCTTCTAGGAATCACCAGTTTTTTTATCTCTGTGATCAGTGATCTTGTACTCACTAGGAGCCACCAATTTAAGAATATATTTGGAATTGAAAAATTCAAAACTATATTCACCCACCTTAACGGGTTGTCTCATCTTTGCTTTTAAGCAAAGTCACATAGCAATCATATATGCTATAATTAACATAAGGATAACATACTAATCGCCTCTGGTTAATTCAGAGATATTATTATGTAATCTTATGATTTCCTTTAATCACACTTGATCTCTCTAGATCTTTCTTTAATAACCTTGTAAGGTTTAAGGTTATCAGGTGGAACAAAATTTCCTATTGTCACCTCTTGAAGCCATTTCTGAAAAATCACAACAAAATTTCACTATTCTGTTTTTCCAGAACCTAACTTAATACTAGAAAATCCCAAAGTTTGAAATTTAATTCAAAATTGATTTCACCACTTACCCTAGAATTGAACATTTTAGGAAAGTTTCCAAAAAGACTAGAGGGGCCACACCGGCCCCACTTAAGACCTAGTTAACCTTAATCAAAACTTTCAAGAGCATGTTGACTCCTAGTCCATGAGAAACAAATTTATAATTAAGTTTTTCAAGGGATAAATTAGGTTAAAACAAACCACGTTTACAAAACTAATAAGCAATTAAAAATTGCTATCAGAACTACACCACTCATTCCAGAACTGAGCCCATTATTTTTGAATAAAATCAAAAATATTTTAACTAATGCTAAAATTTGGTTTCTTTTCTCAAAACCAAAATACTGTGGAAATTATCAGATTATAAACCAAAACACTTTGGAAATAATCAGATTATAATCAAAGACTTTCTCCAAACTTAGTTTTCCAACACTTTGGGAATAAAATGATTAAACCCAGAGAGTTCCTCAAACCCCAAAAGTTTGAAACCAAATCTGTCTTAATTGTCATTTCTAAACAAATAAGAACTACTCTTTAGCCAAGGCTAAACACTTTGATTTTTATTACAGAAAACAAAACCAATTTCCAAACTTACAAGCAATTTAAAAATTATTAACCAAATTACAAGCAATGTAAAAAAATTTGTGACAACAATGATTAAGCGAATAAAATGCTTCTAACAATACAAGCAAATAAATTTGCTTTTACACAATTGGTAAAAACCAACAAAACTAACTAAACCCAAGCAAAAAATTGCCTCACTCCTAGTCCATAAAATTCATTTTTACACTTAATTATTTCTGTTCATCACAAAGGTTAGTCGTCCATACTTTTGTTTTTACATCACCCAAATCCTATTCATTTGATTTTGTATTTGTTTGTCCAATCCCTTTCGTGTAGGTATTTCTATAAAGCAAGTTAGCAGAAAATACAAGAAAATACAAACCAAACAATCTAATAAATTACTTTAATAGCAAAATTAAGTAAAATTAAAATGCTAGACAAGTTATACAATTAAACTTAAAACTCCAAAACGAAATTTACAATTTAATTTATACAATAAATATGTAAATAAATTATACAAGTTACAAAACCTTAAAATTTATTGCCATGAGTTATATATCAATTATTACATAATAAACATATAAATAAATTTAGACAAGTTACAAAACTTTATAACTCAAAAACCATAAATTAAAGTTTAATAGACAAGAGTTATATGAAATTGTTACAAAATAATAACCATGTAAAAAAATAATTCTAGATATTATGCACCCATTAGCATGCCAATTATATCAACCCTCTAGAATTTTAAAACATGTGAATTAGCTTAAAAATCTAAGATCTAATAAACATGTGAATTTACTAGAAGATTAGAAACTAATCAGGAGCATGTATTTTAGGAAGCAAGTGACGTGTAAATAATTCTAGAAAATTAGGAGCAATTTAACATGCAAATTATATAGTAAAACTAGAAGCATGCAAATCAAACAAAATTTATTTATTCACTTAAATAAATTAAATTAAAGCAGTAGATCATAAATCAGTTAATTTCTATTCATAAAATTCATGCAGAAGACTTATTAAATAAATTGGAAGCAAACAAATATGAACCAATCAATTAATTATTAAATAAATTAAGTTGCAACAATAGACTAATTTTTCCATATGCCATAATAGTGGTCTTCTATATGCTACAAGAATAACAAAAGTAGTAGCATACAAAATTAATAAGCCAGAACATACCATATGCAGTATTTAGACGGAAAGCAATAGCACGCATATATATATATATATATATGTGTGCGCGCGCGCGCGCGATTAAAGGAATCATGAACTCCAGGTGGAAAACTAGTGCACTATTATATATATATATTAAATTACATGTCTATAGCCCTTTTTGAACAATTTTTATTTTCCATGTGCAAATAACATATAAACTACACATCCTAATCATGAATTTTATTTGTACAATTTCATGGGAAATATATGAATCTGTTTTAAGATTGTTTTACAAATTATGTAAATCAAACAAAATAAATAGATTTATATTGAACAACCACTTTGAATCTCAGAACAAGAACATTCTGGAATTTACAGAAATTCATAATAAAATAAAATTAGTAAAAAGAAGCAAACTGAAGCCTGTGTGATACCATAATTTCCTTAAAACAGATTCACCGCCTCTCGATGGATGTTGAAGGTACGCCGGCGTTTGTCTCCCAGGATATGACGGTCGAAACCAGCTAATGCAAAAGCACTTTTTGAATAGCTTTGGTGAACTTGATAATGGTTGCACTCTCTCTGACAAGAACTAAAGAAGTGACTAGTAAAAGAAGATAGTAAATTTTTCTTTGGGGTAAAAAATCATCTCCAACTTTTTTTTTTTTAATCTCAAAACAACATCTCCATTTTTCATAAAAAAATATCTCTAAAACTCTTCTTATAATGCCCTTTTTATACTTGTAGGGATGAGGTCTTAGCCATGAAGGCTACCATAAAACCTAGCATCAATGGCCATCAACTCTAGCATTTAGGGCTAAAGTTACAAAGGTGCAAAACTCTCATGTGCATAATGATCATCAACTCTATCATCAAAAGATAAGAGTTACAAAGGTCAAATAAATGAATAAATAAATATATATATAATGCTATTTAAATAATCCAACTAGATGGGTCGCAAAATGGATACGGGTATTGGGTCACAACCCGATCCACACCTAGTCTAAAACATATGCACAAGACAAGTCCAGTCCAGCATAGCACATAGCCCATGTCCAAGACTAAGTCCAACACATGCACATACATAAGCCTAGGCTAATCCAGACCAAGACTAAAACTAAGTCCAAGCCTAGGTCCAAGCCCAACTTCTATTGATGCCCACTTTATGAGACAATTCTCATTCACAACTCAATGGTTTCAGCCCATCATTTTTATATTGTAATCTTCTTACTTGAAAGAATACAAAATCATTCAGACCTACCTCAACCGACGGTTGAGTCCCACTTTAATTTCAAATCAAAGTTGCCGAAAACCGTTATATTTGCCTTGTTTTTTTGCTTCTTCTGTTCATTTTGAAACAAATAGTTAATTTGCTATAAATATTAAATGATGAATAGATCTTTATTCTTTTAGGAAAATAGAGTAGCTGTTTTGAATCAATTTAGAGAATACTTTTCTTTGTTGGAATTTGTTCACATAGTGAAGGATAGAATTAATGCCTATTATAGAATCTTCAACTCATTTATAGGGTTGAGTAAGAAATTCATAAAATTTGCAAATTGAACCAGTTCGGTCTAATCCGGTAAGTTTAGATTGGATTTTTGAATTCGTGATCTGGTTCTGGATTGAAAAATTGAGGAACTGTTCCCCGTGGATCGGTTCCGAATTTCATTTCATGGTTTCGGATTGGAACCGATCCAGACCGTTTGCAATTTAGACTATATTCATACCATACACCCCTGATACATATTATATATTCTACCTGTTATATATAAAACGAAAACTCTAATTCATAACATTTCATTCTCTTCTCTGTGTGTGCAATAGCCGCTTTGCTGCTATTGTTCTGTTATTTTTTAGTTTTAGCTTTGTAATGGTGTAATGATGAAACTAGTTTTAGTTTTTTTTTTTTTTTTTTTTTTTAAAATTTGGTGATGCTTATACTATTGTTGTTGTGCAACTGAATATTATGTTTGTTTAAATTAATAGTGGAACAATATGCATGTTTATGTTTAAAAACTTATGGGCAGATTAATGTTGAAATAAAAA
Source organism: Camellia granthamiana (assembly GCA_036172215.1). Taxonomy (NCBI): domain Eukaryota; kingdom Viridiplantae; phylum Streptophyta; class Magnoliopsida; order Ericales; family Theaceae; genus Camellia; species Camellia granthamiana. The sequence goes on from JAXFYN010000136.1 coordinate 84,230, forward strand.
TATTATCTGATTTTTCTTTGTTAATAGATTATGTGAATCCATAATTTTAAACTGAGTCGAACCGTGTTTAAATGGTTTAATTTGGATTGGTTTCACGATTTAAATGAATTGGATTGGTTTCAATTTTTATAGAACCGTAGACAACGAATTGATCATGATTTTATCGCAAACTGAACCAATACAGACTATGCTCACCCTTACTCATCTGGGAGAAATTTTAGAAAACATGACTTAATTGTCTAAATTGAAAGTTGATAGAACTTTATGGTAATTTCGAAGGAAAATGATTCTCGTTGTTGTTGTAGTTGTTGTCTTTTTTTTTTTTTTTTTTTGATTTTTTTAAAAAATTATTTACTTTCTAAATTATTCTAGATTAAAAAACTTGAAAGGAAAAAAAAAATCAATAATTATACTAAAGACAAAAAATTCAAAAGAATTGTGAGTTTTCAAGCATTTGTCAAACGTGGTAAAGTTCTCTAGAAAATGGTATTTTTTCGCTTCACTTAAATTAATTGAAACCAAACAATTTGAAAAATGTTTGACACTTTTAAAAAAGCTCATTTAATGTGACTTATAATGATGTGATATAATTTTTGATTTATTACGCATTCATCTATATAGGGTTCAATTCTCATGTCACATCATTGTGAGTTTTGTGGGTCTATATTGTAAATCTCATAGGAAAAAATTATTTGGTACTCTTGGGGTGCCACGTGGCGATATTTCTCACCAATCACAATACACTATGCCCCATCCTGTTCCCCAATCACCTAAGACAAAATCGAGGGTCCCACATTTTTCACTAATCACAACTCTGTTGGGGCACTACCTAACGGTACCCCAACATCAACCAATAACTTCTCATCTCATAGTATTTATTTTTTATTTTACGAAAAATATTTGAGACCCACAAAAAGCTCACACATTCTAACTAACAATGATATAAAATAATAGGTGTCAATTTTTTATTTATTACACATCCACTGATATAAAGCCTACTCCCTTATCACATCATTGTAGGTGAATTTATGAGTTTAAAATTATGAGTCTTTAGCATTTCTCAATTTTATTCTTTTTTGTTCATAAAGACAACAACAAATTGAAGACCATATTATCTCACCAATTTATCTGTCTACTTATCTATCCAATTATCCACATATCTGTCTATCACCACCACTAGTCATCGACAACACTTTCAGCAAGTCATTGGTGGTGGGCAGTGTGTGGGAATAGAGAAAAAAAGTAGAAATAGAAAAAAGTATAAGGGTAAAAATGAATTGATTTATTTTTTATTTAAAATTAATGATTTGTACTTCTTACTAATATATTCAAGGGTTTATTAGTAATAAGTCCATTTTTATAAGGGGTATGACATTAGGTCCAAGGATTGATCTCTTATAAAGATAAGAACATAATTAATGCAATTGTTTGGTGAGAAGCATATGTATTGTTTTGAAATATTTTTTTGTTCCATTTTTACCCACTGCTGCTAGATCACTGTTTGCGTCGAAAAATCATCAAAAAAATGGCCGAAAAAGTCACTAGCAGCGATGACTGGTGGTTGCGGTGGTGATATGGACAAATAGATAGATTTAGTAGATATATAGGTGGCACGTGAATGAATAAAAAGATGACACAGGAATAGATATATGATACTTCAACAGATAGGTGATGTAGACAAATTGTGACAACCACCTCCTTAATTAATTAAGCTAATTATATGATTAATGTTGATCATGTGATTATGTGCTAATTGTGTTAATTAAGGTGCCATGTGTTATCTGCATTGTATTGATTTATATTGTATTGCTATTGTGAATACATATGTATAGAAATTAATTGAACTTGTCTGAATTAGTAATTTTAACAAGTTAGAATTAAATATTGGGATATGCATTTAGAGCCTAATTCACATTAGTATAATTAAATTTAGTTTGAGTGAAGTCATAAAATGATGAGACTTAATTTAATTGAGAGAAATTATTATAGTTTAATCTAACTTAAATAGTAATTTATGTATGATTAGAAACTTTATCATAATACTACATCCTATTCATCAAATTGAATAACAAAGAAAAAGAAAATAAGAGAAAGACTTAGTGCATTTTGTAGAGAAGGCTAGAGAGACAGCTCAAGACTAAGGAGAAGAAGAGAAAAGGAAGGCTTAGGGAAACAAGGGAGCTTAGGCTAAATCAACCAATTAAGGTGAGAATTTTCCTCTAATTTCATGAAATTGAGATGTCATAGTTATCATCCATTGGAAATTAGGTTGAATTGTAGAGGAGATCATGTATAATTAGGAGTTTAAGGGTGTGAATAGTGCTATGAAACCATATGAGTTTAGAAGAGGTGAATTGAAGGAATTAGCTTAATATAGCAACATGCATGCATAAGTTCATGTAAATCTTTTTGAAGAGAGAAACTCCATGAATGTCTAAGATTGGAGCTCATTTTGCATGGCCTATGATTTTGTATTTAGTTTCAAGAGTTTAAACTTTTTGCATAGATTTGAAATTCAATTTGAAGCTATGAATTTTGTTTGAAGCTAGATATGTTAAGTTCAAGGTGTTTTTGACAAGTTTTGGGACTTGAATTGCATGAAAATGAAGTTGGAATCTGTCACAACCCAAACCCGCCCCTATGGGTTTAGCACTGTAACCGGCCAGTAATCCGTGATTACCGAAGGCCTGCTTAGCAGTAATAACAGTAATACAAAGTACAGGGGTTGGCGGAAGCCAAAACAGTAATAAAAGATGTCCAATGAGCTGTGACAGTCTGTATGCAAAAAAAAAGACTTTTCATACATATTCACATTCAGAACCAAAACAGTATATACATACATATACAATCATCCAGGACAGGGACCTAATCCCTATTAGAACAGTACAGTACAGGTACAGTCAGTCTATACAAAAACAGAGACAGAAATGATGAATCTAAAACACCCCAAAAAGCCTTAGCTAGAAGGACTTGGAACCTCTCAGTGAGGCACAGTGGTTGGCTTGACAAAAAGGGAGTTAAACCCAACGCTCCTAGCTCCGATCCGGTGCCTGGACACCTACACATATATATAAACAGTGAGCTAAAGTCCAGTGAATAACATATGCGTAAAGAGGTTAAGAATGAATGTCCTTTCAGTATTTAAAACAGTCAGTTATAACAGTATATCAGTCATTCAGTCATAGCAATCATATGTGGTACATCCCATAGCAAAACAGTACAGTAGGTCTTAATAGACCGAACCGTCAGTTGATGGCCATCATATCAGTAAACAGTAGTGGTTCCAACATGGGAACCGACAGAGATCTCTGTAACAGTAGCAGTAACAATACAGTAACAGTAAATTGCTATGGATGCCACGAATACAGTTCGCAAATAGGACAAACATTCATTCAGTAAGAAATATCATTTCAGAAAGTTGTACAGTTGGTCATTCAGAAAATATTTATGATTGAATATATCTTTACAACATTGTTACTCATAGAGTTCTGGGCTACAGATAGGCTAGTGAGCGTCCTCGGATGCCAACCCTACACAGTTACAGGATGAACACACACTAAGTTGCACGTTTGGGAAACAATAACTTAGTCCCTATCTTGACTCGGTGTGGTTCTATAGCATTATCCTCATTAAGATGCCTTAAACTAGGCCTAGGAATGCCTAGGATGGAATGAGGATGCAAAGATGCACTTACAAACACTTTTCAAATTTTTTGCTGAAACAGGGGTCCCGCTTGAGCGTGGCTTTCTCCGCTCGAGCAGACATGCAGACAAAAGAGCTACGCTCGAGCGGACTGCAAAAGTACTGGATGCATGAAATTCACGCTCGACGGGCGCTCGACCCCCGCTCGAGCGTGAGACACAAGTCCTCGCTCGAGCGGACTATAAACACATGCAAAGTATTGGATACACGCATTTCACGCTCGAGCGTTATTTTCCCCGCTCGAGCGGACTGCATGAACTCAGAGTGTACGCTCGAGCGTGGAGTTCCCCGCTCGAGCGTGGATCCAAAATCTGGAATTTCCAAATTTGTCTCCAAGCATGAAACTCAACATTTAAAGCATCAAATTCGATCCTTTTGGGCTAATTTTCTGGAAAATACTTTAAAACTCATAATATGATATGTTTCAAAGATCAATTTGCAAAATCAAAGCCCAAAAGTAGTTCAATTGGACCCATTTCCAAACAAAACTTCAAGAACATGATGTACATGCAACATGCATGAATTTAATCAACTTCAAAGCTTCTAATACAAGAACAAATGAGTCAATCCTTCTAAAAACATGCTGAATTCATGGACCGAAGCTAGAATATGGACATGCATGTGAGGATTTCCATGAAATCAACCTCGAAACTCAACAATGTATACATGCATGCATGAATTCCTACTCAATTCAACATATTAAGCTAATTCATGCCTTAAATCACTAAACTTACCATGAATCATGCAAGAACAACTCAAACTCACAATTAAAAGGGTGAGTCTCCTACCTCAAGTCTCCAATTCAAGGTATAGAAGCTCAAATTTTGCAAGTTCCTTCAAATCTTCCAATTCTCCAAGTAATCTCCTAGTTGAAACCAATTCTCCCTATTCTCACTCTCTCTCTCGTTTTTGGTGTCTAGAGGAAATGAATGGCACATCAAACATGAGGGAAGTAGAAAAAGAATGGTCTAGGATTGTCCACTAAGTGGCAATTTGGTAATAAAGCCAAACTAATGTAATTTAACCTTATTTAATCTAATTTAATCATACCAAATCAAATTTCAATCAAATCTACTATAAAATCACATTAATTCTAATTAACACAAAACACTAATCAATTCCGAATTCGGCCGCCGATAAGGCATTCAATTTGCAGTTTAAAACATAAAACATGAACAAATCATTAGCAGTCAAACAAATAAACATGCATTCAAACTAATACACTCAATCAATCAGTCAGAATTTCAGTCAATCAGTCACTTAACATGCTTAATCATAGATTATCACTAATCAGTGGTGAGGGTTGTCACAGAATCGCAAAAAAATAAAGATTCAAACAAGTGCATTTTTCGGACTCAACATTACCCAGCACCGTACGTGCAGCCTTGGGCCCCGCACGTGTGGAAAACAAGATGGATTTGAGCTTCACTACTAAAATAATTAGACGTGTGGGGCACACGTGCGGTGGTGGTTCCGCACGTGCGGTTGTAAGGGCTGTCCCAGTTTCGTTTTCGCTCCATTTTTTTTCTACCTTCCGGGCCTCCATTTGCATGGTTTTAAAGTATTTTTCATGTGCATTCGCATCTCATGAATACAAATGAAATATAGAACAAAAATTTAACTGAATGGTTAAGCAACAGATAAAAACCGAATAAGAAGCAAACGAACTAAATAGAACCAACGGAATGAACTGAATGTGATTGAGTTGTTGTACTTGAATTTGTTTGTTTAGGTTGGACATCGTATCTTAAGCACGTGTTTCAAGGAGCCCAAAGTGAGTAACAATGTTGTAAAGCTATGTTCAATTGTAATTTATGTTCTGATCGATAAAATATACTATTTTCTTAAATGATATTATTTACTAAATGAATGATTGTCTTATTTTATGAACTATACTCGTGGCATCCATAGCATCTGTTACTGCTACTGTTACCGCCATTGTTACAGAGATCTCTGTTAGTTCTAATTCTTGGAATTACTGTTTATTGTATTGATGGCCATCAAATGACTGTACTGTCTTTAAGACTTACTGTACTGTTCTGCTATTGGATGTATCATATATGATTGTTATGATTTCATATGATTCTGAAATGTATGAAAGATTACCGTATGAACTGATTCACTAGTGAAACTGACTGTTTTGAATTGTTATAAGGACATCATTCATAACCCCTTTACACAATTGTTAATCTATGGGCTCTAATTCACTGTTTACTATATGTATGTAGGTGATTAAGCACCGGATTGGTCTTAGCGACGTCGACCCGAACCTTGTTTTGTCTAGTCAGCTACTGTACCTCACCGCGAGGTTCCGAACCGATATGTGTCAAGGCTTTTGGGTGTTTCTACCTTGCCCACTTGTGGCTATGATCTAATGGTGTAATTTTGGCCCGGCCCGGGCTCATGTCGGGCCTTGCGGGCTCCCGCCAAAAAAGGGGCCAGGCCGGCCCACAAGCCAAAAAACTAGGCCCAGGCCCAGGGGTATTCGGGCTATGGGCGGGCCAGTGGGTTGGGCCTTTGGTCGGGCCCCTGGGCTCGGGTTTTGGGCGGGCCTAAACAATTTTTTTTATTTTTTAAAATTTTTTCTACCAAAATTTTATTATTTTCCATTAAAAATAACACTAGGTCTCAGGTGGACCGGGCTTTTGGGCGGGCCTTGAGCGGGTCCATGGGCGGGTCGCGGGCCGGGCTGGGCTTCAAAACGATGGCCCAGGGCTAGGCTTGGGCTTGGGCCTAAATAGGCCTTAACAGGCCGGGCCCACCTCGGGTCGCGAGCGGACTTTGGACCGCCCACGGGCTGCGGGACAAAATTACACCCCTACTATAATCATATGTTATGAAGTTTTTGTTTCAGACTTTTGTTTTGACCGTTTTGTTATTGGGATTTAATTCCCTAAGTTATAGCATGTTTGTACATATGCTTAGACATGGACTTATGTGAATGTCTATATATACAAGTTTGTTTGTTTATTTAAGTTCTCATAGTTCTTTGGACATTATATTTTATTATTTACATGCTTCCGCCGGTCCCTATTATTGTATTATTGTTTTATTGTTAAATAGGCCTTTGGTAATCATGGATTACTAGCCGGTTACGATGTTAAACCCTTAGGGGCGGATTTGGATCGTGACACAAATAGGTAATGGTAATATAATTTTTTTCAAATTGTTGTGTCCTTTCAATTGTGAAAAAATAAACTTTGAGGCTATTGCCCAAAAATTTTGAAATTAAACTAATGTCTTGAGTTCCTTATATTCAATTACTGAATTTAATGCCATATACATTCATAAAAATGAATTTATCACATTTTTTAAGAAATTTTAATTTTTATAAATTTCACTATTGATTTTTTGTTTTTTTTTCACTATTGATTGGTAGATAATGTTTCTAATGTGACCCATAGAATACAACACAGTACAATACAATTCAAACCTATGTAACATAACACTACAACATATAAGAGTTTTAGAAATCAAATATTTTGGTCTATAAAAGTAAAAATTTTGTTACAAAAGACATTTAAGGACTAATTTCTATTATCATGAGGATAGTCGCTAAAAGATTGTTCGGAAAAGTCAAAAACAAGGCTTTTAGCAACAAAATTTTGAAAATGTCACTAATAAATAGACTTTTAGGAACAAAATAATTTGGTCTCAAAATGGTTTATTTTTTGAGATAAAAAATTTGGTCTCAAAAGGATAATAATTCGTCACTAATATCTAATTTTTGTTACTAAAAATATAATGACGACACTTTTCGTAACAAAATTACTTGGTCCTTAAAAAATAATTATACCCTTAAATTTTGATATTTAAAACTTTAATTTTTTTTTTAGTGTAAGATGCTTACTATGATCAAATAATACAAAATAGATAGTCTACAAGAAAAAGCGGCAGCCGGCGGCCGTCCGCCACTAAACAACACTAATCTAAAACCAAAACGTGTGCCAGCTAGCCTTGCCTTGCTGGTGCTGACCTGGACCATTTCACATCTATACATTTGCCGTACATTTGAATTCACAATTACAGGAAAATGGAGGGTAGTTTAGAAAGTAGAAAATTCAGGACAAGGAAATGTGGGTAATTCTACACACCACAAAATAATCTCCATACACCCTTAAAATTTTTAAATTTCATTTTATTTTTTTTACAATTTTTGTAATACCATTACTACATTCATACTTATCTTTCACTCTTCCCCTTATCCCAAAACCTTTCAAATCCTAATTTCTTTACCTCTAACCGACATAGTCACTAATTTGCAACCGCCATTTGCAACCAAAAAGAGTTGTTCTTCGGTAGATTCTGAGAAATTTGAGCCTGAAACTTTGGTAAATTCTGGAGTGGTTCATCGTCGTGGATTCGACATTAGCGTTGTGGATTCAACATTGGGTAAGATAATTCGGAGGTGAAGACAGTGGTAGAAGAGGAACATTGGAGTCAGTTTAATTCGAGCGTAGATTCGCTAGATAATTGAGGGTACATTTATATAATTCTTTTTTGTTTTCTTAGTGGATTGTTTTGTGACTTTGTATCATGTTTTTTTTATCACAATTGAAGACGCTCCAATTGTGATTTTTTCACGTTAAATCATTGTATCAATTTGTGTTTGATTGTTTGATGGAGACTATTATTTATTGTTTAAAAATTAAAACATAATTACAAATCAATATTCTAGGGATTTTTAGAATTTTTAGATAGTATAGATTAAGGATGGTTTTATAATTTTACATTTAAATTATTTGACAAGTTATGAAGATGAGTTGAATTTATAAATTATTAACAATTATTTATTAGAATATTTAACAATACAGACATTTTTGAAGAAAAAAAGTGTGACAAAAAATTTTAAAACAATTTTGAATTGAATACTTTTTGTAATAAGTAATGCTATAAGGACCATTTACATTAATAATAATTTGTATGCAATAATTTCGAATTGTATGCTTTATATAATGAGCAATGCTATAATGACTAATAATATTATTATTATATAATAGAATTGATGAGAGGTCAAAATCATAAATCACAGCCGTCCATCCTCTAGTGCCCTACTTTTTAAAAAGTTTATTATAAAAACATTATGATATTAGGAAGTAGGAGAAGACAACTTCAATCTTCAACCCTTCCTAAGGGACAATAGAGTAATGTAAACAAAGGTCTCATTTTCAAAGGTCAAACCAAGCATGTAATTAGTTTAGTTAATACTACAAGCAAAGGTATAACATCCAGCTATTAAAAAAATATTTTTCTATACTCATTCAAAGCAAATATAATTTTTTGTCATTATCTCAAGCAAAGATTTTTTATAAACTTTTATTTTTTCTTTTTAAATTCATAAATGTGATATATAATAATATAATTTTTGTATTTGAAGCAAAATTTATAAAAATAATATGACAAAGGTAACTCCATTGCCACGACTAAAAAAGTCACTTTAATGAAATTGCTTGGAATAACTTTGGTACAAAATATAACTTTACAAATTCTTTCTATATATTATATAAAAAGTGATTATTTTAAATCTTTTGACTTAATTTCAATTTTTTTTATGGTCCTCTTTTTTTTTATTATAAATATGATTTAAAATTGTTACTGAGGTTCATAATTTATTTTAAAAATAACATTTTCATATCATGTTAAATGGACTTTGTATATGAAAATTATTTTGATGTTTCATTTTCCTTAGTAAGAAAAAAAAAAACATAATTATGTTTCTGTTTCATTTTTATCATTGAGAAAGAACAAACATAATTAATAATTATGATAGGTGACAAATCAATTTTTTCACTAATTTAAAATTTTAGTATATTTACAATAGGATTCACTATAATAATATATAAATGGCACCTGAGTCTTTTTTAATGGAAAAAATACATATCAGTGGGAATTTGAAATATTTATTACAAATTAATGATAAATTTTATAAATATTAATAATTAAAATCTTAAATTTTTTCAAACTCTCACTGATATTATTTTCCATCGGTTTCAATTTTTTTTTTTTTAAAAAAAAAAGATACATTACAATGACCTCATTTGATATTTAGAAAAAAATATAGTAAATCCAGATGATGCGAAAATACAAATATAAACAATATAAAATATATATTTTTATGTAAAATAAATGACAATTATCATTTTTTTATTCATATAACTAACAAATTATTGATGAAAATGGAGCTGAGTATTATATGGATTAAAATTTCAACAGAATTAAATATAATTATGTTAAAATTGTGAGATTTATTATATTTTTTTTAAACCTCAAGAAAGGTCAATGTAATTTACCAAAATTTTATTTTATTTTATTTTGTTTATAAAACATGACTCTCAAAATAAAGTGGAAGCATCAATTTTTGGCATTAATATTTGAACAAATCAAGCTTTGAAACTTTCCAACAGAAAAACCTGTCACTTTTCTTTTCCTCTTCCCTCTCTCTTTCCCCTCTCTTTCTCTTTCTCTTTCTCTCTCTTTCCATCCGCGTTTCGCATATATGTTCGATGATGGCGAAGAAATAAGACGCACCCAAATGAGAAAATCAAAACCCTAGTCCAGCAAACACGCAAAACTTCATTCTCAAGCGAGAAAGAGAGAGAAACCTGGTAAGAAAAGGTTCATTGCGCACAACTGCTGACCTTTTCTTCTTCTGCCTCCAGAATTTTATACGTTTATGCCTTTGAATGATCAAATTAGATTTTGAATTTCTCAATTTAATCCTTTTTGCCAATTGGGTTTCTTGGGTTGATCAATTTTTTTTGTTGGGTTTATTAGGACTTTAGGTTTGTGAAATTGAAAGGTTCACAAGTTTTCTCGTAGGTCGAGCTTGTGTCTTTTCAACTCATCCATTTTAGTTATCGATTCAAAGGTTTGGTCCAATGGGATTTCAAAGCTTTTAAATTTTTTTAAATTTTTTTTTTTTTTGCTGATTATTGTGTTCAATCTTGTTATTTGATGGATTGAGTTGTAAAATTACTGGGTAAAATATCTCCCCAATTGTTTGTAAAAAGTACCCATTGATTTTGCTGCTGTTCGGAGTTGAGTTGATCATGACTGAAAGAAAAACCCCATTTTGATATTGAGACTTCAGCACTGTGTCCCTTGGGGAGGAAATAGAGAGTACTAAATGGGAAACGTCTGTGTTGGATCAAGGTTTTCGAAGGATGGTTTCTTTCAATCCATTTCGCATTCGTTTGTGGTCTCGATCCCCAGATATGATTCCCTATACTAAGAGAGAAATTACTAGTAGTGAGGTGCCTTCGTTAGCTAAGGACCCTGATGGTTCTCAATCTGTCCAAAACAAGCCCCCACAATTGGTGAAGATAGTAAAAGAAGAGACTAAACAAGAAGAACTCATAATATCAGAACCAGTGAAGATAGTGAAGGAAGAGATCAAACCAGCAAAACCCACAATACCAGAGCCGGTGAAAACGGTAAAGGAAGAGACCAAACCAGCACAACCCACAAGGCCCAGGAAGGCACACAATGTCAAGAGGATGGCGAGTGCAGGGTTTGCAAGCAGAGTCTCTGTTGAAAACAAAAACAGGTCATCTGAAGGAATTTTTCAATTTGGGGCAAAAACTAGGACATGGGCAATTTGGGACTACATTTCTCTGTGTGGAGAAAGCAACAGGGGAAGAAATATGCTTGCAAATCCATTGCGAAAAGGAGTTGCTGACAGAGGATGATGTGGATGATGTGAGGAGGGAAATTGAAATCATGCATCACTTGTATGGACACCCCAATGTCATCTCAATCAAAGGAGCTTATGAGGATGCTGTGGCAGTTCATGTTGTGATGGAATTGTGTACAGGCGGTGAGCTCTTTGATAGGATTGTCAAGCGAGGGCATTACACAGAGAGAAAGGCAGCCGAGCTTGCTAGGACTATAGTTGGTGTAATAGAAGCCTGTCATTCATTGGGAGTCATGCATCGGGACCTTAAGCCTGAAAATTTTCTCTTTGTCAATGAGGAGGAGGATTCGCCTCTTATGGGCTATAGACTTTGGATTATCAGTATTCTTCAAGCCAGGTATGTTTTTTCATATTAATTGTGTTGTATTCACTAACTTTAACACTTTATTAGCTTCTGATATTTTAACTTCTAGTATATTGAAGTCAGCCTTACCCTTAAATTGAGATTGTATTAGCTGAAAGTGGCAAACATATATCTATGACAGAGTGAAACCAAGGATAATCCCATTTGGTTTCATATTAATTGCATATTCTGTTGTTGTATGTTGAAGTTGATTTTAGTATTTGATTATGGTGGAGCTCATAGAGTTGAGTGATTTTGTATGGTTCAGAAACTTGATTTAGTTGATATGTTAGTAGCATTGGCATCTTTGGTGGTTTGTAATTGTTTTATAAGAGTACTAGTATTTCATTCAAGTAATGAGGTGTCATATAGATGGGGAAAAACCATATCACTAGGCTTTTCACCTAACGAGGATCAAGCTTTTTTTGACACAATGACCAGGATTATTGAGCAGGTGTGATTGTTTGGTGGATGTAAGTTTTGAAAATTTTTACTTATGGCTTTAGCTGTTGGTTGAGCACTTGAGCTAAACAATCCTATTTATTGGCGGCTCAAGTATTTGCTGGTGGGACAGATAATCTTTGACCGAGAGGATGGGAAAGCTCCCCATAGGTCCTTGTTAGTTTGTTCTGAGAAGGAATAGAGTTCTGAGGGATGTTGGAAAATGTAGGAAGGCTGGTCATTTTGAGGTTAACTATGTGATTTGTTTGTCTTGTCTATGTCCACTAGCACTAATTTCTAAAATGATGACAAGGTGAATTGTATTTGGATTCTTGCTGAAGTAGGTATGCATGTTGATTTAATGTGTCTGTACATCAACAAATGAATATAATCAATTCTGGAAAGATTTGGTTATTGATTCAAGGTTCCGATATTTTCTGACAAAAATGTAGATGCTACTTTGTGAGCCCTAAGGAAGTAGAAAAGAATGAATAGTTCTCTACTACAAATTATTTATATGATAACTATATCTGACAGCTAAATTGAAATTGTGCTTTCATGATAGAATTGGATTATGATAACATGATAGGGAAAAAAAATTGTTGGTAAAGGAAACTTATCAAAATCTTTTGAAAGTAAACTTTTCCTTTCATTATTTTTTTCATTTTGGGTATTGCTAGAATGTGTATTACATGCTCTACTTTATCAGTTGTCTTAGCAAAATACATATTAGTTTTTTTTAATAAATTTAAATTACAGGGGAAAATTTTCCACGATGTGGTTGGAAGCCCATATTATGTTGCACCTGAAGTTCTGAATAAGCGTTATAGTTCAGAAGCAGATGTTTTGGAGCGCTGGTGTGATGATTTACATTCTCCTAAGTGGGGTGCCTCCATTTTGGGCTGGTAAGATTTTTTCATTATCAGACTTAATGAGTGCCATAATTTTCCTTTGTTTTCTTTCCCTTCTTTCTTTCTTTCATTTTTCTATTTGGTTATTACATTCATATTCATTTTACATATATATATATATATATTTCTTTTCGATTTGATACAGAAACTGAACACGATATTTTGAAGAGGTTTTGCATGGTGATCTTGACTTCTCATCTGATCCATGGCCTAATATCTCTGAAAGTGCAAAAGATTTTAGTCAGGAAAATGCTTGTTAGAGACCCCAAAAAGCGGCTAACTGCACACGAAGTTCTATGTGAGTTGTTATGTTCTATTTTTCACCTCTTTTTGTTGAAATATATGAAGAGAATTAGTTTATCAAATCTTTTTACCACTCAACAAATTCCATGTTGTGTAATGGGCACATCTTTGTTTTCTCTTTGAACTGATTGGGCTCTCATTATAAATGCTCTACATATATATGCATATATATACATATTAAAATTCTATTCTTTTCTGGGAAATGATTTCGATAGGATTAAACAAAAAAATTTTGTGAGAAAACTTTTATGCTAAAAACTTGGCGGAAAGGCAGAAGACAATTTTTTTGTGGGTGAGAAATTGCTTTTATTACAGACATTTTGGAATGGCGCATTAATGAGTCTTTGTTTCTTTGTAGGCCATCCTTGGGTCAGGTTGATGGAGTGGCACCCGATAAGCCTCTTGACTCTGCAGTCTTAAGCCGCTTGACACACTTTTCTGCCCATGAACAAGCTTAAGAAAATGGCTCTCGAGTAAGTGTTAACTATGGTATCACAAGTCACTGCTACATAGGGCCTCTGTATCTGGACCTGTATGGATTCTATTTTATATGGTGATATACATTTAATTTCGAAGTTTAGGCACATAGTACACTTCTACAGTTTTAAATAGTTTTCTTGTGTTTTTTATTGTTGTTGTTCTTTTGGCTGTAGGTCATTGCAGGGTGTCTATCTGAAGAAGAAATTGTCTGGGCTAAAAGAAATGTTCAAAACTCTTGATACAGATAACAGTGGTCAAATTACTTTCGAAGAACTCAAGGCTGGATTGAAAAGATACGGTGCCAATCTCAATGGAGTCTGAGATCCATGATTTGATGCAGGCTGTAAGTATCATTGCTGAATCAGATCTGACTTAAGCTTCTTTTAACAAATTAGATAAAAGAAGCCTCCCTTTTTTGTTCTGAAAAAAAAAAAAAAAAAAAAAAAAATCCTATGCTTTTTTATGGCTGAACTTCTTGGCATTCCAATTAAAGGATTTGAGGTAGTGTTTGCTTCATTGGAATGAAGGTGGAATGGATGGTCGTTTCTTAACCATAGGAATGACCATTCCCTCACAATGGTGAACGATGATACCATTTGCAATGCATTTTCTCATTTTCTAGTAAACTAAAAGTGGGAATGGATATTCATTGAAACCAAAACACTACCTGACAGTCTTGTGTAATGCCTTGAGCTATTGCTTTTAAAGAACTGGAGAATTTTTCTTCCATTTTGAGTGCATTTCAATGTCGAAATATATTTTACATGTGCCAAGAGGGGTAATCTGAGATTTTGGAAGTTCGCCACATTTAATCTTTATCATGAATTTGGGAATCTTACTATTCAATCTACCCCGATGTATGTATATCACTTTGTATAAAATTAATGTAAATATATTATTCATATAGCTTGAGTAATTATCCATGCCGCTACTACCCTATTCAAACTATCAATTTTAGCATTCTCAGCAGAATACAAATGAATTCCATCTTCAAAGATAACATCAACTTAAGCCTGCCCTGTGGTGTTCTCTTCAGAAACATACACTTGTGCATATCTATCGTGATTTGTGGGCAGTTAACTCTGCCACTTCCTTGAATCACATGTTTCTTTGGCTTCTTAAGATTCCAATGTTTTTTTTTGTTTGTTTGTTGGGAAATGCAGGCGGATGTTGATGGTAGTGGCACAATTGATTATGGGGAGTTCATAGCTGCAACGTTGCATCTTAACAAAATTGAGAGGGAAGATCATCTTTTTGCTGCCTTTTCATATTTTGACAAAGACGGCAGTGGTTTCATCACCCAAGATGAGCTTCAACAAGCTTGCGAGGAGTTTGGAATAGAGAATGTCTGCTTGGAAGATATGATCCAAGAAGTTGACCAAAACAATGTAAGCGCTCCTATGATCTCATCACTATTCCAAAAAAAGTTTATAAATAAATCACATCACCATCTTCATATCTATGGTACATGTGGCTCATCAAATGAATTGAACTCTCATAAACGTACATGGGAGGACACCTTTGTCTTGCAACTATTTGGAAAGGTGAAAAGAAACTTTCAGCCAACAATGAACTTGGAGCCGGTTGGGTCTGGATTTTGCACTTACATCCCACATTTGAAATTGTAGTGTACTCCACCGGTCAAGAATAACAACTTTTTAGGTCGAGGGTGAAGTAATATGGGCATGAAGGACATATTCTTTTTCAACTGGTCTAGGTGTCTCCACTCAAGAAGCGAATCTGGCCAAAATTGTCTTTTTAATTGTGACGAAAAAATGTTGAAATGCTCCTACTATTTCGTTCTTTTTTCTTTTTTTTTTTTGGGATTTTGATTGACTAGTCATTAACCTTTCTGATTTTTAACTTTCAGGATGGCTGCATAGATTACAACGAGTTTGTGGCGATGATGCAAAAGGGAAATGTTGATTTGGGTAAGAAGCGTTTACAGAACGGTTTTAGCCCTGGATTTAGGGAGGCACTACCAGTTTGCTGACATAGTGATAAGTTTTGTTTTTGTAATTTTTTTTCTTTCATGATTTTGTATACGTTTGCATTAAATTTGAGGATCATTAGCTTCTGATTAAATAGCAAATGTAATTTCGTTTAGAACGTTGGAAACATTGTATTGGTCAAAGTTCTGTGGTATATATAGCAATTTCTCCATTTTCATGTTCAAATTGAGTGTTTCTTTGTAACTCGTTTGCTTTGATCCTATTACTGTTTTTTTTTTTTCCTTCACATTTTTAAGATCTTCTTGTGGGTATTGCCTTGAGCATGGGTGTTTTTCAAAGCAGATGGAATGACTTTGTTGTGTTAATAGCATTTGAACAAATTGCTACTGTTTTTTTTTTTTTTTTTTTTTTTTTTTTCACAACTGTTTTGGGAAACAAATGGTTTGCTCTAGTTGTAAAAAACTAATTCATTTTTGGTTTTGTTAGCGAATACCCTAAGGACACTGGATTAACCTAACTTAAAATGATTGTAATTTTTTTTATAAAAAAATATACAACTATTTTAAGGTTGATATTTAGTACATTTATGAGCGCTTCTTAATCAAAATCTATTCATGTTTCCACAAGATGGGTGGTCCATACTTTTCATGTGAAAACAAGGACAGATCTTAAAGACCATTGAAGCTTATTAGTCATGGGAGTGTATTATTGTCATATCGCATTATAATGCATTTTATGCTTATCTCCCCAATAATTGTCATCAATAGTGGTTTAGGTTTGCTAAAGTGATGGGATATGAGGTTGTTTGATTAATACCTTAATGCTGTGTTGGTTGGGGGATTTGGGAAGGGATTTGGAAAGGAAAATGGAAAAGGTAGGTGAAATGTGAATAAAATCATGCCTATATTTCACATAGTTTTACACACCTTTTCCCTTTCCTTTTCCAAATCCCTCCTCAAGTCTCCCAACCAAACGCAGCATAAGTGGGCTTGTTTGCTAAGTGATGGGATAGTGAATGTTGAGTGCATATCTTAGTGAATAAATTTTCAAATGCAAAAATCAGTAATATATATAGATTGATAATATTTTTTAAAAGTAGACTTCATTAACAATATCAGTAAAATCTTGTTTTTTTTTTTTTTTTTTAGTTTTGATTTTTATAATTAATCTCTGTGTTCATATCAAAATTATGTCTTGCATACATTATTAATGACATTTCAATCTAATTTAAGATGCATGTGAAGTACCAACCTTCCATTGAAGAGACATATTTTGAAAGATTTTTGTGATACTCAGTGGACCCATCTCTAGATTAAGATTTGGAATACAATAAAGCCAATGTTCAAGGGGATGATTATAAAAATGATTAGTGATATTGAATCAAAGCTTTTTATTATGTTTTTTTGGTGGCAAAAGAATAGTTTTGGACAAGATGTGCTAGAATATAAAACTCGATGCAAAATCAATCAAATGTTGTCTTATTTATCTTTTTGGGTACTTGTGAAGCGAAATACGCGCCTGCAATTATGTATGTTTTGTTGTTAAACCCTAACTAAACTACATAGTTGTTGGTGTTTTTCATTAATGTGCACTATTTGTTATTTTATTTTATTTTTTTATTTTTTGTTTATTGTAATACAAATACAACTCCTAAGGTGAGAGAACACATATAGGGCATGTGGGGTTAGTTTCCTTTACTATGGCAATTTCTTCTGTTCTGATGTGAAAGTAAAGCAGGGATGAGTTTTCTTCTCCATCCCCTTCTACCTTGTCTCGCTCCAATTATAATATTAAATATATTGA
The DNA here is from genome assembly GCA_036172215.1 of Camellia granthamiana. NCBI lineage: Eukaryota > Viridiplantae > Streptophyta > Magnoliopsida > Ericales > Theaceae > Camellia > Camellia granthamiana. The sequence continues at coordinate 101,858 of JAXFYN010000136.1, forward strand.
TATTGATATTTATATAACATATAATTTAATTTTCTTAAACATAATATGATTAAAATATTAAACTAACATTCATTTGTATTTTTTTTATCATCTTACATCTTTTAACTTTCATTAGGTAGAAGTCACTATTTATAATATATCATATTATATTATAACTGCATTCTTAAATTTAAACACAACCACCCCCCCCTCCCCCCCCCCCCCCCCAAATCTCCTTTGACAAAATTTTTTTCAATTGTAATTTTATTATTATTATTATTATTTTTCAGTAAAGCTATGAGTATTTAGAGTGTTGTATTGATATTCCGTATCTTGAGCATTCTTTATTTGCTACTTCGCAACTATGTATAGGGTCGAGGGGCAGCGCCCTCAAAGCCAAAATAAGTCAAAGTTGTTTTACCGCTTGAGCAGTCATTTGTGCGCTCGAGCAGTTATGTGATTTATCCAGTATCTCTACTTGCAAACTAAACTTATGGGAAATATGTTTTATTGTTCGAACGGTGAATGTTGCGTTCGAGCGGTTGGTTTATATGTTTGCACCGCCTTTTACTCACACTGCTCGAGTGGTAAAGTGTGCGCTCGAGCAGTTTTTGTGACTCTATTTAATATAAAGTGTGTTATTTGTGATTTTTAGGATGGAATCCATCCAAATTCTTAGAGAGGAGAGTTACTAAGGTTTTCTATATAGAATGGTGTTTATATATTGGTTTTCTTGATGATTTGAGAGTGATCGATTGATTTATGAGCTTTATATTGATACTATCAAGTGGTTTGTTTTTATTGTTTCATTTACAAAATAGAGGTGTTCTTCAGTGGATTTCGAGAAACTTAAGCCTGAAACTTTAGTGAATTCTAGAGTGGCTCATCATCATGAATTCGACATCGGCGTTGTGGATTCAATGTTGGGCAAAGTAATTCAGAGGTGAAGACAATGGTGGAAGAGACACATCGAGTTTGATTTAATTCGGGCATTTGCTTGGTAATTGAGGGTATTGGTGTGTAATTTTTTTTTGTCTTCTTAGTGGATTGTTTTGTGATTTTGACCCGTGATTTTTTTATCACAGGTGTTCTAATTGTAATTTTTTTCACATTAAAAAAGTCCTGTTCGGCATAACCTATTTTAGTCAATTTTTTATCTTTTTATCTTTTTTGAGTCACATCAATCAACATCTCCTTCTACTTTTCTACATATCTTTTTATAAAAAGTCAAAAAGTACACTTATTTAAGACATTCCAAACCACTTCTAAACCATTGTACCAATTTACAGTTGATTGTTTGATTGTGATTGATATTCATTGTTTAAAATTGAAATATAATCATGAATTAATATCTCAAGGGTTTTTAAATTTTTTAATACACTTTACTTACAAATTGCCATGTCATATTATAGTGAAATTTTAAAATTTAAAATGGGAATTATTACATTTAAATGATAGGAACAACTCATTATCACATCAATTTCTAGTTTGTATAAAAATTTGTTTGTATTTCTATTGCCTTTTTTTTGGGTGGGGGGGGGGGGGGGGGGGGGGCGTGAAAGTTGATAGCAACTAGTAATAATTGTGATTCTTTTTATTTTAACTATATAGTAATAATTTTGTATAGTTGTTTTAATCCTAGTCATCATTTAAAGGTTAAAAAGTATTATAGGATCACTTTAACCATTCATTACTTTAAATGTACAAGAATTAACTGAAAGTAATGCTTGATAACTTTTAATTACAGGATTTTTTAGAATTGAGATTGGTTAGTAACTTGGTTTTTAAGATTTTACCATTCTTGGAAAGTATGTATTTTTTTATTTATTTTTTAATCTTTATATTTCTCTTTGGGTTTGACAAAAGACGAGACGGGACTCAAATCCCTAATTAATTATACCTAAATTTAAATTTTAAATTTGTAGAGAGAAAAAAAGAAGAAGTAATTTTACTTACTTTTTCATAGTAAATGTTTTTTTTTTGGTATGTGTGTGATTGAATTATGCACCATCACACCTTTAATTAGTACCATTTTCAAATTTATATTTTATTTACTAGAACTAGGAAAGAAAAACGTATAAAAAATTGTCAATTAATATCAGCCAAAAGGAATAAATAACTTATAAAAATATAACAATAAACAAATAAACTTCTCTAAAAATGCGCTCTATGTCAAACCCCTCTTCATCACACAAGTCAAAAGGGAGCTTCTAAATACACATACTTAGGGGTAGTTTGGGAAATTGTTTAATTTAACTTTTTGATTATTCTAACCTGGTTAATAAAGTTCTATTTGGGATAAATTTTTAGCTTTTCTATTATTTTGTGAGAGAAAAGGTGAAATGATTATGGTTTAAATGTAATATTTTATTTTATTAGTTTTTTAGCATATTTTATTTTTTAGTGGGCTAAATTAATCCCAACATGATGTCAAACCGGGCCTATTATCCTTCTCCACCTTTATTTGTTTATTTTTTATAACTTATGGAGAAATTCTTATATCTTAAACGAAAAAAAAAAAAGTAAATGTAAAGAAAAATTTATAGAGCTTATTTAAGTAGAGTTGTTAAACGATTCAAATTACTTGAGCTCTACTCATATTCGACTCATTAAAAATTTGTTCGAAATTAGTTTGTTATGTACATAAGTCAAACTTGAACATATTTTAATACACATTAAGTTTTCAAGATAAACTTAAACAATTTATTTTTCGGCTCGATAAGTTTATATGCATTATAAAAAATCAACTATTTTAGCTCGATTTGTGTTCGACCCATTAAAAATTTATTCAAGTTTAACTCGTTATGTAAACAAATTAAATTTGAACTACTTGGTAAATTTGAACTACTTGGTACTTAGCTGGACTCGACACGTTTACAACTCTACTCCAGAATTAAAGAAATTAATGGTGTGGTAAATGGGACATCCTAATTTGGGAACTTGACTAAAAGTCAATTTTTGAATTTTAGTCTATTTTAAGTCATATCATCTCTCTAATTTTTTACACATTTTAAAAAATAATAATAAAAAAGTCAATTTTTAACCAAATTAATCATTTTCTTATAAAAAGTCATTTAATAACATAACCCATATCAATTTAATAAATGGTAAGTTTGATTGATTTATATACCGCTATTGCATTGAAATTAATCATATTAGGAAGCAACAAGCTACCCACACGATAAAAGAAAATGTTCTTACAAACTACAAATTTCACATATATAACATATAGTAATAAAGTTTTACTATTTAAAACAAAATACATTACACTAACAAGATATGAACAAGGACGAAGCTTATCTTCCGTGCTTACTTCCGGACACATGGTGGGATGGGCAATATTATCCAGACCTGACATATAATAGTCTCATTTTTGGTTCATTCAATTTTTAAGTTACTGTATAAATTATGTATGAAAAAAAAGTTGATTAATTCGATAATCGTAACTATATCTATTCAATTTTTAAGTTACTATATAAATTATGTATGAAAAAAAATTAAATTAATTTGATAATCATAACCATATAATATTACTATATTTGTCTTCAAATAAAATAGATTATAAGTATAATTTCAAGAGGGAAAAGAAAATCATCTATATGTTTTAGTGACAAATATGATAAATCCTAGTTATAATTTATTTGAAGACAAATATAATAAAATTATATGATTACATTTATCAAATCAATTAAAAATTTTTATGAAAGTAATTTACACACAATGATTTAAAAATTTAAAATTATTAAAATAGAACCGTTGATGATCACATGAGCCTAAACACTGCTCTCATATCATTTGTATACATTACTTTAATAAAATAAATTATATATTTTTAAGTAAGGTTAAAAAGTCGCAATTTAAAATTTACGATTCATCCACAATTACATAGCATGGGAATTGAGTCTTAAATAATTAAATTTGTGACAATTTAAAAATTACACCTAAGAAGGGATAGTCACGGGCTGACTTTTTATCGAATTTGTTAATACTCGCTCCCGACCCCGCCACCACTCCTCCGTCCCCCCTCCCTCCACTACAAGGCGGAGTTTTTTTTCCTTGACCCCACACATCGGGCATCCGAACCCGCCCCAATCACCTCACTAAATAAACCAAACTCGTTGCTTCATCCGATTACAAAAAGAAGTGAATATCATAAAAGAGAACCTATTAAACAAAACTTAAATAAAACTTGATATGGAACAATTTTGAGAAAAGGAAAATGTTTGAAACAGTTGCCAACGTAGGTTATTATTATGAGATTTTCAGACTTCATAAATACGTTTAAAGATACTAGTCTTTTAGAATCTCAATAAGGAAAAGTCTCAGAAATTCTAGACTTCTAATTTTTTTTACAAATTTTTATAATTTAAACACAAAATGTCATAATTTTTTTGATAGTTACGTGTAGACTTTAATAGGTGAATTTATTGTTTAATAGGTCCCGTAATAATTAATGATATTTTTCATTAAATACTATTTAAAAAAAGTCATTAATTATTAATTTGTTACTAATTATAAGTTTTAGAGACCGTTTAAAAAAAATTGTCACAAAAAAATGTCATAGTTTTCAACTGTCAACAACAATTTAAAAATTTTATCATAGAAAAATGTCATTTATTATAAGTTTTAAGTAAAATTTATGAAAATCGTGACAAAAAAGTCACTAATTGTCAAATTTTTACTGACATGTGCAAAAAATCATCATAAAAAATTATTTTTAGCGACGAGTATACTGTGACTAACTTTCAATAGGATTTAATTGGAATTAAATGCAACTATTAGGACTTATTGAAAGTTTATCATTTTTTCACTATAAAATGTCATAACAAAAACATAAAGTGTCATAATAAAAATCACAAAGTGTCATAACATTATTATCTCTAACTTTAATGTGCACATCATAAATTCATTATTCATAACTTTACTACAAAATATCATGACACACATTACAAATAATAATCACTTTCATCATAAAAAATCATAATTTTCTTACGATGTGTACCATTTTAAAGAGTGCACGTCGTAAATTTTTTTATAATTTATATATAATATATTATATTATTTATATAGGGTCGGTTCAGATTGGATAGTGCATTACTCGTCACCTGTCCCGACCCCATTTCAAATAATAAAAAAAAACACTCGTTCCCACCTCCATCTCTTCAATGGATTGGGCAAAATTCGCCCCATTTAAATCGGGTAGGGCGAGTTCCAGCGAGGTAGGTCAAAATGACCCTCCTCAGGTAAGATGGTCATTGTGGATGAATTAAGGGAACTTTTTTAGGGATCTCAATACATTTTGGATAAATTATAAATATAGTACTTTTCTTGAGATTTGTTTAAAAAAACAAATTGCTCCTATAGTTCAGGAAATTACAACTCACTCCTTGAAATTTCTAATTTTATAATAAATAATTCATTTTGTTAATAAATTATCAAGTCAATTAACAATTTTTAATTGTGTCCGAAGTATATTTCAATTAATAATTCAAGTAATTTTGTTATTATATAGGAGAATAGTTAAATTTTTTATTTTTTTAGTTAATTATGTTAAATAATAAATTTCGCCAATGAAATATTTGTAATTTTCTAAATCACATAAGACAATCTATATTTTAAACAAATATCAAGAAATCTATTTGTAATTCATCCATATTTTTTTTTATATATATTTTCTTGTTGCAGTTACTAACCACCAATAAATCTTAGTCAAATTTTCAATGATAAATTAACATATTACATTTATTAGATCATATTTAAATATAAACTAATACAAAATAAACTAAAAATAAATCAAATCTGGCATGGATAGGCTCAGAAGGGCTACAGCCCATGGTGAACAACCCTAGGCCCACCACCTAGGGCCCATAACATAACCCGGCTGGTAAGTCCCAGAACAGCTGGAGGCCAACTGAGCATGAAGGGTTAATGATATTCGGACACATGGCAGGTGTAGAACAGGCCGCGTCAGCAGACAAAGATCTGCAAAGTTATTGCCACAATACATCACCATTAATGCAGCCCATCGCAGCATTTATTACGACAACACCTCCCCGTTGGAACAGCGCCCCCTTTACCCTGTACAAGGTAAGCTACAACACAGGCTTTCGGCGAGGAGGGTACGTCGGAAGGGACAGTGAAATGATTACCAAAGGATATAAGCAAGTATCGAAGACAAGAAGAGGGTTAAGTATTCTGTTCCTCTCTCTCTCTTTCCTCTCGCTCTACATTCCCTACTACCACTTCTAATTTACACGCCGGAGGGTTCGCTGGGGGACTACCCTGTTCCCCGTTGAACTTGTTTGCAGGTCTTCTGGTGGGCCCCATCACTCGGACGTGGGTTTGAGGAGCTTGGATCGGTCCAGTCTATCCACCATCGACGAATGGTATTATCAAAATCTAACCCCCCCCCAACACACAAAAAAAAGAAGCTAAAACGGCCTAATTATTTATCATTTTGATAAAATTTAAATCATTACTAGTATTGGATGATCATCATCCCATAAATACAAAACATATATCTAAAAAGTTTTTAAAATTTTTTATTACTAAAATGAGCTACAAATACATAAATTTTTTTTACCCAAGACTTATGAATAAAAAAATTCAGCTCATAAGATTCGCGGATGATTATCCTACCTTTTTTTTTTTTGAAAAAAAAAAAAAAAATCTCAAAGTTTAACTCTTATAAGAAAATAAAATTTAGATTTTTAATTTTGTTAATTCAAATTTTAATTTTTTTGATTCATTTTCAATCTAAACAATTAACCTATTTTAATTAAGTCAAATTGATAGAAAAAAATGGTATACATACAACGCGGTTGAGAAAATATCTAAAGTACTTTTTTTTGTTGAATTTAATAATTAAAATATCACTTTTTTTTGTCACTTATCGAAAATAGAAAGATAAATTAAATTTTAAAAATAAAAAATTTAAACTTAAATTAACAAAATTAAAAAGGAGAAATAACTAAACAGTATGGCAGTGAGATTTTTTGTTTCAAAGTAATGATAAAATTTATAAATTTTAATTATTAAAATCATAAGTTTATTCATGTTTAAGTAATTGTTTTTGTAAAGTATAAAAAATTAAAAATTTGTTTTATTAGTAGGGTCAAAAATATTTTTGTCATTTTTCCATCTTTTCGGTTGTCACACTCAAACGTGGAAATGATTAGACCCCAAAATTGACGGATAAGATTGTTTCAACTAACGAGATCGAACCATGGAGAGAGAGAGAGAGGGACATGATATGCTACGTCGGAGGTCGAACGTCGTGTGGTGACAGCTCACGAGTTTTTGCTGTCAGGTGAGGTGAGAGAGTGGGGCCCAAACACGTAGCAAATGGTCGTGCTTCAGGGTTCATGCCCATCGGCTCCCCACGTTCTCCAACAGTTGCTTTGCTAGCTCATATTTTGCTTTCAATGAGGCTGGTTTCACAGCATGTATTTTAGTATTTTTTTTAATTTTTATAAAAGATATGTTAAAAATAAAAAAAAATGATATAATAATTTATAATAATTTTTAATTAAAAGATATAATTGACAAATAAGACCTCATTTGAATTTTGTTTGTTTTTATTTTTATTATTCTTATTTGACTTCTGACTTTTATTATAAAATTTTAGGAAAAATTACATTTACTACTCTTTGAGAATTTGAACTCCAAACTTTCAACATAATTTCACTTAGGTTACAAATGAACAGAATCATTTGTAAACAACGTTGAATTTGGATCGGTAAGAATCCGTTCGAATTTGATTAATTAATTTTTTATTGAGTTCGAGTTTGAATTCGTTAAAATCTTAATAAATAAGTCAAAACATACTAAAGTTAACTCATTAGCTTGACCTGTTTAACATTTATTTAAATAATAGAATAAATATATTATTTATATATTAAATAATATAAAAATATGTATAAGAAATAGCATAAATATGTTATTTATATATTTAACTGATGTAAATAATATCTAAATTGATTTATATGTGAATAATAGTTAATTATAGATAATACATTTATAGTGGTGGTAAATATTATTATTTTGGTAAGATATTAACTTTTCTTTTTGTATGTTTATATATATTATATATATAATTGTCTAATTAAAATGTCAATTGTAACTTTAGTTGCATATGCAAATATGAATTTATAATTTTTTTGACTTTTTAATGTTCATAAACAAGTTTGAGCTCAAGTCAAACCTAAGCCAGGAACGGATCTAGGATTTGAGCTTTTGGGGGGACAAAAATGCATGTAACTTTTCATTGAAAAAAATTATTATAAAATTTTAAATTTTGATTTATATCAGTACAAAAAAATGAATAATATTACTATTAATCGGACATTCATTGTCAACATAATTGAGAACAAAAAGATAATTGGATATATTTCCTATTTGCATTAACTTAACAAAATATTAACTATTACTATGTCTCCGTCTAGTAAAATTAACTAATTGAAAATGTTGTAATTGCCACTTTTTATAATATATATAGAAACTTTTGTGATAAACTCAACATCAAAACCTTAATTAATATCTTTCTTAATAAATATGATCAAGTAACTAACTACAAAATCATCTTCCTTCTTATTACGCAGTTTAGTTTTGAAAAAAAATTATAATTGAAAATGTTTTTTTTTATGAGTATAATGATAATCTGTTTCAATAAGTTGTATTAAATTTTATTAACTTATTTTAAGAATGTCATGTTGAAGTAAAAAATATTTTTATCTGTAGACAATATTCCTATTTCTAGAAAATGAACAAGCAAGAATGAATGCAAAATAAGATCCATAAGCAAATTAAAGTGTGATTTATAAAAGAAGAAAATAAAATATATAAATGATATATGAACAGAAAATAAAAATATTAACAAATAGAAACAAATAAAAGAATACAATTAACTTTAAACAATATAGCAATATGACAAAGGGCACTCGGTTCAAAAATTCAATCTTGAATTTATTTTGTCCAAAGATCCACACTCTAAAACACTTTGTTCATAAGAACAAACTCTCATAATGTCAAGACCCAACCCCCGCCCTAAGGGATTAAGGAGGTGACCGGCCGGTAATCCAAGATTATTAAAGGCCTGCTTAACAGTAAACCAGTAATAAGGGCTAGCGAAAGCCAATAAATAATAAAATATAATGTCTAATGAGTTGTGAAGACTTAAATGAACAAAATAAACCTTTATGTATACACATATGCACATAAGTCCATGTCAAGTTTGTGTACAAAACATAAACAAAACTTAGGGATTTAATCCCAACATATAAACTAGTCTTATCAATAGTCAAAATCATATATAACACTTGATCACAACACAAAATGGTGAATTATAAACCACCCATGAAGCCTTGAAGCTTGACCGTTAGGAACCTCACGGTGAGGCACGAGAGTTGGCTTGACAAAACAGAGGCTAGGTCGATGCCATTAAGTCCGATCTTGAGCTTGGTCACCTATATATATATAACGGTGAGCTAAAACCCAATGAATAACAACTCTGTAAAGGGGTTATAAATGATGTCCTTATAGTATTTAAAACAGTCATCAGTGAATCAATTTATCATTTCATAATCATATTGCAATCATAGCACTTATACATGGTACATCCATTAGCAAAACAGTATAGTAGGTCTTAGAAGACCAGACGGTCATATGTAATGGCTATCAATATAGTAAACAGTAGTTCCAAGAATTGGAACTAACAGAAATTTCTGTAACAGTAACAGTAATAGTAGCAGTAGCTAAGGATGCCACGAATATATTTCACAAATAGGACAATCATTCATTTAAACAGAAAGTATCATTTCGGAAATAAAGTACCGTATAAGTCAGAAAATACTTATAAGTCAAACATATCTTTATAAGGTTGTTACTCACAATTGGCTCCCTGAATCACGTGATCAAAATACGGCATCTGACCTACACAAACATATTCAAGCACAAGATCTTAAAACATGTTCAATTTATTGAGTTGGTTCTTAACCTATTTGGTTCAATCATCACTTGTTCATTTGGTTATTTCTATTCGTTCTTTAATTTCTTTTGTGTTCATGCTATGCATTTGAATGTGAAAAACACGCGAAAACCATGCAAATGGAGGCCCGAAAGTCTGAAAAATAGAAAGAAAACGAAACTAGAATCGCCCTAAAAACTGCATGTGTGGGAGCACTGGCAGCACGTGTGGAACCACCACCGCACGTGCGCTACGCACATGTAATTAAAGTAGTAGCAAAATTAGAACATGGGAGGTTTGGCCGCACGTGTGGTGCTTCAGGCTCCATGTGTGGTCTAGATTCATTTTTCAGTCTGAAAATCTATTCTTGAATTGGAACTTACTCTTTTCAAAATCCATCTTCAAATGTATGCAAATCGAAGCTCAAAACTCTCCAAAACAACTTGATTTTACCATATCTGACTTTAAACAAAGATCATAATTTCAAATCAAACCTCAATTTCTATGCAAAAGATCAAATTCGTTAGAAGAAAGTGTAGAATCATGAAATATAACTTTAAAAGCTTCAACTCAAGCTTAAATGTAGAAATTCCTTCGAAATCATGAGAGGTCATGCAAGAAACAAGTTTGTGGTTCTGATTTTCATTAAATTATGCTATGCATGCTCAAATCTTGAACTAATTCTTACTATTCCTCTCTTTTATGTTCATATAGGTTCTCATTCTAAACTTGATCTTAAAACCCTTAAACAACCATGAATCCATTCAATTTAAGCTTCAATCTTTCAAGATGATGAATGTATAAGCCCTATTTTCATGAAATTAAAGAAGAATTATTACCTTAAAGGGTTGATTTGTGAAGACCTTGCTTGCTTCTTCTTTTCCTTTTTTTTTCCTTCTCCTTTATCTTCTTGACCCTCTAGAACTCTCTCTCAAGTGTATGTCTCTAACCTCATGTACTAGCTATCTCTCTCTCTCTCTCTCTCTCTCTCTCTCTCTCCTCTCTTTCTTTTATTAGGTTGATGAATGGTTTAAGAGATGTAATTAATCCCTAATTTCCTAAGCTTAATTAATTATAAGTTTAAACTAAATTATATCAATTTCACTTAATCATAACCTAAATTAATCTAAACTAAACTAAACTTAATTATACCAATATGGATTAGACTCTAATTACTTATCCAAACATTTAATTTTCATGCATATAAATTACTGATTCAGACATGTTCAATTTATATCCTAACCATATCTATTCACAATAACACATTTCAATTCACGCATAACACATAATAGTACATAACACATAATCAATGCAAATCACATAATTAACTTAATTAATCAAGAAGGTGGTTGCTTTGTCACAACCCAACCCCCACCCCAAGGGATTAGGGAGGGCTACCCGATATGCCACTGGATTGGTTTTCTCAATAATCTCATACGGTCCATTGTACCGAGGTGCCAACTTGCCCTTCGTTCTAAAGCGAGTATGCCCTTTCATTGGCGTCACTTTGATAAAAATATGATCGCCGCTTTATATTCTTTATCTCGTCTTCGAACATCCGCATAACTTTTCTGTAAGCTTTGTGTTATTTTTAACCGTTGCTGGATCAATTTCACCTTATCAGTCGTTTCTTGTACAATTTTGGGTCCTAACAAAGGTCTATCTCCAACCTCAACCCAACAAATCGGTGATCGATATTTTTTTCCGTATAACGCCTCATAAGGTGCCATGCTAATGCTTGAATGAAAGCTGTTATTCTAAGCAAATTCGGTTAAAAGCAAATGAGTTTCCCAGTTTCCTTGAAAATCCAATACACACATACGTAACTGTAGACACCCCATTTTTGACCGTCCTCAAGACTTGGACGTCACCGCTTGAACACTCGGTGATTATCCATGTTTGTGTTCGTTTGGAGTCCCCGGAGTTCTCGGCTCGCGCGCCTTGCCTCAGGACCTCCGAACTTGGCCGTTTTGTGTCCGGTTTTGCACCAGACACCTGTGTTTTGCCTTAGAGGGGCAGGGAATGCTTTGTGAGGCATCCCCACATACCACCGGCTGTGGCTAGAGGCCACCGGCTGGCTGGTGTTGCCACCGGCACTATATTTTGTGCTGGTCGGCACTCAATTTTGTCAAAATGACATTTTTTGCCGGCCGGACACTGTGCACTTGCTTTCTGAGATATTTTCAGACAGCTGTGTGCCAGTAGCTTCCCCTCCATACACGTGTATGGAGGGATGAGCCCTTGTTTGCTTAGCTTGTAAGTCTTACAAGTTCTATAAGAGAGAAGGCTCTTCTCTTGGCTCAAGGGTTGGAATTCTTGAGAGGTTTCAGCCATTTTTAGAGAGAACCAAGCTCTGGTTTTAGGGTTAAGATAGATACACATCCTATCTCTCCCTTTCTCTTTTGCTTTCTAGGTGTTTTAGTTCATATTATTGCACTAACACACCTAGTCTTCCACCTTTTCTTGGCATTCTTGAAAATCAGAGCTTATTCTTGAAGTTCTTGACTGGTTTTGAGTCCAAAGGAGCCACAACATCAAGCTTTGTGAAGAGGGCTACAAGGGTGAGACACTAACTCTCTTTTTACCCCATTTTTGCACCTTCTTTTTACCTAGCTTAGGACTGTTTTTGTGCTTAGCATATAATACAAAAAATTTCTGATTTTGAACCCTCTTGGTTGTATATTAAGAGTGCTTAGTGGTTTGGGGAAGTTTGACCCCCTTTAGACCTTGAAAAGGGTCATTTTTGTGCTATTTTGGAGAGATCCGGGACTAGTGTGTTTGGGCCTCTCCCTCAAGATTTCAGTGGTGGAGATGGTGCCATAAAGTCCTAGAAAGGGGAGGGCCACCCCCTCTCCTTGATGTCCTTGAAAAGGGCAAGTTTTGCCTCTTGAGAGAGCACCATGCTTGAGTGTGTGTTGAACATGTTTGAGTTGTTTTCCATGCTTATATTGCCATGATATAACATGTCTATAAGTTAGTTTTGGTCTCCTATGCACGCTTAGCATGGTTGCCTTGTAATGCCCCTTTTATGCCTTAACATGCCTAGGTTGTATGCCCTAGTTTCTAGCATGTTTTAGGCTTACATTTGTGAAGCTTTTGTGCTTATATTATCATGTTTTAGGTCTGTCCATAAGTATTTGGGTCAATCTTAGCATGTTTAATATAGCCTCTTTGTATTTGGCTTGTTGGCCTTAAGGGTATGAGTGTGTAACATGCCTTGCTTGCATTGGTTTTGATGGTTTGGAACCATTTCATATGCTATTTCAGTCCCTTAGAGGTGCTTGTATATTTACATTGCATGCTTCTTTGTGACTTCTTAAGCTTGTGTCGCATGCTCCATGTTTAGGCCTTATCGCATGCCTTTGAATTCAAGCTTCTTAGATGCCATCTAAGTGATCCTTTGGACTTAGTTTCATGTGTTAAAACTCCGTTTTTAAGTGCTTAAGTCTTGCCATGTGTGGTTGTGCTAGGTGTGGTTTAATGCCCCATTGACTTGCCTTAAGCCTAGGCCATTTGCATGCTTTGTTTGGCATGCTTCATTGCATGATTTGGCATCATGTTTAACTTGAATTTCAGAGCTTTAAGTGCATACTAGTTGCCCATGTTTGGTCTCTTTAAGTGTGCATGAGAGTTGCTTTTGTATGCCTAAGTCTTGAGCCTTAACACTTGCATGTGTGTGTGTGCATTTGGTCTCATTTTCTAGGCACTTTGGCCACTGATTTTAGGCCCATTTTGAGTTGCCTAATTCATGTATAAGTCCATCCCTCTTGTGGTTTGCATGCTTGCATTGTATGCTTGTTTGCATGCTTGCGTAAGTGTGTCACATTGTCCACATTGCATGCCTAGTTGACATGCTTAGGACTTCATCACATTGGCATGCATACCAAGCCTCTTGAAGTGAGTTTGATAGAGGTTTGGCACCCCTTTGTGCTTGTTTGCATGGCATGCATTTGAAAGCAAAGTTGCATTCTTGGTCCTTAGGGCCATCATGCATGAAAATGCGCGATTGGTGGTCCGGGAATCGAGGCACATACCTCTTTGAGTCAATAACATGATAAGGGGTGTGTGTAGTGCATAAATACCTTGAATCACATTGCCATGCATTTTGCTGTCCTCTGCTGCTGTGAGTTGCAGGTTTTGCAGGCACTTTGTGCCGGCCGGCACTATTTAGTGCCGACCGGCAGTCAATTGGCAGCCGGTGGTTGAATTCAGTGCCGGTGGCCACATACTTCAGCCGGTGGTGTTCTACCCCAGCCGATGGTGATCTCCAGTGCTCTGAGAAGTAGTTCTGAGACTTTGGCAGTCTGCAGAGGAGGATAGCAGGGAAAACAGAGGCACACTTGCATGGCAGTGCGATTCCGAGCGAGTCCCGAGCACGCGCATGCATCCGACCCTCACCCCGAGGCGATTTACTGTTTTTATTAGATGAATTAAGTTATTTGATTAATTTATTTAACTTGTAATAATTAGCTTGCGTAGTTGATTATCTGTATTATTATTTTGGCCCCTCCGAGTGAGGGCGTATTTGTAATAAGTGTGTGTGAGTGGGTGTATGTCTTCCAATCCCCACTTCTTTCTATCCCTTTTATTTACCTGCTTATGGTAATAGACTAGGGCACGTTTATTTTAGCATATCTTATGCAATGCATGCGTGCATCCATGCATTTGTTTACATGCACCGGGCTCGGTACATCATACAAACTGCATTGCAATTTTCAATCCCAAATCGAATACGTGATAGTTGTTGCATCTCACATGCCACGTTTAGGGTTAGCCGAGCCTACTCTAGATTACATCTCTGTGTGTGGTGCATTAGCCATTTAACATGAACTAGGGCATGCATATTTGCTAACTAGTTTCTTGTTTTGGCGCGGAGTACGATGTAAGTATTTTACGCTTTAGCATACCACATGCGTGTGAATGTTTCCATGACAGTATGCTTACCATGCGGCTAAATGCTTATGTGTGATAAACTGTTTGAATGCCTGTGGGTGGAGGTTGGATTGCGTGAGTTGGAACAACTCATTGAAATCCGTATTTTAGCCTACTTGCGAGTAGCAAAAACTAACACGTTTTTCGAGACAAAACGGATATGCAATGTTTATTTCCAAATTAGGCAATCTAGTCTATACTTGTTTGCCGTGCGCATAACATAGTAATTCTAGGCTAATAATTGGAATAAGAGCATGTAATGTTTTCAAAAACGGATATCATGGTTAGTAGAGGCCGGTCTTCGGACCGGGCGAAAGGGGGTGCTCATAGCTGACCTTCCCCGATCGTACCCAAGCTCCCGAGCCAAGACCACTTTGGTGATGACGGACACGTGGCCTTCGGCACCGAGTCAGGGTTTCCTAAATTCCCCATTTTAAAATATTTAGGTGGCGACTCTGTAATCTGGCAAAGCAGTCCATGTTTGGCACTTCCTTTCAAAATCAGTTTTCTTCAAAACGATTTGCCAGATTTGGACTCTTTGGTTCAGATTGAGAACCGTGACATTTGAGTCCGAACTGTAGTAGACCCACAAATGAACAGAACGGGGGTTCATCCCCCCGGGGCGTTCGGGGACGTCTACAGTTTCTGGCGACAAAAAGGAGAGTCCGAACTGTAGCGAGGTCCCCCGCGGACGTGTTACAGTAACATATCCTCCAGAGTTTGTATTGTCCTTTTTGACTACTCATCGGTTTGTGGATGATATGCACTACTCAGTCTTGATTCAGTCCCTAATGCCTTTTGCAAACTTTGCCAAAATCTCGAAGTGAATTTTGGATCCCTATTAGAAAGACATAGGCACTCCATGCAATCTCACAATTTCGTTAATATAAATTGTAGCCAACTTATCTGCATTATAAAATGTTTTGACAGGTAAGAAATGAGTAGATTTAGTCAAACGGTCAACAATAACCCAAATTGAGTCCATACCTCTAATGGAGCAAGGTAGTCCTATAACAAAATTCATGGTGATATGCTCTCATTTTCACTGCGCTGTCGTTGTCAACTCCTCTCTCGTCATCTCGTCGTCGCCTCCACTCCATCTACAACCCTCTCTCTCTTTTTCACTTCTTTGCCATTGCCGTTGTTTTCTTCCTCCAAAACACCTTTAAGTTCCGCGCCGCTGCTCAGATCCAGATCTATGACTCTTTAGATCCAGATCACCATCTGTTGAAGGTTCTTCGGTCCCAAGTTGACAACACCTATCCAGTGGCGTAACTCGTCGATTGGACGACGACAACGAAAAGCATATTCTCTTTGTCTCCTCTCTCTCACCTTCAGAATTCAGACCTCTGAGTTCCAAAGAGAGAATCGATCATGGCGTTGGAATCTGCGTTTGAAACTTAGATCTCAAAACTTTCATCTTCAGGGTTCTTTATTAGATTTATGTTCTATGCGTATACATACATGTACTATATATGTGCATATATTGATTTATGTATTGATGAAATATAGGATCAGAAGCATATACTATATGGCCACATTTGTTGGCGGATTAGGTTAGATGGGATTGTTAGTGAGGGGATGACTAGTGAAGAGATTATTAATGTGAGGATTGTTGGTGAGGGGATCAAGTAAAAGTGTGTTTGTGTTAATGATAGTAGAAGAGATGATTGGTGATGGGATTGTTAAATTATTTTTATATAAAATAAAAATAAAATATTTCTATATTAAAAAAAATTCTAAAACAAATATATATATTTTTTCACAAATAACAGTTTGCACTTGGGTTAAAAAAAAAACAAAAGAAAAAAAGAAAAGAAAAAGAAAAGTGCATCATAATTCCCTCACTATTTTTTCAATCTTAGCCCATATGAGGGCAACTTAATCTTGTTAGGGTGTGGGAGTAATACTTCACCTGGAGTAGTAGTCCCCTTCCACAAGGAAGCCTCTAAACAAGCTATAATAGTACCCACCACCTTACTACTCCAATCCTTCAACTTAAACAGCAAAACAAACATGGCCTATATGTGCTCGACAGACTCGAGTCAAAGTGGTCTTGGATCTGGCGTGTTTATTTGCAAACCTCTTTTGAAGTATTTGAATAAAATCTCCCCAAAAAATAGTGTTATTATAGTTATTTTTTGGGATTTTTCTTGTTTTCTTTAAAATCTTGATCTGTTATTTGGTTTTGGTTAAGAAATAGGTTGATTTTATTGTTTTTCGTTCTTTGTAAATTTTTGGTATTAGATATGGCAGCTATAATGGATTCATGCAGAAGTAGCTCGCTATTTCAAATAGATTCAGATAGATTAAAATAAAAATTTGAACATATATGAAAAATAGGCTTTGTAAATTTCAGTAGATAGAAAAAAATAAGCTTGATAAATTTCAACAGATAGATTTAAATTTGAAAATATAGTTCAAAAAGTTAAATAGATAAGGGAAAAAAATTGAACAGATAGTCGAACAATTAAATAGGTAAGGGGTAAAAATTGAACAGATAATCAAAAAAATTGAACAGATAGAAATTTTTTTTGAACAAATAGTCAAAAAAGTCAACAGATAATTAAGGGGTAAAATTGAAAACAAAATATCCTCCAAAACTAACGAAAGGACTTCTCACCAAATTATTTCATAAAAGGTGGACCTCTCATCAATAAAAAACATTCACTAGACCTAATGCCTTATACCCTTTTTAACTTGGACTTTTTAACAATTTTCTCTATAACAAATAGAATAGATCAATATTTGATAAAACTCAATTCAAAAACTATTTTTTAAATTTTGTAATGTAAATAATTTGGAGGGTGCGAACTACTGAAATTTTGGAGGTGAGAAGTATTCTAGTTTGAAATTATCTTATTAATTATTAGTATAATATACATAATTTTTAAAAATTTTGGGGGTGTGGCCGCCCTTGCCCGCACCCCCTTAGATCCGTTCTTGGTCTAAACTAACTCGGTTCGAACTTGATTTATTAAATTTTTATTGAATTCAGACTCAAACTCTTTAAAATCTTAATAAACAAATTCAAATATGCTAAACTCAGTTCGTCTGGACTCCTTTGCAACTCTGATTCCAAACTTTTTTCTTAGTAAAAACAATAGGATATGTGTTTGTGTAGTGCGTATGCACCTTTTCATATAAGGTATATTCAGAATAAATTTATGCGAAGTGAACAAATTATAACTATTTTAATGTTTGAATTAAAAGGATATGCATGAAGGGAAATAAGTGTGTGAAAATAAATTCAATTCAAAACTCAAATTAAAATTCTTTTTAAAATTAATAATCAAATTTTTTTCAAAATTCTATTAAAAAAAAAATTCAAAAAAATATTTTTTTATTTTGTTTTTTAATTTTTTTAATTATATATTTTTTTCAAAAAATATTTTGTTTATTTTTATTTTTGAAGACAAATATTTTTTATTTTTTATTTTTTCAAAAAAAATATTTTGTTATTTTTTAAAATATTGGTCAAATAATTTGTTATGATTTAAATATATATGGTGATCCAAAATTTTTTAAAATTAAAAAAAATTAAATATTAAAAAAAGTAAAAATATTAAAATATTTAAAAATAAAATAAGATATTTAAAATAAAAATAATAAAATTTTCTTAAACATTTTAAAATATTTTTAAAAAAATCTAAAGAATTTCAAAATACAACTCAAAACTTAAAATACAATATAAAACTCTTTTCTAAACTCTTTTTAAAATTCATAATCAAATATTTTTTTTATTTTTAAAATTTAAATTACAACTCAAAACTTAAAATATAACTCTACACTTAAATTATGATTATAAAACTAAACCAAACCGAGTCAAAAGCTCTCGAAAGGTTGTGTGATAAAATTTGATTTTTTTTTGTTTTTTTACCATAATTTCTCCGTACAAGGTGTCATCAATTCTAGCTGAAGCAATCTCAAAGGCCTTATTTGTTTTCAGAAGTAAAATAGAGGGGATTTATAGTGAGATCATTAAGTAAAATTGTATTTGTTTAAATGATAGTTGTTGGTGTAGGGATTATTAAATCATTTTTATATAAAATAAATATAAAATAATAAAACAAATACAAAAATACAAAAACATTAAATATTAATGTTCAAAAAAATGCCCAGCATGTAAAAATAAAAAATCTCCAAAAAAATAAAACAATGATTTTTACTTAACAAAAAATATAAAAAATTAAACATTAATGTTAAAAAAAAATATCCAACATGTAATAAATAAATAAATAAAATCAAATAAAAATTTTCTAATCCGGCAGATTATTTTTCTAATACCACCTGCACCTCCACCTCCTCCATCCCAATCCCCTTTCTAAGGCCCAACCTAATCCCCCCTCCATCTCAATCCTTTCTTTAAATCTGCAAACAAACACAATATTAAATGAATCCCATCTCTATCCTAATTCCATTCCTCCCTCTATACCCTAAAACAAACAAGGCCAAAGGGTCCAAACCATGGACCCTTACAAGGTTTTTTAAGGGGTAGACTATTTTAATTAATTTTTTAGTTTTTTTATTATTTTAATTTGATTAAAAAAGTTTTATTTAAGATGATAAATAATTTTTTTTTTGTATAATTAATTTGATAGTTATGAGAGAAAAAATAAAATAATTATGATTTAAATATGTCATTTTATCTTATTAACCATTTTGAACTATTTTATTTTTTATTGCTATTTTAACCCAACCTACCTTTTCAAACACCTCCTAAACTTTGGTTAGATTCTGATTTAAACTCAATTTATTGACTTGAAAAAAATTATTTTGTTAAATTTTTTTAACTTATTTTGAAATTTTATTTATTCCTAAAAAAGTTTATTTTAATGACTTAAAAAAACATTACATAAAAAAAAAAAAAACTAAGTTTGTACTAATAAATATGCTAACTTTTTTTAATAGAGTAAACTAGACAAATTCTCTTCAGATTTGAAAAAAAATATAATCACTTTGCTTGGTTTGAGTTTTCTAAAAATACTTTTCAGAAATTTTTTTTTTTTTGGTTACAGGAAAATCCTCCCTATTCTCCCGTAGGTCCAAGACAGCGTCTCTTGCAGAGATCACCAGGGTGTCTTGTTAGCCGTTCCGAGCGAGGAGACTATAACCTGAGAACTTGCCTCGACCTCCCAAGACAAGCTCCGCTTAAGTCAGGACTCGCACAACGGGGGAGCATTGAACTCACACCAAGTGCTGATTAGACAACTTGAGGTTCAACCTCCTAACTGACTGTGTTTCGCCAAGGAGATTGGCCTAGAGAGGAGGGAATTGAACTTGTGACATTGGGGCTTAAACCCCAAGCCTTAACCACAATGC
Source organism: Camellia granthamiana (assembly GCA_036172215.1). Lineage (NCBI taxonomy): Eukaryota > Viridiplantae > Streptophyta > Magnoliopsida > Ericales > Theaceae > Camellia > Camellia granthamiana. The sequence continues at coordinate 122,055 of JAXFYN010000136.1, forward strand.
CACACAACCCTGGGTTAAAAAGGGAAAGAGAACTTTTCAGAAAATTCTATTTTCTTGTTTTTCATATTTTTTTTACTGAATTTTTTTAATATTTTAAACAATTTTTTTTAAAATTTTTAGATACACCTAACATAAATACACTTAAAAAGTATAATTTTTGTGAAAAAAATCTTTAAAAAATTCACTAAAAAAAAAAATCAAAATTTAGTACATTTTTCATATTTTTATATATTTATTAATTTTTTAAAATATTTTTTCACGAATATTTTATTTTTTAGACACATCTAAGTAAGACACATTATATAATTTTTGGTTTCAGTTTTCTGAAAATAGAGTTTTTTTTTTCGTGTTTTTTTTTTTATTTTTAGTGAATATTTTTTAAATTTTAAGCAATTTTTTTACTTTTTTAGATTCACCTTACTTAGATGTATTTAAATAGTAAAATATTTGTGAGAAAATATTTAAAAAAATTAATAAATATAAAAAAATACAAAAAATGTATTGAATTTTTATATATATATTTTTGTATTTTTTGGTATTGAGTGCATTTTTTAAAGATTTTTTAAACAAATATTATACTTTTTAAGTGTATTTATGTTAGATGTGTCTAAAAATTAAAAAGAAAATGCTTAAAATATTAAAAAAATTCATTCAAAACATTAAAATACGGAAAATAAAAAAGTAAAATTTTCTGAAAACTGTTTTCTAAAACCAGAATAATAAGTTTTATAATTTTGACATAAAACTAAGCCCATTTTCATTAGTAATTTCTTAATTATATGGATGGAAAAAAAATTATATTGTCATTTTGTTTACGCTTGAATGTATATTTACCATATTTATATTTATGTTCCATATGATCTGTATTAATTCTGACTTCTTTAGTCTTATTAAAATAGATATTTGTAATTATGCCAAATTGTGAAATTTACTATATTTTCTCAAAGGGTTGGACTTCTCTCGTGTTCTCATGTTGAGATCATGAGAGAACTTGAAGGGCGCTAGAGGCCTACCACGGGTCACGTTTTGATGATTCGAATTGTTCATTTTGTAGGGTTCTCAATATATATTATTTATGAAAAAAAATTAGTTTGATCAAATAATTATAATTTTTTTTCATTTTATCGCATTTGTCTCGAAAAAAATAGACGATAAATATATTTTTTAAATAGATTATCCATTTTTTAGAGACAAATATTATAAAATGAAAAGGTTATAATTATCGAATTGATCTAAATTTTTTTCATAGATGATATACATTGTGAATCCTACAAAATGAATAGTTCAAATCATCGAAGTGAGACCTGTAATAAGCCCTATGATCCCATCAAATTCTCTTATGTTGAGATCTTAATATAAGAGAAACTCAATCCTAAAAATCTCATGAGAGGTGGGTGTAATTTATCCTTTTTAATATTAGCTTTTTATATGCTTAATTTTAACTAATAAACTAACTTTTTAACTAAAGAAATCTTAAATCTCCTATTTTAATATATATATATATATATATATTTTAAAAGTGAATCTATTTTATTAGTATTAAATGGGCATACAATCACTTGATAATTTACAAGTATCTTCTTGATTTTAAAATCATTAACATGATAGGATTATGTTGGATCTTGATGTAAAATTATGGTTAAATTGAATCAATGCAAGACTCGAATCTATGTATTGTATAAAATTCTATATATTTTTACATATAGGATTAATTAAAATTCATTTCTTATTTTCATGTTGACAGTTCAATTCATAGAAACTAAATAATTTGTTTAAAATTTTACACATTTGCTCATATTTAAGATAACATGGGTATTATTTTTTATATTGGCTTATTAACATAAATCTTTTTGGTATATACATAATCTACTTAACATATGAATTGTATTAAATTTTAAAACAATATTTTGTCCTTCTTTGTTTCTATTATGTTAAAAAAAATGATTAAAACTTATTTATTCTAATAATTTATTATTGATAGATTCACTAAGTTTTAGTATAACTATGTGGTTTCAATCCAAGGCCGGTTCTGAGATCTTGGGGGTTCAAGGTGAAATCTTGAAATTGGGGCCCTTCATGTTCAAATATATATTGTTGAAGCCGAGTAATTGTGGGCCAAAGCCTATTTAAAATGGGCTGAATAAGCCAAGCCCACCGTACACCGTATTGCGTATTTGCCGAATAAATATCCGATTAAGCTTGATGAAAGTCATGAAGCGCTGAATAGTGGGTACCTATGCCGAGTAGAAGAGCCGAATATGTCCGACGAGTTGGCATGAACCCATTGAGTGGGACCAACATGTCCCTTTCAACTGGCAGGATAATGGTGAAAAGCTAAGTTGCATGAAGCGAAAATCGAGGAGAATGACTCTATAAAAGGAAGAGAGAGGTTGAAGAAAGAGGTATGTGCCAAAAACCTTAAACCACAAGAAATTAAGAAAAGACCACCCCTTCTACTAAAATTAACTAGAGCGTTGGAGTGCTAATTCCAGAATCACCATCCGGAGTTTTATTCTTATTTTAGGTCGCCGCTGGGAAGATTATTCAAAGGCTTGTTTAGACAGAAGGAGTATTCTATATCCACCTTCCCCACATATATATATATATATATATCTAAAATTTTACCTTGAAGGTGTATAATAGATTCAAAATTAGCATAATACGAGTTATACTTAAAATGAATGTTATCCATAAATGTATATTTTTTGAGTTAATTTTGAAGAGTATATAGTATTATTGTTTACATAATCAGAAAAAATAAAAAATAAAAATATTGTAAATGAAATGGTAAGTACTTATAATTGGATTTTTTTCCTCATCAAATTTGATGAAAAGAAAATTTTGGAATTAGAGGAGAAATTTTAAAAAGATTTTGATGAAAATTTGATAAAAGAGTTGGAGTAATTTATATCAAATCAAGTTTTTTACTCAAATTTAGAATCAAATTAAATGAAAAAAGTAATAAAAGATTGGAGATACTCCAAGAAATTTTAATTTAGACTGTGAAGTTAAATTGATTGGTTTGGCCATTTATTTTCAAACCTACAAACACTGTAAAAGTCAAAATTATTTGGAAGTATAAAAAATTTGACAAAATTTTGGTTTAGGGCCGTCACTGTTTTAAATGAATCAGTTCAAGTTATATTGGGTTAGTTTAATTTGATTTCAATACATGATTGGTTTGATTTTATTATGAAAATTTAAACATTAGGTCTCGTTTGGTAATATCATTTTTTTAGTCTAAAAGTCAAAAAATCATTAAAAAAATTAAAAAGCTAACAATTTATATCAAAAAGTCAAAAATTCTATTTTTTCTCTACTTTTTGTACATTTTTTCGTAAAAAAATCAAAAAGTCATTCTAAACATACTAATTTTTTTTATCTCAAATTTTAGCTAAAAAGTCAAAAATTACTAAAATAGTCTATTTTCAAATGAGTAAATTTAGGTTTATTTTAAAAAGTAAGTTAAAAACTATTTTTTTGACTTTTTTGATTTTTTTTGAAAAAATTTGTAAAATAATAAAAAGATAGTGTGATAAAAAAATTTGTTTTCATTTTTTTTTATTTTTAACCCAATTACCAAAATAAACTTTAATATCTATTCGAATCAAGTAGCCATGCACATCCCATCCGGGGGTAGAAAAATTACCCCCTTACTAAAAACTATGTACTATGTACTAGTATGTACTAGTGAATGTGTGATTCATAATATCATATAAATTTAATCAATATTGCCATATGTTAATTTATTCTGTGTGCAATTCAATTTACAACCAATGCAAGTTAGAAAACTAATTGAATAAAACGAAAGCGATTGGACGGTCTCCAGCCCATAATCGGATTGGACAGTTCAATCTAACTCAATGGGTTCATTTTTGTATTTCGTTTTGATAATTCAAACTGTTCATATTTTAAAATTTGTTGAGTATATTATCCTTACAAAAAATAAGTCGATTGGATAAGGGAAATCATGTGTTCAAATTAATTTTGTATGAACCGTTTATTTTCTCACTGTCCATTTTTATTTTTATTTATTTATTTATTTATTTTATAAAAAATTGATCCAAACACTTAGTTCCCATTATTTGATTGACTTATTTTTTACAGGGATGATACTCAATAAACCCTAAAATATGAAGGGTTCGAATTATTGAAATGAGATCTAAAAATGAGCTCACAAGACTCAACAACACCTTTTCAATCTGATGGAAAATTGGATCGAACTAGAGAGAAACCATAACCAAAAGGAAACTACCTCCCAAATCCAAAAAATTTCTAAATTTTTATATTTTTTGTCTCGCATGCATGATGTGTGACATTGTCACTAAAATTAGAAAAGAAGCTGAAAAGGTATGGAGATGTTGTGTTGTTTTGGAAAGATAGTTAAAAATTAATTTTTTAACTTTTTTTTTTTTTAAAAACCGTGTAAAAAAATGAAAAGGTAATATGACTCAAAATAAATTAAAAACTAAAAATGACTTCTCACCGTGGTCCTTTGTATGGACAAAATTGAATTGGCACAACTCAAAACTCAATTTTGTGGAGAGACATTGAAGTTCTGCCAAACAAGACAACAACTCGAGGTATGTGTCTTTTATCTACCCTTGGCAAAATGTATATGCTTCTCTTCTTTCATCTACTTCTACAAGCATCATGTAGGGGGGTACTCATCATTATTCACATAAAATAAAATAAAAAATTCTTTTAACTTTTTTATTTTTTAATTTTTTTCACACTAATTTATCAATTTGAGATTTTCCGTTCGAGGTATCGGGAAAGAATTAAAGAATTGAAATGTAATAATATCAATTCGTACAGAATAAAATATTTTCTATTGATTCAAACACTATATCTATGGGATAGAGATAGAAGAAATAAAAAATAAAAAATTTCGCATAATTCTTTTGATGAAAAAATCAATCTCATTTATTTCATACCAGCAATCAATGTGAACATGAGTCAACTTATAGGATCAAATTTATGGGTTATTAAATGACAACCATGTGGGCTATAAAATGGGGCATACTTTTCATGTCCATGAATCCACCAACTCTGTGCCTTCAATATAGCAAAACCTTATATGATGATAGAATGTTGGTATTGGATTTTGAAAAGTTATAATATCGGAAAAATATAAAGTGAAAGAAGTTAAATACCTTTCTTTTATTTGGTTGGTTAGTGAAATAAGAATAAAATATATAGATTAAAAAAATTTGTTTTTACACAGTTTAAAAAGTGTTAATTGAATAAGATCAAGAGTTGATCTTATCTGGCACGATATCTAAGTTCGAGTTAACTTTCATTTCCTCATTGTTGCAACGACCCTCGTACTGCTTACCGAATAACTACCGAATTATATACTGATTATTGCTAAACCGAATTGATAATGACTGATAATCGAACTGATTGAAGTACTGGATAGATCGATTGAAATCGAAACTGAAATTGACTAAGTTTAGTTATTGAATTGCACATTGCATCTGTTTAATTGATTGAATGCCTGTTTGAATTATATGTTTAAACTGTTAATTGAGGGCCTTATCGGCGGCCGAGTTAAGAATCGTTTAGTGTTTTGGAATCAGTAGAATATTTGTGAATTAATGGTATTTTTGTCTGAATATTGATTAGGAATGATTAAACTAGATTAAAATGAGTTAATTGAAGACTTGGACTTAATTACGGAATTGCCACCTATAGTGGCCATTTGTTTATTACTATTTGAGAGCCTTATACACTTAGAGAAAAACATTTGATCAGCTCTTCTCCTTGTTTATTGCCGACCAAAAATATATAGAGAGAGAGAGAGGGACTTGTTTTGCTTGATTTGCTTGAAGTCTTGAAGTAAATTGAAGTGTGGTTGCATGATTGAGCTTCTAGGCCTAAATTACAAGACTTAGGTGAGTGAAATTATCATCTTCTTGCCATCTTTAAGTTCCATCTTGCATGCATCATGGTTATAGAGAAGTAAATCATAAATTTGCTCATAAATGTTGAATTGAAGCTCAAATGTTACATGCATGTTTATATTGTTGATTTAAGAGTTGAATCCATGATTGATTGTACATGCATGCTCATATTTATATTATAGTTCATGTTTTCAGTTTGTTTTCAAAGTATTGAGCTCTTTGGAGCAAGATTTGAAGATTGATTTTGGTGTAAAGATCATGCATCTCACATTTTGAAAATATTCTTGAAAATGGTTTGAAATTGGCTTCAATTGATCAACCCTTGGCCCTTGCATGTACAAAATAACTTTTGAAACTTGTAATACATTGAGTTGAAAGTGTTTTTCCAGAATTTGGGGCCAAGAGGATGAGATTTGAGTGTTTGAATACTTGGTTCGAACTTGGGAGACAAATCTGGAAATCCCAGATTTTGCTTCCTCGCTCGAGCGAAGGATTCCTCGCTCGAGCGAGCCCTTTGGTTTTGCCAGCTCGCTCGAGCGAGCATCGAGCGACCATCGCGCGTAAAAATTGAGCAACCAGTACTTTCACTGTTCATGCAGCTCGCTCGAGCGAAGGAAGGCTCGCTCGAGCGAGGTGCCTATTTCCAGCAAGTTTTGAAAAATGCCTTCCAAGTGTAATTTTGCATCCTCATCTCATCCTAGGCATTCTTAGGCCTAGTTTAAGACATCTTAATGAGGATTTAGACATAGAACACACCAAGGCATATTAGGAAGTTAATCATTGTACTTCCCCAACTGTTAAACTTAGTGTGTGTTCAATTGTTTAATTGTTTAGGGTTGGCTCTCGGGGACACGCTCTAGCTGCTAATAGCCCAATCTCTGTGAGTAACAGATTGTGTAAAGATATGTTCAAAATGGTTATCTTTTGAATACTGAAATGAACTGTTTTATTGAACTGATATTGTTTATCGAATGAATGTATGTCCTGTATTGCAAACTGTATTGTGGCATCCTTAGCATTATTGTTATTGATCGTTTACTGATGTGGAGCAAAGTGCTACACTGGGAGCCACCTCTAGAATCTACGGAGCTAAGTGCTACAGTGGGAGCCACCTCTTGAATCCACATTGGTCGGTTTCCTTGTGGAACCATATTGTTATTGATTGATGGCCATCATTATTGTTTGGGTCTGTTAAGGCCCGGTCCTTTTGGACCTATCGTTTATAGGCTAATGGATGTACCACATATGACTGATTGATTGAAAGACTGATTGATTGAAATATCGATTGACTGGAGTATTGATTGATTGAACTATTGATTGACTGAAATACTGAAAGATCGAAATACTGTTAAATGAATTGATTTCATTATTGTAAGGACATTCATTCATAACCCCTTTACACATTATGTTATTCATTGGGCTTTAGCTCACTGTTTATATATATATGTAGGTTCTCAGCAGCCTGACCGGAGCTAGGAGCGTGGGATTGGTCCCCAGTTTTGCCCAGCCAGCCTGTGTGCCTCACAGCGAGGTTCCTAGTTGCCATGCTATGGCTTTGGGGTCTTTTGTATTTCCCCTGACTGTCTCACTGTTTTGTACTATTGTGAGATCACTGTATAGACTGTTTACTGTACCGTCCAAGGGGTTAGGCCCCGGTTTTATCGACTGTTATGGATATGTATATTGTGTATGCCATATTGTACTGTACTGTCTTATGCATGTATGAATGAAAAATGTTTTTGGCATACAGATTGTCACAGCTCATTGGACACTATTCATTTATTGTTTTGGCTTCCGCCAGGCCCTGAACTCTGTTATATTGATTGATTGATAAGCAGGCCTTTGGTAATCACGGATTACTGGCCAGTTACGGTGCTAAACCCATAGGGCCGGGTTTGGGTCGTGACAGAGTGGTATCAGAGCGATACTTAACCACGAGTTATACCGCACACACGTGTTCAAATGAGCTATAGGGTGTCCTAGAAAAGCAATTAGGACATTGCATTAACATGAAAAGTGTGTGCTTATGATTGACTGAATATATGCTACAGTGTTAAATTTTTTAAACGAGTGACTACTTATACGATAAACTGTTTAAGTATGCAATTGTTTATGTCTATGATTCTTGTACTGTCTATGTGAACTGAAACGAAACCCATATGCATACTTAAAGAAGTTAAATGGAATAACGTGTAATGTTAATGTTACCATCGACTGTGGAAATCTATAAGAAAAGGGACGTGTAAAAGTAAAGGGTCACGTGACCATATCTGAACTGAAACGAAAACATGCACACGTCTGACATGGAATGAAATGTGAGATCTGTAAGAACCTCTCCTGTACAGTTAATTACCCTGTTTGTGTGTAAATAAGGGAAAGGGGGAGGAATGTAGACGAAACTGAATCTTCCGATCCGAGGATCAATAGGCTAAAAAGAATGAATGATTGAGGCCTTAATCGAAAATCTGAGAGAATAAAGGCAGACATACGTGCCTGCACCAACTGAATATGAACTGATGACACTGATACAGAAACCTAACAAATTGAAACCACCGGAATTTCTGGAAGGTACCGAACTGCTGAAAATTGAGACTTGGGTTTAGAAACTGAGAAAATATGTGAAGTTGTCTTCGAAAAATACTTTCCCGAATGCATCTGAGATAGGAAAGTGCCCGAGTTTGAACACCTTGAGTGAAGTGATAAGACTGTGATTGAATATGAGGTAAAATTTACCTAACTAGTTGATAGGCACCCCACATGATAGATACTGACTGTAAAAGATTAGAAAAGAACTGAAGGTGGGCGTGACCTAAATGTGTTTGACTGAATCGACGTTTTGAAAACCGTCAAAGTGTGGATGTCCTGGATAGAGTATAATGCCTGAGCCCGCGTAGCAGCATTAAAATATCCAAATCAACATCGTTAACTGAATCCGAAAGAATGAAACAGAAGTAACAGAAAGTGAAAGTGACCGGTAATTGAATGACCTCCGTAAACGGGAAATCTCCGGCAATAACTTTGACCAATGAAGGTTGAAGAAGTAATGTGACCACTGATGTACCTATCTGTACTGTATGTGGGAAATACCACTGGGGCGTTGTCGCCGCCCAGCCGAAACTCCTTTAGGACGTGGACAGGAAAGGCACTTACCTAAATCTTGCCCACGAAGTGAACCGAATAATAATGAGTCCAAATCTAGACCCTGGTTCCAGAGAATGCTCGGAATACTAAAATGACTGGCGCAGGTATTGCCTTTAATAGATGAAATGGCTTATACGAACGTTTGTGTGGGAATCGTATATTCTGTAATTTGGTATGGACTGTGAACATATTGACTGAACTAATTGAACTGCTGGAATTATGAACCATATACTGAGAATTGTTAGGACTTGTGAACGGCGAGAACTTGCGGAGTTAGGTCCTTGTACTGTATTGTAATAACTGAAGGTGAACTGTCAGAGGTGACCTTTTGAACCATACCGGAACTGTTGAACTATGAGAATTTGGGGACATTGTGGGAACTTATTTGGTGAAATGTAAAACTGTAGAGTCTCATGCCTTTGTAGAATGACCTTGGAGGTCTGATTGGAATCACGTTCGGCCAACGTTGCTTCGAATCAGAAATTCTTGGTAAATTCCACGGGAATGAATAGGATACCCCATCAGCGTCCTTATCTGTTTGTGTGTGAGACTACTGACTTTAAGAACCCATATTGACTGGTAAAAATGAACCTCTGCCTATGAATTGTGAATGATTGTCTACATGGAAACTGACTTTGAACCCACACCGGTATATATGTTCCCATACTTGTAATACTGTTAAGACTGAGAGGAATGGACTGTGGTTAATGAACCTTTCGAAATCTACTGTTGATGCGAACTATATGTACAACACTGTGAACCCCATGTTAACAATTACCTATGCTCTGAAAACTGGTTAGACTATTGTACATACCTGCATACCTTTGCTTAAAGGATGTTATTAGACTGAGTAGACTTCGGATTTGTTACCTTAACTATTGTATCTGGAGGAACTATTCTGTATTGTATACTGAACTTGTGAAATCTGTATTGGGACTGTTAATAGATTCTGAACATACACGTATATGACTGTACCCTTGCTCAGAATGATTGATAAATTTGTTTGATGAGTTAACCGTTGGGACTATGGCTCCGGGATTGTGTGACCGAATAAAGACCTGAACGATGAACTCTTGACTGTGAATTGTGATTATGGGAAAAATTGACATGACTGCTGGATTGAACCTGCGAGCCTACGCCTTAATGACCGTATGACTAATTTGGAACCCTCGTAGGGCAACTCACTGTTATGTGTCACCGAGAACCTCGGGTGATGTAGTATTGTATACCATATGCTTTATGAAAAAAAAAAATTATTTGGAAATTGCTATACTGACTGTGATGCTCACCTCTCGATATGAGTAACTGCATGCCTGTACATTTATCTGTAAACTTATTGGGTGGAACACATAGTATATGATCTGTACTGCTTGATATAAATTGTAATGGTACCGAACCCTGATGTAAGTTTGATAATTGATGAACTCAGGCAAATTGTGAAACTACTGACTGTACTGACTGTGTGCCTAAACGAATGGAGTATGAACTAATGTTAACTGATCTGGATATAATAAGAATGGAACTTTGATCTGAACTGTCATCTGATAGAACCATGGGTTGATGAAACCGTTTTATGTAACCGATGGAACTTATGTTTGATGCTTATGCTTCGAACTTTTACTTGCTATGATTGGACAGAACTTACATCTGAAATGACCTAGTCGAACTTTTATTGATTTGACTCGAGAAAACTCTTAGTGGGAGCTATTACCTTATTTGCTTACAATATGGAGAAAACTGGGTACATGCCATGTGATTACTTACCCGGTAACACCGTTTTGACTATGGGCTGGTTTGACTAGGAAATGATTGTTTTACTGATTACTGTACTTCAGAACTGATAGATCTGTTGACGATAGACGGGTTTTGATCATGAACTCTGGCTGTCTGAAAGTGTATAAGATTCTGTTTTAATATGAACCCAAATCCCTACACGTGATTTCTGATTTTGTTACTGTGCATTGCTAAGATTGGGAATGGGTCATGTACTTGTTTATGAAAATGATTATACTCCTGTTATAGAGTGAAAAACTTCCTTTATGATAGGCACCATTTCCATTGTTATATGTTAACTCGAGTTTAGAGGACTAAACTCCTTATAAGGAGGGGAGACTGTAACGACCCTCGTACTGCTTACCGAATAACTACCGAATTATATACTGATTATTGCTAAACCGAATTGATAATGACTGATAATCGAACTGATTGAAGTACTGGATAGATCGATTGAAATCGAAACTGAAATTGACTAAGTTTAGTTATTGAATTGCACATTGCATCTGTTTAATTGATTGAATGCCTGTTTGAATTATATGTTTAAACTGTTAATTGAGGGCCTTATCGGCGGCCGAGTTAAGAATCGTTTAGTGTTTTGGAATCAGTAGAATATTTGTGAATTAATGGTATTTTTGTCTGAATATTGATTAGGAATGATTAAACTAGATTAAAATGAGTTAATTGAAGACTTGGACTTAATTACGGAATTGCCACCTATAGTGGCCATTTGTTTATTACTATTTGAGAGCCTTATACACTTAGAGAAAAACATTTGATCAGCTCTTCTCCTTGTTTATTGCCGACCAAAAATATATAGAGAGAGAGAGAGGGACTTGTTTTGCTTGATTTGCTTGAAGTCTTGAAGTAAATTGAAGTGTGGTTGCATGATTGAGCTTCTAGGCCTAAATTACAAGACTTAGGTGAGTGAAATTATCATCTTCTTGCCATCTTTAAGTTCCATCTTGCATGCATCATGGTTATAGAGAAGTAAATCATAAATTTGCTCATAAATGTTGAATTGAAGCTCAAATGTTACATGCATGTTTATATTGTTGATTTAAGAGTTGAATCCATGATTGATTGTACATGCATGCTCATATTTATATTATAGTTCATGTTTTCAGTTTGTTTTCAAAGTATTGAGCTCTTTGGAGCAAGATTTGAAGATTGATTTTGGTGTAAAGATCATGCATCTCACATTTTGAAAATATTCTTGAAAATGGTTTGAAATTGGCTTCAATTGATCAACCCTTGGCCCTTGCATGTACAAAATAACTTTTGAAACTTGTAATACATTGAGTTGAAAGTGTTTTTCCAGAATTTGGGGCCAAGAGGATGAGATTTGAGTGTTTGAATACTTGGTTCGAACTTGGGAGACAAATCTGGAAATCCCAGATTTTGCTTCCTCGCTCGAGCGAAGGATTCCTCGCTCGAGCGAGCCCTTTGGTTTTGCCAGCTCGCTCGAGCGAGCATCGAGCGACCATCGCGCGTAAAAATTGAGCAACCAGTACTTTCACTGTTCATGCAGCTCGCTCGAGCGAAGGAAGGCTCGCTCGAGCGAGGTGCCTATTTCCAGCAAGTTTTGAAAAATGCCTTCCAAGTGTAATTTTGCATCCTCATCTCATCCTAGGCATTCTTAGGCCTAGTTTAAGACATCTTAATGAGGATTTAGACATAGAACACACCAAGGCATATTAGGAAGTTAATCATTGTACTTCCCCAACTGTTAAACTTAGTGTGTGTTCAATTGTTTAATTGTTTAGGGTTGGCTCTCGGGGACACGCTCTAGCTGCTAATAGCCCAATCTCTGTGAGTAACAGATTGTGTAAAGATATGTTCAAAATGGTTATCTTTTGAATACTGAAATGAACTGTTTTATTGAACTGATATTGTTTATCGAATGAATGTATGTCCTGTATTGCAAACTGTATTGTGGCATCCTTAGCATTATTGTTATTGATCGTTTACTGATGTGGAGCAAAGTGCTACACTGGGAGCCACCTCTAGAATCTACGGAGCTAAGTGCTACAGTGGGAGCCACCTCTTGAATCCACATTGGTCGGTTTCCTTGTGGAACCATATTGTTATTGATTGATGGCCATCATTATTGTTTGGGTCTGTTAAGGCCCGGTCCTTTTGGACCTATCGTTTATAGGCTAATGGATGTACCACATATGACTGATTGATTGAAAGACTGATTGATTGAAATATCGATTGACTGGAGTATTGATTGATTGAACTATTGATTGACTGAAATACTGAAAGATCGAAATACTGTTAAATGAATTGATTTCATTATTGTAAGGACATTCATTCATAACCCCTTTACACATTATGTTATTCATTGGGCTTTAGCTCACTGTTTATATATATATGTAGGTTCTCAGCAGCCTGACCGGAGCTAGGAGCGTGGGATTGGTCCCCAGTTTTGCCCAGCCAGCCTGTGTGCCTCACAGCGAGGTTCCTAGTTGCCATGCTATGGCTTTGGGGTCTTTTGTATTTCCCCTGACTGTCTCACTGTTTTGTACTATTGTGAGATCACTGTATAGACTGTTTACTGTACCGTCCAAGGGGTTAGGCCCCGGTTTTATCGACTGTTATGGATATGTATATTGTGTATGCCATATTGTACTGTACTGTCTTATGCATGTATGAATGAAAAATGTTTTTGGCATACAGATTGTCACAGCTCATTGGACACTATTCATTTATTGTTTTGGCTTCCGCCAGGCCCTGAACTCTGTTATATTGATTGATTGATAAGCAGGCCTTTGGTAATCACGGATTACTGGCCAGTTACGGTGCTAAACCCATAGGGCCGGGTTTGGGTCGTGACAATTGTCCTCATACTAGTTGTCAAAAACTTTTAAAAAATAAAAACCAAAAACACAAAAACAAACAAACAGTGTATTTGAATAAATAGTTAGTTGAGTACTAGAGAGCTTCTATAATAAGATAAAACACCATGGGTCCATCAAATAATTGTGGGCAATGGGGTAACTACAATCAATGCATTCCAACCCCAACTATACCCCATCCTTCTTGTAATGCAAATTAGGGATATCAATAGTGATGAAATCAATATAAATGTGTGTGGTCTAAAATTTTGAAGTTAACTTGTCAATTGACTTTGATTGAGCCCTACATAAAAACTAGAGTCAATGAACAGCCAACCTTTCTATTTTCTATTTTTTATTTTTTATAACTTTCTATATTTTCATCAAAAGATTATAAAAAGTTTGGGATGAGTTGTAAACTCAAATGTTTTAAGTTCAGTTCGGTATATTTTTCAAGTTTTATTGATTTATGTGATTTGGCGGAAATTATTTGGGATTTATTTAAGGATGGATCCAAAGAGTCATGCCTTGGAGAGGTTTCCCGTCAAATTTTTTTTAAAAAAAATGTCTTTATCTTGTTAAGGATGAAGGGTAAATTTATTATCCAAGAACTCATTTCTTAAGCAAATAATTTATTTTATTATCACTGGATTTGCATTTCAAATGATATTTAGATTTGTCTCAATTTTAATATTATATGTCTAGCTTCTTTTGTTGTGTAGAAAATTTGAAGAGTTGGTTAGTTTCATCCAACGAAACAATTTAAAGAAGAAAAAAAAAATCTTGCAAAATAAAGAAAGAATGCTAAAGTATTCCACAAAAAAATCTTGATTGAAAAATTCTAGGAAAGTCTAGTAGTAGTTAAACTTAGAAAATAATGCACCCTTCAATTTCCATGTCTAACCAAAAAATGCAATAGAATAAAATAAATTTGATTTGGATTGATTTTTTTTTTTTTTTTTTTTTTTTTTTCTTTTCTTTCATATCAAGGTTAGGATTGATTTTCTCCTAAGAAAAATTAAGTAATTTGGCCACTAATGTTACGGACACAGAACCAAACAAGCATAAAATAGCTCACATCTATAGATACGAACCCCGCAATGTGTACACATAAATTGACATAAATTGATTATGTGTATGTAACAGCTACAATTAGATAAAGTGTATAGCCCACAATATGCAATTTGTCACGATTTTTCTCATTCTGAAATTGTTTTTATATAACTGTTAAAATACATTTTTAGATCTAATTGTTTCAAACTTACTGATGGTTATGATTTGTCCAACTATTTTAATATATATGTACATATGTATGAAAGCGTGCACACACATATATGTACAATGTTTGCTGAAACTTGAGGTTTTGTTACAAAGATTTAAAATAGAACTAATTATTAAACAACATGCATGTCATTCTTGCCAACAACCAACACAAGATATGGATATAGATTAGGGTTGTTTAGATTGCGGTTGTTTTAAGGTCTAATCAAGTTTTGTCAACTCTATTCCCATGATTGAGCTCCCTACAAGTTGGCATGGCCTAATTACCACCATAACCATTAAGAGAAAGTTAGTTCACACCAACTTCTCCAAATTCTTGGATTCAAGACAAATGGGAAGCTATGCATAACCATTATTTTAAATAAAAATAAAATATAGAACTCAATAATAACATATTAACATGGAAATCACAATTGTTTATAACTTGCCAACTATTTCAAAAGAAATATGTAGTTTTTGAAATTTTCAAAATTAAAGTTTTTAGTAAAAACTATCAAAAAGCTATGATATTTCAAAAATTTTTATATTTATTTTTTTATGATTATTAATTTTGAAATCATGATTGTAGAAGAACTTTTGGTATTAATTCAAGTGCAAATAGGCTGCAAACGAACATAGCCGAGCCGAGCTTTGCTGAGCTCGAGCTCCACTCGTTTACTTATCGCACTATAACAAAAACACATTTTAGTGACACCATACTAGTGGTATGTTCTTAAAAAATGTCACAAAAAGAATATTTGGTGGCATTTTTTAGAAAAATGTCACGGAGCCACAAATATACAAGGCTTTAGTGGCATTTCAATTAAAAAAAGTATCACTTCACTACAACAAAAATGTCACTACAACAAATTTACACTTTAGTGACACTACACTAGTGGCATGTTTTTAGAAAATGCCATAAAAATAAAAATTGGCATTAAATGTTTTAGAAAAATGTCACAGAACCACAAACATATAAGGCTCTAGTGGTATTTCAATAAAGAAATGTCACATCAATTTTATGGCATTTTATAAAATAATAACACAAAAAATTATGTTCGTGACATTTACCAACAGATGCCACTAAACTTTAGTCGCAATGACATTTTTTAAAAAATGTCAGGACACTAGGTAGGTGCAAATTACTTTTTATGGCACTTAGGTGAAAAGTGTCATAAACAAATATTTTATAGCATTTTGAAAAATACCACTAAGTCAAAAACTTTCCAAGCTTATAATGGCATTTTTGAAAAAATAAAAAATGCCAATATATTTTCTAAATTTTTAAAATGCAGTAAATGATTAAAAATAAATAAATAAAACTCAATATACACTACAGGAAAAACACATTCGGCCACTAAATTTCCTGACCAAAAAAAATTTGATCGCTGAAAGTATAGCTTTCAGTGACCAAAACAGCATTAGTTGCCAAAAGTAAAACTTTTTGGCGACTAAACAATTTTAGTAGCCAAAAGTTTACAATTGGCGACTAAAACTAAGTTTGATCACTAATTATATTGGTTTTAGTCACTAAAAAATTTTTAGTAGCTCAAAGTAAAGCTTTTTGGCGACTAAAAAAATTTACTAGCCAAAAGTCTACAATTGGCGACTAAAAATAAGTTTGGTTGCTAATTATATGGGTTTTACCGACTAAAAAAATTTTAGTAGCCAAAAGTAAAACCTTTTGGTGCCAAAAAAAATTTTAGTAGGCAAAAGTCTACAATTCGTGACTATAAAATAAGTTTAGTCGCCAAAAGTGATCATTTTTAGTGCGGGAGAACTAAAATTCTAAAGCGGGAATTAAATTTTTTGGCGACCAAAATTTTGATAACTGAAAGTGCATCTTCAGCGATCAAATCCGATTTTGGTCAGCGAAAGTTAAGTTTTTTAGCAATTAAAAAATAATTAGTAGCCAAAAGTATAGAATTGGCGACTAAAAAATATTTTTAGTCGCCAAAAGTGCTCTTTTTTTATTTTGCTAGTAAATAGTTTATTTTACATAAATTATGTTCAATAAAATAATTATGTTTATACATATACTTTTATATTAATATGGATGTATGTACTATATAAATAATATATGTTGCATATATAATCATGTGGTGCTATAGAGGTGTAGTGAGAAGAGTGTGGTGTATAAGGTTTATGGTGCGGGAGGTTGACGGTTCGAGTCTTCGCAACAGCAAATCAAATTGTTCTACAACGAATTTTCATCACGAATGGCACTTGATAGCGTCACGAATAGTGCCTACCATGACATTAAAGTGTCATTGAAAGGTTTTAGTCTTGATAGTGTAATGACACTTATAAGTGTCACTAACTCTTTTTTTAATGGCGCTTGAAAGTGCCACAAATAATATTTACCATGACATCAAAATGTCATTAAAAGTTTTTAGCCATGATGGTGTAGTGGCACTTGCAAGTATCTACTGTGACTCTAGTATCTACCGTGGCACGGATACAAATGGCACTTGTTCAAAATGTCACAAAACTAAAAAATGTCATTAAACCAATAGTTTTGTGGCACTTTCAAATGTCACTAAACTAAGAAAATGTTGTAGTGTCGAGCTCATTTATTGAGCTCGAGCTCGGCTCGATAAGGAATTGGGTTCGAGCTCGGTTCGGCTCGTTAACTTTAATGAAACTCAAGCTTGACTCGGTTCGGTTCGGCTCGGCTCGATAATTTTTTTAATATTATTTATATTATTTAATATATAAATAATATATTTATTATATAATTTAAATAAAGATAAACGAGCCTAATATTCGAGCTCGAGCCCGGCTCGTTTACTAAATGAGCCGAGCCGAGCCCTTGTTCATGAACAACTCGGTTCATTTGCAGCCCTAAGTGCAAAATAATCAAAAAAAGATTTTACATAACTTCAAAAATTAAATTTGGAGTTTTAATGTTGTTTCAATTATTAAGTCAACTACCAAAAAAATATTTAAAATTTCCAAGCTTATAGAAGTAATTTCTAGTTTCTTTGTTGCTGGAAACAATATTTTAATCATCAAAATTTCTTAAAAATCGATAATTTTAAAAATTCAAATTCTTTGTACAAAATTGCCTTCTAAAATATTCGTACTAAAGGGAACACCCTAGCTTGGTCTTTCTTGTTTTGAAGCTTTTCAAAATTTTTTTTTTTTTTAATTTTTCTTAAAAACCAACTAATCATGAAGTTTTTAACTAAATATTTTCTTATCATATAAGAATAAGGCAAGAATTTTATAACATGTCATTTTCAAAACTTTTCTCTCTTCATCATTCATGTTACAAACTTTTTCAAATTAAAAAAAAAAAAAAGAAAGAAAGAAAGAAAGAAAGAGAGGTTACATCACACTGAATTTTTCACTTTTGTAAAGAGAGAACTTACCACCTCTTATGAGAGGAAAAAGCAAATTCTATTTAACAGTGATAATATATTATGATTGATATGTGATACGATCACATAATAAAAAATTTATGTAAATTTTACCCCGTTATGTATATCACATGGTTATAAAGTCTTTGTTTGGTAATTAGTTGAAAATTATATATTTTTCTTGAATTTTTTTATCTTTAGTAATTTTTTTTTTTTACATAAAACTTGTGTATTTTTATTTTTTATTTATTTATTTTTTTACTTTTCTGGTTCGTTTAGTGTAGAAAAATCTAAAAAATTAAAAAATCAAAAAAAGTTCATTAAAGACAATTTGTTTTTTTAAACTGTCCTAGTTGGTAAAGTCAAATAGAATTTACAAGTCTAAAATTTTTAAATTTTTTTTAATAAAAAATTTATTGAGAAAGTTAATCACAATCACCTACAAAATTAGCTTAAAACATATAATTACATCTTAATAATGAGATCTACTATGTGTAATTTTATTATTAATTAATAATATCACTTTTAGTGAGAGGATTAGGCCAAGTTTGGTATACTTCAAATAATTCATCTTTTTATCTTTTTTCCATCACATCACCACTCTATTTTTCTGCACATCTTTTCGTAAATAGACAAAAAGTACACTTATTTAGGTCATCCCAAACAACCCTTTAGTATTGATAAAATTATTCCTATTAACATTTTACTTATGGAAATTATTGCAAGTAAAGATTATTGCAGAGAATCTTAATCCCAGATTATGGAATGTTGTGTATTTAAGGGAGGGGCATTATAGTCATTTCATAGTTTTACCAAACAATCCCTCAACTCCTTTGAAATGCTCATAACTCCCTCTTTTTTTAACCCTCAGTGGAACCTCTCTCTCTCTCTTTTTCTCCCATAGTATTTCTCCAACCAGACACCAACTCTGTAACATTTGAGTTGTACAGTATATATACATACATACATATCAGAAGCAGAGAACTATTACAAGGGCTTCTTATCCATCAGCCAATCCACACCCAGAACTCTAAAACCAACAAGGTACTCTTTAATTTCATGACTTGGGTTTTTCTTTTTGCATCTTTAAATCATAATGCTCAATTCAATGGTCATATTTTTGCTTGGTTTTGGTACTGAGTTGTGTTAGATCTTTCTCTTATTTTGATGATTTCTTGTTTTGGTTTGAGTTATCGGAGTAATTGATGTCCTGATTTAACTTTCTCTGTTGTTTTCTGGCTCTGTTTGGCTGCAAAGAATGTATGGGAAAATGAAAGTTACAGTTGTGAATGTTGAATCTTTTGTCACTATGTGGAACTTGAAAACACAAATACGCCAATTGGGTTTTATTCTTTTCGTACATTTTCTTATCAACCAGACTAGCATTTTACCCTTTCATGATTGATTACTTTGTAATACCTGAAAGTTCATAACAATTAAACATAAGGGGAGAAAACTACCTCATAGAATGTTTGGAATTATTCAATTTGATACATTTATCTAATTATGTTGCTTGGGTAGTATTCAAGATGATTTGCTTACTGAAATTTTGTGGGTATTTGCCCTTTTCTTGTTAAAGTTTGGCGATGGAGTCCAAAAATCGGGCTTCTGTGGAGGACGAGAAGGGTGTTTTTGAGAAAATTCATGAAGAGGGTGTGGAGTATCATGCTGATAAAGGTGAGAAAGTTCTGAATGTGAATGGGATTTCTGAAAATGTAGTAAAGGCAGAAGAAGGTCTTAATTCGTCAGTACCAGTGGTCAAATCTACTGTTGCTGTTTCGGAGAGTAAAATCTCAAATCCCCCGAAAGGGTCAAATGGCAGTGGTTTAAAGAGTGGTAAAGTGGCCAAGGATCGGCCTAATTCAAAAGGCCCAACTCCACTTGCTTGTAACACGAGGCGGAGTATGACTCAAAGTCTATCTTTCCCAGCAAAGGGACTTCACGCTGATGTGATGAAGAAGAGCATTGACGTGTACCCAGTGAAAGCCGATTCCAAAAGTTTCCGAGCAAAAGGGGCAAAATCGGAGTTGTCATTTTCTAATGGGACTGTCACTTCAACAGCCCGTTTGAATCCAGCTAATAGGCGAGCTTCCATTGGACTGAACTCAAAGGAAAATAATGATGGCGGAGCATCAACTCGGAGGACTACTTTAGCATCTCTTCCAAGCTTTCAGCCGTTTATGGTAAGGTTTTGTGTTTTCCCTTTATTCTTTTCTCAATTTGCTTCCATTCATATTGGTTTTGCCTGTGTTACTTGTGTCAGTCTGGAAAAACTGGTTCGGTGAAGTGCCCTCCTTCCAACATCCCCTCGTAAGACTCATACTCAATGTCTTACTTTAAGAACTATCAAATTTGCTTATTTACATTTGCATTATTTGTTGAGTTATTGTTCTCTTTCACTTTCAAATTGAGAAAAACAAATATTTAGAAGAGACCTCTATTTGTATTTGTTGATTGGCTTGTAGTTTTAAATTTTGTGTGTAAATGCAGATCAGTTGATCAAGATTCGAAACCTACTAAAACTGCATTAGCAACCAAAAAGGATGATGATGCCCACTCCACTACTTCATCGTACTATTCTTTATCTTAGATTTCATGTTATTGTTGTACTACTCTTTCGTAGGCATCTTTGTCTTTTTGTTGATGTTTACAAGTCGGTAATATCATATCAGAAATGCTACTCCTTGTGAGCAGCAGAGGAGTAGTGGCTCTGGATTTTCCTTTAGGTTGGATGAACGTGCTGAAAAGCGAAAAGAGGTGGGTAATGAACTTTTTATTTTTATTTTTAAAATTTTTTATCACCGTTTTTTATGGGATTGTTATGAATGCGACATAGAAGTAAATTTTGATTTTGTTAACCAGTTCTTTTCAAAGATAGAGGAGAAGATACATGCAAGGGAAGTGGAAAAGAGCAACTTGCAAGAAAAATCAAAGGTTTGTACTCAAAGGAATATTTATTTTGTTTTCAAGGCATTGTTTTAACTGCCCGTTTTACTATTCTGGATCTTGTTCTGGTTATTGACCTCATTTTCGTCTTCGGGGTCCAATTCAGGTAAACCAGGAGGCAGAGATAAAACAATTGAGGAAGAGCCTGACATTTAAAGCTACACCCATGCCAAGTTTCTATAAAGAACCACCTCCAAAAGTTGAACTGAAGAAGGTGAACTGTTTTATTTTGCTTAATTCTAGTAGTACATACACAGTACTGTGGAGCCAGCCACACCATGAAGCATGATTTTTATAAATGACATTGTAACTTCTTGAAATCTATAGTTCTTTGTCTTGTTTTTTTCTTATGCATTTTCCATGTAATTCAGTTTCATTGAATTTTTATGTGGATTGTTAACACAGTCCTTTTCTGCAAGTCTCTTCCTACTGGTACACACTTGAACAACATTGTACCACTTTAGTTTCTTTTTACTGCTTCTAAATCTGATCATGTTGGACACAAGTTGACATGGTCTGAGGCCTCGGGCATGTGAATCTTTTTGGGGCTGCACGTGTGTTGGTTGCCAACATGCTCATGGTGGCCTTGTCACATAGGTAAAATAAGTTACACCGAAAGAACTTTGTACAACTTTTGTTACCTGAAGTCATCAAAATTCAAGAGAATTAGACATGGCCTTGCACCTGCAAGCATCTTCTTGTGTAGTGGTAAAACTAGTTCTAAACCATTGTTGTTCGAAATGTTTGGGCGGGCTGTGAGCAATATTTTGTGAGTATGTTGTGAATGATGACAGATTTCTAGAAACCGTGGTTTCAAACTGAACTGAACTTTGTTTCACTGGCTTGGTCTAGTTTGGTTCTAAGATTTTCATGGTTTGGTTTGATTCCAAATTTCATAGGACCACAAATAATGGTTTGGTCCTTAGTTTCCTCCTAAACCAAACCAAGATCACCCCTGATATATATGATTCTGAACTTGTAGATGGATGCGTGCATTCATGTGCTTATTCTCCAATATCGGCGTGTGAGGGTGTGATTTTGGCTAAATCCTCCCAAGTTGCAACATTCAAAGTATCAACATTTCTTGCTTTAATGATTGTGCTTCTTGTTTAGAGCTGTCTCATTATATCTCTGTCTTTGTTCGCACGTGTGATTGTGTTTCAAGAAACATATCCAATATATTCTTTTTTTTTCTTCTCTTTACCTGAGGACAAACCTTTCTGACTATAAATAAGGCATCATAATTAGTGTAGCATTTTGGAATGCCATGCAAATAGTTGCTGATTGTAGTGTTTTTTTAGCATTCAAGAAGACTGCTTATTTTCTTGGATGCTAGTTTATGTCCAGTTTATTTCAGAATTTTTAAATTGTTTCGTCTTCTCCTTCTATAATTCACTTGATCTTTCCTTTGCATATCAGCCCTATCTTTCTATCGTGTATGTTGATTTTATAGATACCAACCACACGTCCAAAATCTCCGAAGCTAGGAAGGAACAAGAGCTCCTTTGCTGCGACAAGCAACTTCTCAGAAGGTAACGGGTCATGTCTTAGCCCACACATGAACCAAGACCAGGGCAAGTCACCCAGAGCTATCCAAACAAAGTCTAAGGATGCTTCTACTTCAAAGAAGCCAATCAGGAAGTCCTTGTCCGAGCTTCAGTCCCCAGATTCTGTGGCCACTAAAGCAGAAGGAAAACCAGTCGAGTCAAAAATGAAAACCACAGAAGCAGAAGAAAGCCAAGATCAGAAAGCTAGTGCGGAAGAATTTGAAGAAAACCAAACGAAGCCTGTGATTCCTGGTGAACTTGAAGATGATAAGATTGGCATGGAGTCTGGCACGAATGTGGTCGAAGATAGTGGTCTGAATACGGTCTTAGCCATTCCAGAGATCCAGCCTGCTGAAGTCACAGTTGGAGGTTAAACATCTAAATTTTAAGACTATTTATAGGTATTCTTCAAAATCTTTTGAATTTCCATTGTTTTGTGAATAGTGTGTGGTGGTGGTATGTTACTTTCAAATGTTATAAATTGGCAGCTACAAATTTTAAATGACACTTTCTAATGTTTTCTGTATTTAATTTTAACAAGTGTGTGGCAGAACTAAACTATGAGGCTATGGTGAAAATCATAGCCTTTTCCATATATAAATAGACTGCTATCATTCTTTCTTTTGTATGTTTGTCTTGTGGATTAGCATTCTTTATAAATCTGATGATTAAATAATTTATTATTTGTCTGAAATTTGCTTGGCTGCCTAATCCTAAAGTGGGTTTTTCTCATTTTACCATGAAAAAGAAAAAAGAAAAATAAAAGAAGTCTTCTGCTCATTGAACTTTCTAGAGGTGGTGGTGATACTCAAATGAGAGTATGTCATATCTAGTAGGCCCAGCCTATATTTTTAGGGAGTGTGCCTGCCCAGTCGTGTAAAACCATGTAATTAGTTTTTTTTTTTTTTTTTTTTTTTTTTTTTTTTACTTTTTCTTCTATATTTTAGACAAAATGATTGTCTTTTGCAATATTTTAAAAACCGGATCGCTGAAAGAATCGGAAAAAAAATTAGGTAAACGGATCACCGGTTCAATCGTCGGATCAAAGCGGTCGAACTGTAATATCATAATTAATAATATATAATTAAAAAATATAATTATAAATTATAAATAAATATAAATATATATAAATACTCAAATAAAAATAAAAAGTATTGCATAGTATTTATTAATAATATGTAATAAAGTCATAATTGATAAGAAAAAGCCACTTCTTTTAAAGAAATTAAATTTTTTTAACATTCACTCCAAACAAATTGATGGAATGTTAGATTTAATTTTGGAAGAAAATGAAATTTTCAACTCCCTCCAATCAATATGTTTCAAATAATTTGATTGAATCCCACATAGAATTTTATAAGTTTTCTTTAAAAAATCTTTTCCTATAAATACCAATAGATTTTCATAATCTCCTCAAGTTTCCAATGAGATTCCTCCTTATGAGAGAAAACTCTAGTAGTTAAAATTTTGAAATATATATAAGAAAGAGAGAAAGAAAGAAAATAAAAGAAGAAAAATAAAGAAAATTAAATTTCCCAACCACCGGCGGTTCTTCTAGTTTTCGCAATTTAGGCCGGTTTTTAGCCTAGTCTAGGTTTTGAGATTCTTTCGGACCGAAACTAGACTCGAGTCCCGGTTTTACCGGTCCAATTGGCCGGTCCGGTCCGAGTTTTAAAACATTAATCTTGTGTGTGTGTTAAAACTGACCATACAACTAACTCCGGAGAGCTTGATGAATTTGCCGAGGATGCTAAAATCAGTAACTCACAAGAAATATAATGCACAAAAAATTGAAATGCACTAATTCACACATACTTTCCACCTTTACGGATTTCTGCCGTTATATAGAATGTTTGTCACCTCTTAAAAGTTGTGTCCACCTTAATCACGTTTCTCTTAGGAACAATACATAATCTATCCTCTTAGAAGATTCCTAACTACTCTAAGCTAAGAGTCCTTTGTCATTATCTAGGATTCCC
Source organism: Camellia granthamiana (assembly GCA_036172215.1). NCBI lineage: Eukaryota > Viridiplantae > Streptophyta > Magnoliopsida > Ericales > Theaceae > Camellia > Camellia granthamiana. Next base: position 146,809 of record JAXFYN010000136.1, read on the forward strand.
CTCTCCTAGTTGCGTTAAGATAAACCTCTTAGAAGAGTCATAACTACTTATAACTTAAGAGTCCTTTGTCTACTAGGACCCATGTCCTCACTGCATATCTTGACCTAGGCATGGATCGTTTCCATACCTTGGTTAGTCATATCTCGCCACGTGACACTTTAAATCCTCACATATTCTTTCGTGATGCATAGTCAGTCACGTAGTAAGCCAAACTTATAAGATAACTTCTCGTACATGATGATTAAATGTTAGGTTTGTACATAGCCCAACAAATACACAGAAGACAATCAAATGTACCAAAACCAAATCAATTTGAGCATTGTGTCCTAATGTTTTTTCCAACGTTGAAATCATGTAGAAGTTTCTTGTGCCATGTCAAGCCCCCACTTTAATGCAGGGTTTCCTGAGATTATTCTTTAACCAAGCAACAATCATAGAGTAAAAGTGAAAAAAGAAGAAGAGATATTATTCACTCTGCTTAATGTTCCTTCCCACAAAGAGAATAATGTTCCATGTTTCTACTACTCATGTTCTGAAATAGGCTAGTACTTAGAACTGGCCTATTAGTATTCATTTACCTTTATAGTTTATAGTTTTTATTTGGTGAATTGTTTCTAAAAGTAACTCACTTTTTAATTTATCCAAAAAAAAAAAAAAAGTAACTCACTTTTTAAAAAATAGCAAAAAGTTGTTTTTCATTTTTTTTTTTTATGAAAATTACTTTTTGTTAAAAAAAAAAAGAAAAAAAAAAGGAAAATGTTGTCATTATTTTGTTTAAAAACTATATTAGAAAGGCAGGTCCACCACCCATTCAATCATTTTTTGTTTGTGTTTTTGTGATTGGGTGGTACAGTCTCAATCAATTATTGAGACAACATGGAACATGCCATGCCATGGTATTTAGCCAGGCTGTGGCATCCAAGAATTCTTCAATGCAATAAATTAAGGGTAAATTACACAATTCTTCTGGAATTTACAAAAAAAAAATATAATTAATCTCATATTTACATCAGTCTCTTTTGAAATTTTAATTCGCAGAACACTTGGGCCATTTTTCATCAATAATTCGTTTGTCGTATAGATAAAAAGATGATGTTATCTACTTTCTACTAAAATGTATATATATTTGTTTATTTCAATATCTACCCACAATTTGTATTAGTTTTAATCATTTTAATCTTACTAAAAGAGAAGTTAGTATAATTATGTTAAATTTATGGGGTTAATTATATTTTTTTTCAAACTTGAAGGGAAGTGAGTATAATTTACCCATAAATAAAGAGAATGCAATGCTATTATTGTTGTATTCATAACCAATGCAGAAATGGTAGTCCTTTTTTTGTGAGTAAAATTGTTTGTCAAATTACAAGCCAGAATAATTTTGGAGTTTTTGACCCGAAGTCCCTGTCTACATGATTTTATTGTCCAAAGGACTAACTTAGAGCTCGTTTGGGATGAAAAAGTCTTAGGTTTTTTGGCTAAAATAGCCATAAAAAAAAAAAAAAATCAATAAGACAAAACATCACATTTAATTCATAATCATTATATTTTTTCTCTCACAAAAGTAAAAAAAGCCAAAAAGCTCATCCTAAACAAGATTTTTTAGCCTCAAGCTAAAATAACCATAAAGCCAACTCACATCCCAAAAGAAAATTTTGTCACAATAAGGACACGAACAACAAATGTACAACAAGGTATGACGTGTTTAGCAAAGTACCTTTAATTCTAAGACTTTAAAATTACACAATTTATTATGTGTTATAAAACTAAAGAAAATAAAAAAGAAAGAGTCATAATAGAAGAGAAAATAAAGATTTTTTTTTTTTATATTTTCAATACCATGTAAACTCACCTATTTATAAGTGATAAAACTCTCTTTATTCACTATTATTCACTACACCATGTGGTTACCATATGGCATACCACAATTCTCACGTGGTAAAACAATCCCCCATTTTTACTTTGGCCCAAAAACTCATTTAGAATTTCAATTGCATCCCTTTGGATGGTTATCCAAATATTTCACAACACTCCCCCTTAGATAACTATATACTAAGAATATGTCTTGTTAAAACCTTACCAAAGAAATTCAATGGGAAAAAACTTTTGGTGAAGGAAAAAGAGTACGGTATTCTTGTATATGATTTGTTTAGATTGCCTCATTAAAAACCTTGCTAAGGAAAACCCAGTGGGAAAAAATCTTAGACGAAGAAAAAAGAGTGCAATCTATAAATCCACTTAAATAGATGACTTCCCTTAATGCTGTATAATAGATCTTTATGTCGACGCATCCCAATATTATGCACCGTGCTTCTTGAATGTTGCAGTCGGCAGTGCTTTAGTAAATAGATCTGCCAGATTATCACTTGAGCGTATCTTTGATATAGCCACCTTTGATATGTGTGATACATGTAGCATTATCTTCATATAATATGGTTGGACTATCTTTTGTTGAAGACAATATGCATCTTTCTTGAATATGATGTATCATGGATCTAAACCAAATACATTCTTGACTTGCTTCATGAATTGCAAGTATTCCTGAATGATTTGAAGAAGTAGCCGTCAATGTTTGTTTACTGATTGCCAAGATATAACAATATTTTCATAGATAAAAACATATCTTATTTGTGATTTGGCTTTATGTGGATCAAATAGGTATCCAGCATCTGTATATTCAATTAGCTGTGGCTTTAATTTATTTGAATAAAATATATTCATATCGGTTATTCTACGAAAATAACGTAATATCTACTTTACTTCATTCTAATGGCTTCTGGTTAATATAGAAATATATCTTACTAATAAATTGACTGCAAATGTAATATTGGGCCTAGTACAATTTATAAGATACATAATAGCACTAATTGCATTGAGATATAGCACTTCAGGACCAATAATTTCTTCACCATCTTCTGGAGGGTGAGAAAACTATTGGAGCATTTAATGGATGAGCTTTTTTCATATAAAAGTGCTTTAGGACTTTTTAATTGATGAACAAGAATTCTATTTGGCAAATGTTCGATTTGCAAGCCGATAAAAAATTTCATTTCGCTAAGATCTTTCATTTCAAATTCATTTTAAATATTCTACAGTTTATGTAAGCTCTTCTGAAATTCCACAAGATTCAAAACTTCAATATATACTGCAACAATTGCAAATTTGGATTCATCACTTTTGGGTTTTTTCAATTAAATGCTTTTGGCACCTAAAATACTTCAGGGACTTATATATATATATATATGTATCACTATCTAGTGATCCATCAATATGTTGTAACCACATTTATTAAAAGCATATCTAAATTTTCTATGATTTCCAAGCTGATGAGAAATCTAAATACAATTGCATTCATTACGGGTGAATAAGTTTTCTCATAGTCAATATAAAGTTTCTGCTAGAAACCTTGCACAATAAGTTGCGCATTATATATAACAATTTCATTTTTTCCATTGCACTGCAGTACAAATACTCACTTATTTCTAACAATACCCACTTATATTTGATAGGCTATGTGTGACGACCCTACCACATATAGTAATTAGCACTTAATTAATCGAAGAGATTTGAATTTTAATTGTCAATTATTCCAATTAATCTGAGATTTATGAAAACTATGGAGACTGGTTCGTATATAATTCTATTGAGGATTTATTTTGGAATTAGAAGTTGAAAGCCTACATGGCTCAAGAAAGTATAATTGGTAAGTTGAATTATTTTAATTTCGAGCATCGGACCGTATGGAAATTTAATTAAATATTCGATTCAGATTTGTAAAATTGAGATTTGATTAATTGGGTTCGAATTGTAGTTAATTAAGTTATGAAAATTGGGAATTAAGGTTATTATGAATTAAATTTCTTTATGAAGCATTCAATTAAGGTATTCATTGAGTATGTAATTTATTGGCGAAGATTTTGAAGTTTAATTTGAAATTAAAGACCTTAATGATTCAAGAAACCAAAATTGAGGATTGAAATAAATTTAATTTGATATTTGGAGCCTTTTGGAAGTTTGATTAAAAATCTGATTCGGATTGATAAATTTAAATATATTTAATTAGGCTCTAATGGAAGTCAATTAGACTAATTAAATTATGTAGGATTTGAGATTAGTTATAATTAACTAATTTTGTGTTAATCAAAATTTATTAAGATTAAGTGATACTTAATTAAATTAATCCTAGACATAAATTAAATTATGGAACAAACTAGAATTGTGGGTGTGTGTGCACAGAGAAATCTGTGTTTGTGCATGTGAGTGTTGTGTTGGAGCTCAAAGAAATGTGCAAGTGTGTGCTCGTGTGACAAGAAGTGAGAGTGTGTGTATATGTGTCTTGTGCTGAGTTTTCTTTTGTCAAAAAGAGAGGGTTTGGCTTGTGAAGGGTGGTGGAGAGCTTAAAAAGAGAGAGCGCTCAAAAAGTGGAGAGAGAAACCCATATTTGGGTGAGAGATTGGAAGAAAGAAGAGCAATTGTATGAGGAGCTCAAGAAATTCAGGAAACTCAAAATTATAGGTAAGGATTCTAAGTTTAATTTAAAAGATTAATCTCCTTACACCTTGAAATTAAGAGAGTTTTGAAGTTATGTTCATGAATTAAGAAAGTTTTAGAATCAATAGCATGTAATTAAAAAGATTTAGTGAGAAGATGAAGAAAAATTGAGTTAAGTGTAAGATTATGAAAATAAATATGGAAATTGATTATTTTGGTTTGATGTTGAATATCTTGCATGAATTTGGGCCTCATTTTTACATGCATGCAATTTGGAAGAATTAAAAAATAAATATGGAAATAATTGTAGGAATTTTTCAAATTGAACTTGGGTTTGTGAACCTTGATATATGTATATATGAGATATATATTTGCATCTACTATGAGTTTTGAAAGGGGTTTGAGCTATGCAAATTTATTATACATTTGATTTTGAAAAAAAGTTTGGAAACCATGAGTTCATGAAAATATGGGTTTTGATTATGATTATTAACCCATGCATGTAATGTAATTTAAGAGCTTTATTTAATTTAAACAAATTTTGGAATATATATTAAATTAGTTAGTTTTATTTGAATTACATATATTCAATGTTTGCTAGGAAATTGACAAGAAAATGAAGAATTAGAGCCAAGATCAAGTTTATAAAGTTAAATTAGAAATTAATTATTTTGGGTTTGATTTTGAATGTCTTATATGAATTTGAATCTTATTTCTACATGTATGTAATTTGGAGGAATTAGAGAATTAATTCATGAACATGGTTAAGGTTAATCAATATGGAAATAAATTATAATTTATATTTGAGAATCAAAAATTAGTTTGATTTTGATTTAAATTTCTTACATGTAAATATTTTGAAAAGGCTTTATAGCTTTAATTTATGTTTTATAAAACAAAGAAGAAGAATGTTGGAATTATTATATTTATAAAATCATTAGTTTTAATCTTAATGATCAAATAGATTTTTGTATTAGAAATTGGAAAATTAGTCATGGGTTCATCTTTATTAATAAAATTACATGTTGAAATTGGTTCATGCAAGAGTTTAAGTTTTGAAAATGTATTTGGAAATTATTTGTTGATTTTGAAAGCACAAGAAATTTGCTGGCCGCTCGAGCGGAAAAGTTACCGCTCGAGCGAACATTAAGGCCAACCAGTATTTTTATAAAGCTTTGCAGACCGCTTGAGCGACCAAAGGTCCGCTCGAGCGAAGACCCTATTTTCAGCATATTTTGAAAAATTGCATTTAATTCACATTTTTATTCTCATCTCTTTCCAAAGCATTCTAGACATGATTTATGGCTCAATAAAGATTAATAAGCTAACAATGAACATTAATTAGTTAATTAAAAGAATAAGTTATTAACTTAGTAGTACTTGATTAAGAAGCTAAGTAAAAAATTGGTTTATTCAAAAAAGAATGATTTAGTAATGAAAGGATATGTGAAATGAGAACCCGATTCATTTAAATAAGAAAGAATAAGCATAGTAGAACTCCGGATTACTTAGACAGAAAAAGACAATAAAAGTCAAATTTGATCAAGGAATTGATATTGTATTTCAATGTGTACATGTTATGTGCTTGTGTAGGTCACGTGCTATTGTCTGCCTGATTTGTCTGATCTGTCTAATCTATTTGATCTGCTTTTGCAACTATCTGTGAGTAATAACTTAGTAAAGCTATATTCAACTTTATTTATTTTTTGTATGATGAATTAAGATCTATTTTCTGAAATGATATGTTCTGTACAATGAATGATTGTCCAATTTCTGACAATGTATTCGTGGTATCCTTAACATCATGTGATATCTATTAGTTGTTACCCGGTATCGGAGGTTCCATTATGGAACTTATTATGTCTGTCATCTGTTACCCGTACCGGAGACTCCATCATGGAGCTCAGCATGTATATTCTCTGTTACCTGAATCCGGAGGTTCCATTATGGAACTGGTTATTCATAACCACCATATGTTCTGCATCTGTTCTATTAGCACTAATGGATGTACCACGTATAATTAAGCATGAAATCTGATTTTTGTATATGATTTGAACAAGAATATGAATATAAATATAAATATGAATCTATTTATGAATCTGAATTATGATTTCTGAATTTGGTATGGACATCATTCGTTAAACCCCATTATTGTGTTATTATTTACCGGGCTCTACCTCACTGTATTATTTATGTATGTAGGTGATCAAGCGCGTGACCAAGCTTAGAAGCGTCTGGCTGGAATTTGTTTTTGTCAGCTAACCCATGTGTCTCTTGTGGAGGTTTCGGATATGTCAAGTGGCTATGGCTATGTGATTTAAAGTTTAAGTTTTATTTTCTTGTTTGGTTAAACAAGTCTTGTGTATTTTATAAATAAGGCTAAGTTCTTTTTTGTCTAATCTGTATATATATAATGACATAAGGATGATGTGTGTATATATGTATATAAAAATTTTAAAATTCTTCTGTTTCATATAAGTCTGCACAGCTTAATGGATGTTGTATATTTGTTATTTGCTTCCCTAGCCCCTAATATTATGTTAATTTGTCTCAGAGGCCTCCGGTAATCCCAAGATTACTGGCCGGTTACGATGCTAAACCTATAGGGGCGGGTTTGGGTTGTGACACTATGTTGCTTCAGGGGGTTAGCCTACAAGTCCAAATACTTTACATTTTTGTAAGCGAGTTTAATTCTACTTATATTGCTTTTTTCTACATTGACCAATTATTTCTACGTCGTCATTCTTCGACGATTTATGGTTTATTATTATCATCACTTTTGGTAATGCTTTTACCATTACTTCTAGTAATATCAAGGAGCAACTTTAAACGAAAATATGTTGTCGACAACAGTTTAATTTCTAGCACAAATATCTCATGTACTTTTTTTCTTTTTCCTGTAATATCTCAGGATTATTCCACTTCAAGTGGAATGATATGATATTTTTGCTCGAATGTTTCTGAACATATCCCTTATGGATTCTGTAATTTTATCTCATCCATGTCTAAAATCATGACTTCTCCCTCGTCTATGACCATGAAATGCAATCTTATTCACTTCAGGGAATCGAACAGAGCCAGTAAGGCTGGATTGATGATTTTTCAATAAAAGTTGCTTAGTTTCTTCAACCATAAGAAGGCATTAAATCAGTTCAGAGTACTTTGTAGATCGACGCTCTTTATATTGCTACTAGAGGAGCATATTATCAACGTGAATATTTCAACACATATTCTATATATTGTACTCACTATCTGATTCATAATTTTGCAACTTCAGGTGCAATCAATTATAGGGAGATTTTTGGGAGGTTTACAATCTTCTGGTACTTGTATTTCTCCTTCAATTATTAAACAAAAATAGTGCATTTGTTACCGTGGGATATTCAGTTTTAATTCTTCTTAGAGATGGTGGCGAATGAATATCATTGCATTTGCACGATCCTTCAGGGATGCTTTATTTTCATTTTTAATGGTATCTCCAAGATTCATTGCCTCAATGTGGATCTCAATATCAAGTATCCAAGATAAATAAAATTTCCGAAATATCAAGATCTATGAATTCTGATTTTGAAGGATTTGACATATTTGTGCACTCAACACAACAATAATAATATATTTGGTATTATGTGAATATATTAAGAAAAATATAGAATTAGCCTTATCATGAATCGCTCTTACAAAATATTTATTCATAATTTATTTATACTTACCTTAACCACTTTGTAGAAAAACTACACCAACCTTATTTGTATGTGATTCCACTTTTCCTTCTCAGCTGGTCAGAATCTCATACCGATAACGTGTTATAAAACTAAAGAAAATAAAGAAGAAAGAGCCACAATAGAAGTGAAAATAAATTTTTTTTTTTTTTCCCTTCTATATCTTCATTATCATGTAAACTTACCTATTTATAGGTAATAAAACTCTCACTATTCACTACACTATGTGGTTTACCACATGGCATACCACACTTCTCGAATGCTTAAACTATCCCCTATTTTCACTTTGGCCCCAAAACTTATTAGAATTCCAATTGCATCTCTTTTGATGGTTATCCAAATATTTCACAACATTATGTAAATTTTTGTATTTTGATAAAATATATTTTTAGAATCTACTTGGAAACATCTATCAAACAAGATAGAAGTTGGCTATAAAATAATGGAAAGAAAGAAAAATAAAAAAAATATAGTGAAATTTCACTATCCAAGATAATATTCACTGTGTTTGGTTTCAATTTTTTGAATTCAATTTTCTGGAAATTGAGTTTTTTGTTTTTCTTATTTTTTTTTTGGTTTTTAGTGAATATTTTTAAAAGTTTAAGCAACTTTTTTACTTTTTTTTTATGCACCTTACTTAGATATATCTAAAAAGTAAAATATTTGGAAAATAATATTTTAAAAAATCAATAAATACACAAGAATACAAAAAATGTATTAATTTTTTTTTTTTTTTTATATTTAGTGAATTTTTTTTTTTCACAAATATTACACTCTTGTATCTGAAAATTAAAAAAAAATTACTTAAAATATTAAAAAAAATCAGTGAAAATAAAAAAATATAGAAAAATAAAAAATTTTAATTTTCTTAAAAGTGAATTCAAAAAACTGAAACCATACAAGCTGATTAACATAGTAAAATTTCACTATGTTAATGTTAGCTTAGAGAGTGAAATTCTATCACCACCATAACTAACCATAACAAATTCACAATAATCACAACAGTTTTATGATTTTTCATATCAAATTCTTTAAGATTTTAAAATCAAATAAACAAGGCCAAAAATTGATTTAAAAAATTCAACTTGTTCCAAAAATCATGAAATTTAAGGAAGAAAAAAAAAACTTTGTATCATAAAATGTCACTATGTGAATATAAAAATAGCTGTAAAAAAAATTCAGCATAATACCACCACTATCATCATCATCACCATCACCACATGATCACAACGTCTATGATTTTTTATATCAATTTTTTTAAATATGAAAATCAAATAAATTTGACCCAAAATTGATTTAAGAAAATTCAATCTGTATAAAAAAACATAAACTTAATTTTGAACGTCCCTAAATATATGTCTAACATGAGTATGAGATAGTTTTCAAAAATACAATTCCATTTGATTAAGTAAAAATAAAAAAGCTTCGTAGAATGATTTTTTTTTTTTTTTTTTAGAGAGAGAAAGAGAGAGCTGCTACTAACACCTATCTAAATTCTTTGGACCCCCCATTTTTTTGAGCTCTCACCCTAAACCCTAAACTCTAAATTTCAATAAGATTTCTTTGAACACTGTACTTAATACCAAATTTACCCTTATTCATAAAATTATCACACCCAAGGCACACCCACCTAATTTTGCACACCCTCTCTCTTTTTCATTTTGATGATCGTCCATCTTCTGTTGAAAGAATGTCGACAATCATTGCATCAGTAAACACTATTGCCTCAGTGAAGAGCATTGCATCGATGGTCTATCATTGAAATTCCTATTGACTCTCAATGAAAGGAGGAATCGACTAAACGGTGTCTAAAGAATACCGTCGAAAATTCCTCTCAGGTAAATATCGACTCCCCATCTTATCAACAACATTGACTCTCTTCTTCCTATCACATTTTTATTTTTTGGTTTATTTCGGCACAAAATGGGGTTTTAGAGGAAAAAAACCCTCATGATAAAAATAATTTGGTGTTGAAGATACAAAAAATGAATCGTTCAGCACACCAGTACCGAAAATAAGGGTCATGTTCGGTTCAACAGTACCAACTATCTGCATTACTATATATATTGAATTAAATGTTTGTGTTCAGTACTGTGTTACCAAACATAATCTTAACAGTCGGCAAACCAGTACTGAACAATTTGAACAAAACAACATCAATTGAAAATGATCGAGAATGTTAATGCAAGACAGATAAACTTATCAATAGAACGCCAGCCTTATCAAAATTGTTGTCATCTTCCTCCATTGCTCTACAAGGTGAAATGACTGATAAAGAGTAATACGTTGGATTTGAAAAGAGTTTTCTAGTTCAAAGTTTTTGGTTCATGAGGGTTTATGATAGTGATAAAGAGGATACATTCAGGGTTGAAGATGATTATGAAAAGTAATAGGTTTAGGGTTTATGTTGGTTGGTTATGAAGAGTAACAGGTTTAGGATTTAGAAAGGTGGAATACGTATAGCTGGAGGTAGAGATGAAGGTGGGGATGGGTGTACAATGGTGCTGTTTGGTGTAGCTGTTAAAACAGATTATAGCTTATAGCTTAACAGATTATAGATTATGACTTTAATCAGAAGCTGTTAATCTGTTTGGTATAGTTGTTGGATTATAGATTTAAGTTGCTGAGTAGTGTTTGTTAAATAAGCTGTGAAGTAGCTTTTTCAATTAATTTTTATTTTTTATTATTCACTATTTATCTACATTTTTCATAAAAAGTAATAATAATATTTTATAGTCCATTTGGGTCCTTTTCTATTTTTAAAAAAATAAAAAATAAAAAAATCTAAGAGTATAACCGTGAATTAACATGTTCACAGCAGAAGCTGATAATCAGAAGCAGGGGGTGAGCAGCTTCTCAGAATCAGCTTTTTTGACTTAAAATAAGCTGTTAGAATCAGAAGCTGTTTGAAATAAGTTTAACCAAACAGTCCAAAATAACTTTTTAAAAGCCAGAAGCCATAAGCTGGCTCAAAAAAGCTGCACCAAACACCCCCAATATTGTATAGTGTTAGTTATTATTTGGAAGGTGAGTGTTCCATTAAATGATATCTTTTAATGTAATTTTACTTCAGGATATAATTGTAAGAAAAGAAAAATTAAAAATTGGGAGTTCAAAGAATTTATACAGGTATTAATAGCAGCACTCTTTTTATGTTCAAATTTAAAAAAGCTTTTACTAGCCTTCAACATAATACCGCTATCACCATCACCATTACTATCACTAACTACCATAATGATTATAATAGTTTTGTTTTTTCGTATCAGATTCATATGATTTTAAATATAAAAACTAAATAAACAAGACCAAAATTTGATATAAAGTTTAATTTGCTCCAAAAATTATAATAAATGTTTGATGTACCTAAATGTATGTCTAACATGCATATGAAAAAGCTTTCAGAAATTCAATTTCATTGATTAGATTAACAAGTTTTAGTATAATAAAATTGTACCCTAGTTTTACTGCAAAATAGCGTTTGGAAAAAATCTTTTGAGGGAGAGAAATAGGAAATACACAAACAAACTCTCATTTCATTTGTTGCATGTATTATGAAAACTAAGATTTAGTACAGTCTCCAAAGATTGCCACAAGAAGATCAATGGTGGCATTGGCAAGTAGGGGTGTTTGCGTTCGGTTGTGGCCAGAAAATGTCTAATCGGTCATCCGTTCGTCGGATGGGCGAATTGTAAAAAATCAATCCGCATTTGTCCACCGAATTGACGGATGCGGATTAAGCGGATTGACAGATAGGTGCGAATCGGTTTGACAGTTTAAACGTTTACAAATTTTGAATATAGTACAACAACTTGTCAACATTTTTTTTGGATAACAATCCAACTCAACATAACCAAAAGATTATCAAGGAAATTGTCAAATACCAATAATAAATACATATAAGAAAACCATGCATTATCAAAACTATTTCATTACTTTTTTTTAATTCAAAAACTATTTAATTTGATTTTTTTTTTAAAATGACAAAATTAAGCTTTATATTTTTCACACAAAAATATCAAATATCAACCCTTGTCATTTGATAAAAGAATTTCCAAATTAAAAATAAATTGAAAACATAACAAAACATCTAAACTCTTTTTCAATTACAAACACAAATAGAATATCTAAATAAATTGAAAACATATAGTCTTATAAATTACTAGGGTTGCTCCCGGTCTGGCGGTTCGGTTGCAGCCAAAAGAACCTCAAATCTGCCACCCATTCAGAATTAGATGGATTGAAAAAAATCAATTCGCAACTGTCCGCTCGTTATCACGTATCTGTCCAAAATGCGGTGGATCGAATTGGTTCAGTCGATTTGGACGAATTGAAATATCCGCTACTCACTCCTATTGGCAAGGGACGATGACCACATCAACAACAACAATAGTGAGGGACAATGATCACATTTAGAGGTCCGCATCATCTTTACACCCTTCTATCTCCCTCTAATTAATATAAATCAATGGAGACCTAGGAGATAGTTTGAACCTTGTTTTTGTTTCCTTAAAGGCTCTAAAATGGTAAAATTAAAAATTTATCTTAAAACAAAGAAATTTCTCTTCTGTTGGGTATACCTCCTTATTGGAGTGTGGGACCCAATGGGTTTATTAAAAGAGTTTAATTTGGTTTGGTATTAGTTATAATATATTTTATATATTATATCTAATTTGTGGAAACCCAATTCAATTTGGATACAACTAGGGTTTTGATAGAAAAGCCCATTAATCAACAATATATATAGCGGTCCCGGGTTTACCCCTTGTTGTATAGTGATCCGGACATGTGTCCGAGGGTGTTGTTAGTTGAGTATTGTCTTGTTTACATCCTTTCTTGCTTTGTAATTGAGTTATAGGATGTGTTGGGCAGGTTTGTTACAGGTTGGTTGAGCTTAGGAACAAAGTCTAGTTGCCCAGGTTTTGGCTGGTCCGCTCGAGCGGAGATGTTTACGCTCGAGCGGAGAGGTTGTTGTTGCTTGTACGCTCGAGCGGGGATTTTGGCGCTCGAGCGGAGAATGCACCCATCCAGTATTTCGTGCACCTGCAAAACTTCTGCAAGTGTGGTTTCTACGCTCGAGCGGGTTTGGTGCGCTCGAGCTGGTTGCGCTCGAGCGGTGATGTTGCGCTCGAGCGGACAGTGTGTTTTTGGTGAGAGTTCTGGGAGGGGGAGACCTGAGCTCGAGCGGGCTGGTATCTACGCTCGAGCGGACGAACTTTGTGTCTGTGTCTTGGCGCTCGAGCGGACAATGTTGCGCTCGAGCGGACCATGTTTTTGTGTCTTTGCACTCGAGCGGAGTGTCTTACGCTCGAGCGGACCTGTCGTATAACTGAGTGGGACTGGGCTTTTTAAATCACTTTTTGACTTATCTTCTCTCTCTTACTTTACCCAAAACGCCATTTTCAGAGCTTCTCACTCAAAACCTTAACTTCTCTCTAAGTATTGATCTAGCTAGGGTGTTTTGCTCACCTTTGGTCTTCACAAAAAGGGTGTTGATCGTCGAGGGCGTTCTTTTGATCCGAATAGTTTGGTGTTTGGAGCATTTTGGTTTTGAGTCCTTCTCCTTTGGAACTCATCTTTTGAGGTAGGGATATCCTACTCCTCTTTATGAGTTTTGTCTTTAAATTTTAGCATTTTGATATGTTGAAAGTTGTTGTGTGATTTTGGGAAACTTTGGGCCATTGTGTAATTTTACAAAAGTTGGGGGTTTTCATCTATGATAAACATAGAAGCATGTTTGGTATAGAAACATGGAATTAATGTTGAAACATTAAGGAAATTAGAACCTAAGGGTTGTGATGTTAATTATGGAGAATGCTCTAATTACATTGATTAATTAATTTGGATAATTAATTGTATTGATTTGTGATGTGTATAATTGTTGTTTATATGCATTGTGTTGTGTTGGAGGAGATAGGGGATGTACTCCACGGTTTAGGGGAAGATAGGGGATGGACCTCTAAACCGGATGTTGTTGGGAGGAGATAGGGGATGAACTCCGTAGATAGAGCGGGTATGCCTATCTAGAAGTGTATTGACAGAGCGGATATGCTTGTCGTTGGAAGTATTGATATAACTGTTATGTTTATCTTTGATGAAGTGAAAAGTGTTGGCATGAGTGTGTGTCTCATGTGTGATGTTTGGCCAGGTTCTGAGCCAAGGTTATGAAATGGCAAGTAAAAAGGAATGAAATGGAAATGAAAGGAAATATAGACTTAAGTGTCTTGGAATTGTATTATATTATGAATGGATGTAAAAGTGTTGACCATCTATCAACTGTTAATCTTTTAGTCATTGTTCATAATTGGTTTAGTATATTTCTACTGGGCTGTGGCTCACCCTATATGGGAACATCATTTTCAGGTACAGGAAGCATGCCACCTCCAAGGACTTAGCTTGGGAGACTAGTGGCGGACAGACTTTTTGGTTGTCTTTCCTTTTGTTGTATTACATGTAAATTCAAGCCAAGGGCTTTATGTGTAAATGAGTTAGCACTCTACTTTTGTGTAACCAAGTGTTAACTTGGAAAGCTGTAAGCCCTTAGGGCATTTGCTTTTGTTGTTAACATGTGATACTTTATGTAATAAAACTCTGGTGAATGGAAAGATGTGGACCTTTTATACATTATAGCATGTCTATATTGTTGGGATTAATGTTATTATTTTGAGGGCGTTACAATATATATATATATATATTGTTTATGTTTGCTCCTATGCAATGTGAAACGGCAGCAACTAATTGATCATCTTTTTGGTTTATTGGTGCTTTGTTTTGTCGCTGGAGTTCTTCGGAAAAAGGCTACGGCAACTTTATGTTTTGTTCTTCTTCGACTGGTGTTTGGTGGCACTAATTTGGATTATTATTTTGGGTCTTTTACAAATTTGTTTCGGAAGATTTTGTTCGTCTATTTGGTGAGGTCTTTCCTCTTGTTTATTTGTGATTATTTGGAATTCACCTAAGAGTGGTTTTGTGAGACCATTTGTGTCTCGTTTGTAATCGTTTGGAAACTTTTTGGTTGATAGTGGAATCGGATTTCGATCCCGTGGACGTACCTTACATTGAGGGAACCACATAAAAATTCTTGTGCTGCTTTTGATTTAATTTTTCCGCATTAGTTTTTATTCCCATTGATTGATTTACTTGTGGGAAATCATATTTTCCCTAACAACTAGTATCAGAGATTACGGTTTATTTGAGTTTATTTATTTGTGTAAATTAATGGAGGGGAATGTGGGTCGTATGTCTAGCTTTAATGGAAGTAATTGGGTAACTTGGAAAACTAAAATGAAGGACCTATTATTTTGTAAAGATTTGTATGGGCCTATTGAGGGTGATAGTGGCAAACCCGAAGGTATGAAAGATGATGAATGGAAGAGGCTTAATCAAAAAGCCGTTGGTGTTATCCGTCAATGGATTGATGACAGTGTGTTTCATCATGTTGCTACTGAAACTTCAGCACATGATTTATGAAAAAAATTAGAAGGCCTTTATGATAAGAAATCAGCCACAAATTAAGCTTTTCTGTTTCGTAAGTTGGTTAATTTAAAATATAAAGAGGGCAACTCCATTCCAGAACATTTGAATGAAATAAAGAGTATTGTTAACCAACTTGCTTCTATGAAAATTATTTTTGATGATGAGTTACTGGCTTTGATGCTACTTAGTTCTTTGCCCAAAAGTTGAGAGACTTTGGTTGTGACCGTTAGTAATTCGGCGCCCGATGGAGTTGTCACAATAGGCCAAGTCACTAGTAGCTTGTTAAATGAAGAAACTAAAAGAAAATCAGTGGGTTCCTCTCATTTGGAAGCATTTGTTGTGAGAGGCCAAAGCAAAACAAGGGGGAGGAGTAAGACTCCTCATGGTCGTGATCAAAACCGTGACAAATCAAAAGAGGGTTCTTTTTCAAAGAAAGACATTGGGTGCTATTATTGCCATGAGAAAGGGCACATGAAGCGAGAATGCCGAAAGCTTAAGAACAATGAGAAAATGTGTCACGACCCGCTCCGTACCCAAGGGTTAAGCATCGTGATGGCCAGTAACTAAAGTTACCTCCGGCCAATTCTTAAACAAATCAATAAACGCAAGCGGAAGTAATATTTAAATAAGGGTACCAAAATAATCATCGGAGCTTCTATTTTTATTACAAAATTTATTGACAAAAAAGGCCGATATTTACATAGAGAAATATCATAAAAATACTATGTGTGTCTATTCCGCTGCCCCGCATCTAAGACTTTCCAGAAGCTATTTCTGAATTGCATTGTTTCCTGAAAATTGGTAAACAACTATAAGCACATGGCAGAGTGAGAAATATTATACCAAGAGTATAAGGGACACGAAATAACCATGGATAATTAGTTAGGCCAAAACATTTACATAAACAAATTATTTGAGTAGCAGAAATCATTTAAGTAACAGAAACTGAAATACAGATATTATATAAATATATAACCATAACCACGGTACAGAACAGAACAGAGGTCACAGAAGTGACAGTCAGAACAGAGGTACGGATTCAAGAGGTGGCTCGTACGGATTCTAGAGGTGGCTCCCACAATAGTGTAGCACTTAGCTCCGCACAGCACTTTGGTCCGCACAGAACAGAGGTACGAATTCAAGAGGTGGCTCGTACGGATTCTAGAGGTGGCTCCCACAATAGTGTAGCACTTAGTTCCGCACAGCACTTTGGTCCGCACAGAACAGAGGTCAATGGATTCATGACAAACAGAGGACCACAAAGTGGTCAAACAGAAGCCAATGGTTATTTAAGTCCCTCAAGGCATGGGACTCCCGTGGTGGTACTTACAAAACATAGTTGTTTATAAGGTCATAGTCAAATATTCTTTAAAATATAAACAAACATATCCATGGATTTCCTTTTCACAAATAGGGTTCAGATAATAAAACCACGTAACTGAAACCTTTATAAAACATAACTTTATTAATATACTAATAAAACATACTTGTATAAAATAGATTTTGGTAAGTCAAAACATACGTAAAATACATTTTGGTGATTCAAGGTATAATATAACTCACCTTAATATTGATCCTTAGCCTTTCCTTTACTAGCACAACCTTCCTATTTACGTACCTCTCCCTCTCTCTTTTCTTTTCTTTTCTTTCTTTTCTTTTTCCTTTCTTTCCTCACTGATTTCAATCACTCTCATGCTTCTGATAAGTTCTTCCCAATTTATAGAGAAGTAGAAATGCCCTGTGGCCGACACGTGGCAATCTCAATCCTTTTTCATAATTCATTTCGATCTCCTTCATTAAAACTTAGATTATCACTTATCTATTAAATATATATATAAGATATTTACATTTTAGCCCAGATTTTTATTATTATTTATATTTTGACCCCTAAACTTTTAATAATTATATTATTATACAAAATTACACATAATAATATATAATAAATTATATATTTTCCAAACTGAGATTAAATAATATTAGTATAAATTCTACAGAATAATTAAAAATCTGGGTTGTTACAAAATGCGTGACAAAAGTGTGGATAAGAAGTAAGAAGACACAACGACAGTTCCTACCGATGATCTTATGGTCGTTTGTGAAGATGATTGTATCAATTTTGTGGGCCAAGAGAGCAATTGGGTGATTGATTCCGGTACTTCTTTTCATGTGACTTCTCAAGTTGATTTCTTTACTACCTATACTAAAGGAGATTATGGTTCTGTTCGAATGGGTAATGAAGGTTTGTCCAAGATTATTGGCATGGGTGATGTTTGGTTGGAAACAAATTTGGGCTGCAAGTTGTTGTTTAAAGATGTGAGGCATGTTCCCGTCATTCGCCTCAATTTGGTCTCTACCGGGAAGCTAGCTGATGAAGGCTACAATAACAAATTTGGTGATGGAATATGGAAGCTCACAAAGGGTTCTTTAGTGGTGGCTAAGTGTAAGAAGACTCATGCACTTTATTCGATGCAAGGAAAAATTTGTAAAGGTGTTGTCAATACACTTGAAGATGATACTTCTACCGAATTGTGGCACAAGCGGCTTGGCCATATGAGTGAAAAGAGGCTGCCAGTTTTGTTCAAGAAAGAGCTTCTACCCGGTTTAAAAGGTACACATCTTAAAACTTGTGTTCATTGTTTGGCGGGTAAACAACATAGAGTTTCTTTTCAGAAAAATGTTGCTTCTAGAAAAGAAAATGTTTTGGAGTTGATTCATTCGGATGTTTGTGGTCCTTTGAAAGTTAGAACACATAGTGGTGCACTTTATTTTGTTACTTTCATTGATGATTATTCAAGGAAAGTTTGGGTTTTTATACTAAAAACTAAAAATCAAATTTAGAAGTATTTAAGCATTTTCCGGCCATGGTTGAAAGAGAAACATGGTAGAAATTGAAGTGCATCCGATCAGATAATGGTGGTGAATACATTGGGCCATTTGATGAGTATTGTCGCAGCCAAGGTATTCGGCACCAAAAGACAGGTAAGAAGACTCCTCAACAAAATAGCGTTGCCGAGAGGATAAACCGCACCATTGTGGAAAGAACAAGGTGTTTGCTTTCACAAGCTAAATTGCCAAGATCCTTTTGAGGTGAGGCAATGAAGACAGCGGTTGACGTGATCAATTTGTCTCCTTCCTATCTTTTGAATGGTGATGTTCCTGAAAGAGTTTGGACCGGTAAAGATGTGTCTTATGAGCACTTGAGAGTGTTTGGTTGCCGAGTTTTTGTTCACATTCCAAAGGATGAGAGGTCCAAGCTTGATAGCAAGTTAAGGTAATGCATTTTTCTTGGTTGTGGGCGTGACGAGTTTGGTTATAGATTGTGGGATCCGGTCGACAAGAAAGTTATTTGAAGCCGTGATGTTGTATTTCTTGAAGACCAAACAATTGAGAACTTTGGCAAATGTAATCAACCGGAGCCAAAAACTAGTGATCTCATTGACATGGATTCATCTCCTTCATCTTCAGTTGATGATGAAAATGGGGGAGATGTGCAGCCACCTATTGAAGATGTGGAGGATGATGCTAATCCTAATGAAGTTGAGCCAGAAATTGAGGAAGAACATCTAACTTAAGAACCTCCATCACAACTTGAGTTGAGAAAATCTACAAGGGACCGACAATCTTCGAGAAAGTATCCTCCCAATGTGTTTGTGTTGATTTCTGATTAAGGGGAGCCTGAGAGCTACCAAGAAGCAATTGAGCATGCAAGGAAAGGTGATTGGAAAAAGGCCATAGAAGAGGAGATGAATTCTTTACTTGAAAATCACACCTATGATTTAGTGAAGTTGCCTAAGGGGAGGAAAATTTTGCAAAATAAGTGGGTCTTCAAATTGAAGAATGATGGTAAGAATCTGAGGTACAAGGCACGTCTTGTTGTGAAAGGCTTTGGGCAAAAGAAAGACATTGACTTTGATGAGATTTTCTTACTGGTTGTGAAGATGTCTTCTATTCGGATTGTACTTGGCATGGTTGCAAGTATGAACCTTGAAGTTGAGCAACTTGATGTGAAGACCACATTTCTTCATGGTAATCTTGAAGAAGAAATTTACATGGAGCAACCGGAAGGTTTTGTGGAAAAAGGGAAAGAGAAATTTGTTTGCAAATTGAAGAAAAGTTTGTATGGTCTCAAGCAAGCCCCGCGGTAATGGTACAAAAAATTTGACTCTTTCATGATGAATAATGGTTTTTCTAAAACCACTTCGGACCATTGTGTGTTTGTGAAAAATTTCCCGAACGGCAAATTTATTATTCTTTTGCTTTATGTTGATTACATGTTAATTGTGGGTCAAGATTCTACCATGATTAACAGGTTGAAATTGGAGTTGAGCAAGTCTTTTGCTATGAAAGATTTGGGACCGGCAAAGCAAATACTTGGTATGAAAATTGTTCGTGATCGCAAAAAGGGGCTGATTTGGTTGTCTCAAGAAAGCTATATTGAGAAAATTCTTGAGAGGTTCAACATGAATAAAGCAAAGTTGGTTGGTTGTCCACTTGCGGGTCACTTCGAACTTAGTTCGAATCAATGTCCTACAAGTGAGAAAGACAAGGAAGAGATACTGAAAGTTCTTTATGTTTCAGCAGTTGGTTCTTTAATGTATGCCATGGTTTGTACAAGGCCGGATATTGCTTATGCCGTTAGTGTGGTGAGTCGTTTTCTCTCTAATCCGGGTCAAGAACATTGGGCAGCGGTAAAATGGATTCTAAGGTATCTTCAAGGGACTTCGAAGGTATGTTTGTGTTTTGGAAATGGTAAGCTGATGCTTGATGGGTTCACAGATTTTGACATGGCCGGTGATGTTGATTCTAGAAAATCTACTTCAGGGTATTTGATGATTTTTGCAGGGGGAGCTGTGGCATGGCAATCTAAATTACAAAAATGTGTTGCTCTCTCAACTACCGAAGCTAAATTTATTGAAATTACGGAAGCTTGCAAAGAAGAGTTATGGTTGAAGAAATTTTTGCAAGAGTTGGGTTTGAAGCAAGAAAAATATGTGCTTTATTGTGATAGTCAAAGTGCTATTCACTTGGGTAAAAATTCTATTTTTCATTCGAGATCGAAACACATTGATGTGAGATACCATTGGATTCGTGATGTGTTAAATTTGAAATTGTTGCAACTCGAAAAGGTTCACACAGATGATAATATTTCAGATATGTTGACTAAGACTTTGTCAAGGGACAAACATTTAAAGTGTCGAACTTTTACGGGTATGGTTGATGTCTCCACCTAAGTCAGTAGGGAAAGAATTGTTGGGTATACTTCCTTATTGGAGTGTGGGACCCAATGGGTTTATTAAAAGAGTTTAATTTGGTTTGGTATTAGTTATAATATATTTTATATATTATATCTAATTTGTGGAAACCCAATTTAATTTGGATACAACTAGGGTTTTGATAGAAAAGTCCATTAATCAACAATATATATATATATATATTGTTTATGTTTGCTCCTATGCAGTGTGAAACGACAATAGCTAATTGATCATCTTTTAGGTGGATTGGTGCTTTGTTTTGTTGCTGGAGTTCTTCGGAAAAAGGCTACGGCAGCTTTATGTTTTGTTCTTCTTCGACTGGTGTTTGGTGGCACTAATTTGGATTATTATTTTGGGTCTTTTACAAATTTGTTTCGGAAGATTTTGTTAGTCTATTTGGTGAGGTCTTTTCTCTTATTTATTTGTGATTATTTGGAATTCACCTAAGGGTGATTTTGTGAGACCATGCGTGTCTCGTTTGTAATCATTTGGAAACTTTTTGGTTGATAGTGGAATCGGATTTCGATCCCGTGGACGTACCTTATATTGAGGGAACCACGTAAAAATTCTTGTGTTGCTTTTGATTTAATTTTTTCACATTAATTTTTATTCCTATTGATTGATTTACTTGTGAAAAATCATATTTTCCCTAACATCTTCTTGTTACATGTGTTTATTTTCTTAGAGAACATAGATGTTAGACAATAACCAAGAAATCTTACGTATGTTTTTTTTTTTTTTTTATACCTTTTCTTTTCCCCTTTGCATACTACCCTTAGATTCTCAAGCTATCTTTCATCAACAACTGCAAGTAAAAAAACAAAAGACAAAACACAAGACCGATGATGTTGCATATTTGTTGGACCTTGGAAACCTTAGCACTGTCGCTAGTCTCATCAGCCTTTGCCAACGAAGTTGTAGTATTAATGGAGCACAATTTCAAGGAGTTTAGTCAAGATCGCGGTGCCCTCGTTGAGAGCTATGCTCCTTGATATGAAATAAATCACCATATCCATCCTTATCACCACCGCTGCCACCAACACACAAGGGAAAATAAGACCAAAAGAAAAAGACTTACACTTTTAAAATTTAAAAATACAGGAATCTCATTACCAAACACTCTTTAGGGTTATAACCCATGTAGACTTGTGCTCAAGGATGTGTCACTAATTTTCATTTGAATCAAGGTGAGCTCCTTCAATATACCATGGTTTAAACTTGTAATCAAGGAGACTCTTACTTTCCTACTTGTACCATTTGGAGTGAATCAAACCTCTTGCAAAGGTTGATGTTGGAGAGATTTTTAATATCTTTTTCCAATGTATCAACCTTATTTCCTTTGGAAATTGTCAGAGAGAAAAATAAAGAAGAAGCAATGACTATAAGGATATATTTGTTCTTGTTCGGTTGCTTTGGAAAACTATATTATGGGGGGAAATGAAGGGAAAAATAAAAGAAGAAAATTTTGTGTTGATTTGGCGAAAACTTTTTTTTTTTTTCCCTTCTTTTGAAGTAGTCATAAAATATAAAATAATGTCCTAATAAAAGCATATTAGAATTTTTTATTATTGGCTTTCTTTTGTTCGCTTTTTTTCTCTTTCAATTATCCAATGTGCACATTAGAATTTCTTATTATTGACTTCTTTCTTTTTTCCTTTATTTTATTTTTCTATTTTCCTTAAGTTTTCTTCTCTCTCGCTCTCCTTTTTTTTTTCATTTCATTTTTCTTCATTATTTCCCAGAATCAAAGAGCGTTTTTCAAAAACAATTTAATCAAATATGAAAATTTTGTTCAAAAAACTTGTTTGAAAATTATTTGTAGAAAATACCCTTTCTCAGGAAACACTTTTAAGACACTTTCTAGATTTTCAAAAACTAATTTAACACACAAAGTAAATAAATAAATAAATGGAATGCATACAAATGTGTTTTCAACTTTGATTGTTTTGTTTCCAACCAAACCTTCATTTGATTCCATTTCACAAATATGTTTTGTTATGCAAACACATGCATAGACATATGGGAATGTGATGCTCTATGTCTTCAATGTGTCTTCTTAATTGTCTAGGGTAGACTCTGTTTTTTATCAAGCAAGAATAAATTAATAAAGTCAAATGGACCACACCATTCATTTCCCAATTAAATAATTCCATGCCAACCAGCTCAGTCTCTGCTGGTGATATGATTAATCATCAATTAAATTAATAACAAGATCATGCAAAAGAGAACTGCAAAAAAATAAAATTAAAAACACATAAAATTAAAATCGACCAGAATCTTTTTATTACCCCTCTATTAGAAGATTATCTCTTATTCTGTAATTGACTAACAAAACAATGTTGGATATAAAAAAGAATCAGAAGTGTATATAAAAATAATAAAAGCCCAATGTGACACCCTTAATGAATTTAGATTATATATCAATTTTTCTATACACCCAATACAAATAAGTAAATTTGGAACACATTGATTTCAACTTTAATTTAGTAGGAATATGTAAAGCCAAATTTCTTTAAAGATAAACAACTACAAAAAGGATTTTCTTTTTCCCACACAACAATAATTGACAATTATATACAATCCACCACTTTGGAGAAAAATACTCAGCACCCACCTTGAAATACCACCTACTATGCTGTCTTAATCACACACAAATAACAAAAACAAAAATGCTCTAGACCACTAATTAGTGGTGGCTCTAATGATGTGGCAGTGGGTCCCACCCACTGCCACATGTGTTTTGTGCCTTTTTTTTTTTCTTTTTTTTTTTTTTTTTTTTTTTTTCACTTGCCACCTCACTAGTGGTGGAGTTAGTGGTGATAAATTAGTGGTATGTAGCATTGCTCAAACAAAAAAGGAGTTAATTATCAAACAACCACTAAAGCTCTAATGTCTTTTTCCTTGACAATAACCACTTAACCAAATGAAGGTTAGAGAGTTTTAATCACACATTAATATAACAAACAAAAAAGAATAGAAGAATTATATATATATATATATCACAAGTTTTTTACGCAAAAAAAAAAAAATGGCAAAAAGGAAAGCACACCACTTATGATTAAAGAAGGACTTAGGCCAAGTTTGGCAACCCAAAAATAATCAATCTTTTTATCTTTTTATCTTTTTTCCATAACATCACCTCTCTACTTTTCTGCAGATCTTTTCGTAAAATGACCAAAAGTACACTTATTTAGGTCATCCCAAACAACCCCTTATTATTATTCTTCAAACATCATTCATTTGTGCATACAGTGTCGGCCAAACAAATACATACAAGAAAAAAAAATGATATGTAATTACAGTACTTGTAACAAAATAAGAAAAGAAAAAGAAAGAAAGCTTCTCTTCTGTGGGTTTTTATGAGGAAATACTTCAATGCAAGCACCCCCTCCCTTTATCTAGTTGGGCACTGGGCAGTGGAATAGACAAAGTCACTCATCATCCTACAACTGTCAAAACAAAAAAAGCATTACAATTAGTAAAGAATTAACATGCTTAAAACTGAAATTATAAGTAGAGATTATGAACAATTATGCTGATATAGATATATATATGCATACCTTTTTGTGTTTTCATTTTTCTTTCTTTAGGGTTTTGTTTCTTCTCCCCCCAAAAGTGAAAAAGTTCATTGACAGCTTGTGAAATGGGAACCCTGCCCAAAAGCCCCCAACATATTGCAAGCTACTTCCATCAACTTCCCTGTTGTGCACGATGCGATGCAAGTCAGTTCATGATCACAGGTTTTAATTATTTTTTGAAAAAAAGAAGAAAAGAAAAGAAAAGAAAAGAAAAAAGAGATAACTTGAAGTGCTTGAAGTCCCTAGGATGTCAATGACACTGTTTCAATGAAGTTCTAGGCTGAGAAGTTATATTTACTGTGGACTTGTGTGTTATAGCAGGCAAAACAAATTACTTTAGATACACATCACCATCAATGCCATTATAATATCTAAAAAGGCCACAATCAGGTAGATGCAACAACAGATCAGAAATACAAGTTCAAGTCTATTAAAAGATATGGCAGCAAAGGCATGGCATTTCATGTGAGCTGATCATGGAAGTGTTTGGAACACAGCATTAGAATGAACGTGTGGCCAAACAGGTCAAACACAGGCTGTCGTCAATGCTAAAATTAGGGGTTAGAAAATTGGTTGTTAATCAAAGCTGTGCTAGGCTGGACATGTCAATTCCGGATCCCATTAAATTAAATCATGAAAACAAACTTTGGACCCCTCTTGTAAGTCATGACCTAGCAGTCACAATTAGCCTCCCCAAGACCAAAAGTCCGACCACATATTCGGTTCTTGTATCAGATGCAATGAGAGGTAAGCTTTCTCATGACCCCACCGACAAAAACCTTACCATTTTCAACCTTCCATTTTTCAATCCTAAAAACTACTACTCTAAAGTAGATTAAACCAAGCGATACGGCAGTCAAGTAAGTTGATTATTTGTTAATAAAACTTAAGCGAACTATTTTGCAAGGACAAAGATAGCCAATTGTATTTAGCTACCAAAGTCTTCATCTTCCCCCACATTAAGCCAATAGAAATTGGGTTCTACAAACTTATCCACAAGCCCCAAATTACCATGACTCAATCAATTTTTCATCGCCTTGTTATTCCACCGACTCACAACTCTTGATTTAGGCAGTAAAATGGTGATAAAAATTGGGTAACATTTAACATTTTTTTTTTGGGGGGGTGTAAATCCATATGGTAAAATGTACCCAAATAACAAGTCATAAAACAAAATTGATAAGGCTTGAAGACACGACCGAGGCTCACTGTATCAAGATTAGATGGCTTATGACCTCTACTCAACAAATTGATCGGTAAAGCTACAAGAATAAAGGCAACAAAACGTGTCAAGAAATGATTCCATCTGCCCCACTACCCTGACCACCACCACCAGAATATCACTATCACTTAACAACACCATTACACCGGAATATACCTTTTACTATGGAATTGGAACTACCAATCCAAAATCAACAAATACAACATCAATTATTGTCTTGTGTATGCACTAATTGTGTGTTTATGCATCAGCTAATAAGAATACAATAGAAACAACAACCACGATAAGACTAAAATGGTGATGAAAGAATTGTACCTCTGCGAGGCTTCGCGACTTCCTTAGCCACCGGAGCAACTTTCGTCGCCGGTGTCGACTCCTCCGGCGGAAACAAAACCCCATCAATCCCCTGCACCGAAATCCTCCCATCTGTATAAATATCCGGATCAAACAAATACGCAGACCCATCACCCTGCCCAAATTTCACCGACCCATCAGCCTCCTCCGCCATAACTTTCATTGGCAATCGCAGCGTATCGTACCGGACCTTCCCGAACCGCCGAACCGCATTGTACATACTCTCCTCCGTCTGATACTCCGGTATAAGATGATAATACACAATTTGCTCCGGCGCACCCGGCTCACTCAGCTGATCAGTAGTCAGCTTAGCCATGGCTTCATCATTGGGAGCTAGAACAGTCAATACATACCCTTCTGATACTAGCCGACCCATCTCAGTCGCAAGCGAAGTCAAATTCACCAAAATATCAGCCAATTCATTGTACCCACCGTAATGCAGAAGAGTCTGAATGAAATCCTTGACTTGGCTCTCGCCGTCGAAGTGCCCGTGAGGTCCTCCGGGTCCCGGCGCCGGAGCCGGAGCCAGAGACGGCCCCGGAGCCATCGCGTCGTAAATGGGTAGCACCGGAGGAGCTCCGGCGGGAACCGGACTGGCCGGTTTCTTCAACCGGTGGGTTCTGGGGTCCACCTCCGGTGCTCCCTCCGGTAGAATCGCAGAGATCGACCGGAGATTCCTTCTTCGGTTGAAATCTTCTTGTACAGATCTGGGCACTAACAGGCGTTCGATCCCGTGGATGACGCCGTCGGTGCGAACGACGTCGTCTGGGCGGATGATCTTGGCTAGATCGACGAGGATCTCGCCGGAGTCTTTGGTTCCGAGATTGAGATGGTCGGTGGAGAGAGTCTTGTGGCGAGTCGACTCAGTGAGTGATTTGGGTAATTCGTGAGAGGCAATACGAGTTGGGATGATGTGGAAGAGGAGGAGGGTTTGGAGGGACTTGAGATTGCCGGGTTCGAGGAGGAATCGTTTGAACTCGGGGTCGAGGTCGCGCTCAAGAGCTTCGTTTTTGGGTGCGAAGATGGTGATGTTGTGGTTGTTTACTGTGGCTTCGAGGGTTTGTAAGAGGAGGGCTTTCTCAACGAGCTCGGCGAGCTCGGTGTAATGGGAGTCGAGGAGGGCGACGAGGACTGAGTTTGAGTTGATTGGGACTGAGTTGGATGGAGAAGAGGAAGATGAAGAAGAGTGTTTTGGAGTGGTACGGCGAGTCTGAGGCAATGCGGAACAAGTGAGGAGGAGCATTGAGAGGAGGAGGAGCTTGGGGAGGCCATAGATCTGAGAATCCATGGCGCTCTGTGAAAGAAAGGAGACAACTTGTCGGTTGAGAAATGTGTTCTTTTGGGTTGTGTTGTGTTGTGTTGGGGAGAGTGGATGGGAGTTGGGAGTTTACTTTACTTCTCTCTCTACAACTCTCTCTCTCTCTCTCTCTCTCTGCTCTTTTGCTTTCTCTCTCTTGAGTGGTGGTGGGAGTGTAGGGATCAAATAGGGGAGAGAGATGGGAAAGGATGGGGACTTGGGAGTGAAGTAATTTGGAGGAAGGGAGGGGGGTTTGGTAAAAGAGAGAGGAGAGAGGGGGTTGCATTTGGGATTAAAAAAGGGGCACTAATATTTCTTTCACATTTTCTATATAAAAGATTTTTAGAGATTAAAAAAAGGAAAGGGTTTTCTCCCGTATATTTTGTGGCTGGCTTGGATTGCATTATTGGATTTGTGAGGTTTGTTATAGGTTTTATTTTGATAATTTGAGCCGTTAATATGTAGAGTTTATTGAGTATTCAATTCCTGTAAAAAATTATGTTGATTAGATATCGATAACTCTTGATTAGAACAGATTTTATTAACAATTTATTTTTAAAATCATATTTATCATTGACAAAAATATGATCTGATCAAAGGACTATCGATGTTCAACCAACGTGATCTTTTGTAAGAATGAAATACTCGACAAACTCTACATATTAGGCGATTTAGATCATGAGATCCGTGGTAGGCTCTGCGAGTCTAATAGCACGGTCCAGAAGAGAAGCTCATTCCTTAAAAAAATTAAGTCTTTATTTGGCCTTATTTTTTTTAGATTATTTTAATTTGGTTAAAAAGGTTATATTTAGAATAATTTTTAGTTTTTTTTATAGTTGATTTGATAATTGTGAGAGAGAAAATGAAATAATTATAATTTGGATGTAACATTTTTATTTTATTAACTATTTGAACATGTTTTGTTTTTATTAGCTAATTTAGCCACACAAAAAAAAAAAAAAATGCCAAACAAGGCCTAAAAAATTAAGTGAAATTGGTTGAAAGGTCTTCCTATCAAGGAAATAATAGCTTGAGGGTCTTGTTAATCAATATTTTAATGGGATTGCATAGAGAAAAATTATATAAAAAAACATATAAGAGAGGTCTTAAAATGCATTTACTTATAAAATTATTACCACATCATTTTTATGTACATAAATTCTGATGGTATAACATTTTTTTATGACAGTATTCTAATAAATAATAAATCACAAGATACATTACGAGTCATCTTTTATTAATAGCAATGGTTGGTGGCCCAAAATTCAGTGGTTCGAATGGTTCGAAACTGTCAAAACGATGTCGTTTTAGACGCAAAACGACACAAAACGACGTCGTTTTGGCAGTTTCGAGCCATTTGAGCCATTGATTTTGTGGCCCTCCAAACATTTTTCTTTTATTAATTAACTGTCTATTAAAAATATTTAATAGTTACCCATTAATGACACTCATTGATAATATCATTAAAATAAATAATAATAACATCACACGGACTGTCATTTAAAGATAAAATAACAAAAAAAATTAAAATCTCATTACAATTTTATATGATTTTTTTACTACTTCAATAAACTTTCTATATATTTACTATATTAATGCAATTCAAAGGGCTTCATAATATTTTTTCACTAATAATATCTTACCACTCCTAAAGTATTATTAGAATTTTACTTTTGGCTCTTAAATTTTAAAATTTTCAATTTGATCTTTCACCTGTTAATTTTTTGTCAATGTGATTAAAGGGCAAAAAATAAAGGTTGCTGTTTTGGAAAAATTCTATAATGCAACTACAAACCGAATCATATTAATAAATATTCAATAAGTAGGGGAGCAAATTAAAATATCTAAAATACTAAAGTCAAGTAAAAATAGGGTGTAAAGTATAATTAATTAAAACAAGTATGGGGATACGTGGAGAGTGGTAAAAGATGCAACGCGAACTTTTTAAGTCGTTTTGGACTTTGGGGAAGTTCTCAGTTAGGACAGGCTGGATGTGGGGACCACGCGACAACTAGCGCTGTCACTAGATGGGCTGGAGACTGACTTGGCTTGGCTTAGCTTGGCTAACTGCCCTTTTTTCTCACACTTTGAAGTCAAGGTTTTTGGTGTCGGTGCACGTGCCTTATTTGCTTTCGACATGTTGCGATTAATTATTATGAAGTTTTATTTTAAGATAAATTACACTTAGGGTTTGTTTGGAATGTTAGTTAATTTTTAAAATTTTTTAATTTAGGATTAAAAAATTTTGTTTGGGATGAATTTTTTTGGATTTTTTAACTTTTGTGAGAGAAAAAATTTAATAATTATGTGTTGGATATGATATTTTGTCTTATTAGCTAAAAAATTTATTTTGTTTTTTTTGTGTGACTATTTTAGCGAAAAAGCTTGGCACTTTTTCTTCCCAAACGAGCTCTAAACTCCTGAGATTTAGGTTTAATAAATATCATTTCTTGATGTTTAAAAAATTATGCTGACTTTCCGATCATTATAATTATTTAGATGGAATTAACATTGGTATAAAAAAGATATTGAATTCATACGTTCTCTTTTTTCTTATTTTTTTTTTCCTTTTCTTTGCTTTACTTCTTTTTTATTTCAATATAATTTTCTTTATTTTTCTATTAGGAGTTATTGCCTTTTGTATAAGTAGAGGAGTTTATGAAATGAGACTATTAATCACATGGATGAGAATATAATTTTCCAAACATCAGTGGGTAAAATGTATTAAATCCAAATCTTATGGGGTGTCAGTGTAATTTACCCTTTTATTTTATAAATGTGAAGTTAGGTGGTGTTTTATAAAATTAAAAATTGAAAATTGAAAATTGAAAATTAAGTGTTAAAAATTTAAAGTTGAATTTTTTAAATTGAAAAATGTTTGATATAAAAATAAATTGATTGACATGTATAAAATTAATTTTGAAATTTATTATTTTCAAATTATAACTCCGCGGGTCTCAAGGCTAGGTTAAGGAGGAGGGTTGTATGTTTGGTAACCGACAGTCAACATGTAAAAAAGCCGCTCGGATCCCTTATGACAATTAATCCTACTTTGAATCATTTAAATGCTAGGTCGTTCCTCTCAAGTGACGCGTTGCACCTGCCTCCGGGTATTTCAAAAAGTAAATAAGGAGTGCCGTATCGACGCTTGGGTGCAGTGAAAAATGGGCAAAGGTTTCTGCATTTTTCTGAACGAGCGCGGGGTAAAGAAGCTAGTCTAAGACTACAGGTTTAGAGTAGCCATTTGGAATATAAGAACCTTAACTAGTAAGATGGTGGAATTGGTACATGTTATGATTAGGAGGAGAGTTAGTATAGCTTGCGTACAAGAAACCAATAAGTGGATGGGTGAGAAAGCTAGGGAAATTGAGGATACCAGTTTTAAACTATATTATAGTGGTAAAGATAGATGCAGGAATGAGGTAAGAATCATAATTGCCAAGAGTCTTGTGGAGAATGTAGTGGTGGACATTAGAAAAGAAGATAGGATTATGTTCGTTAAACTAGTTATTAGAGGGACTATAGTGAACGTTATTAGTGCATAAGCCCCTCAAGTATGATTAGATGATTAGACTAAGAGGGATTTTTTAGAGCAAATGGATGAGATCTTACAAGAGATACCTGTAGAAAAGAACTTGGTTATAGGTGGAGATTTTAATGGCCATGTAGGCATAGATAAACTAGGCTATAAAAGGGTGCATGGTGGATATGATTTTGGTGATAGAAATGAGGCTAGAGAGAGTATCTTAGATTTTGAGTTGGCTTCTGACCTGGTGGTGGCCAATACTATGTATAAGAAGATGAAGGAGCATTTGATAACCTTTAAGAACGGGTCAGTTAAAAGACAAATAGATTACTTCTCAGTGAGAAAAGTGGACCGCTTAAAATGCAATGATTATAAGGTGATTCTTGGAGAGAGCCTGGCCTCTCAATATAGGATTTTGGTGATAGATTTATGTTTTAGAGGGTAATACCAAGTTAGAAAGGATGGTGGGCATCGTAGGACGAGATGGTGGGACCTAAAAGGGGATAAACTAGAAATATTTAAGAATAGAATGGATAAGGAAGGTACTTAGGACTTGGAAAATGATGGTAACACTATGTGGAATTCGATGGCCAATTGTATGAGGAGAATCTCAAGGGAAGTACTTTGAGAGTCGAAAGGGACGAGACCTAACTCTAGGGAAACTTGGTGGTGGAGGGAAGAGATTCAAGCGGTAGTTAAGGCAAAAAAAAGAGTGCTTTAAAAAATAACAGAAGGATAAAATTGAGGAAAACCTTAAGAGTTATAAATTGGCTAAAAGGAGGTCAAAAAAATAGTGAGAGAGGCTAAGTTGAAAGCTTATGATGACCTATATACTAGATTAGATAGTAAGGAGAGAGAGAAGATGGTATACAAACTTGCTAAGATACGAGAGAGAAAAACAAGAGATTTTAATCAAGTTAAATGCATCAAGAGTAAGGGTTCTAAGGTATTGGTGAAGGATAAGGAGATTAAGGAAAGATGGAAGAACTATTTTGAGAAATTATTAAATGAGGAACATAGAGGTACGGCAATAGGGGAAGAAATAGCCAGTAATACGATAAACCAAGACTATAGGTTCCATCATAGGATTAGGAACTTTGAAGTGGATATTGCACTTAAGAAGATGAAATCAAGTAAGGCTTTAAGATCTAATGATATCTCTATTGAAGCTTGGAAGTGTTTCGGTAAAAAGGGGGTTACTTGGTTGACTAGGTTATTTAGCAAAATTTTGTGACTAGGAACATGCTAGATAAGTGGAGGAAGCCATGGTATATGCTTTTTGCAGACAATATTGTCTTAGTGGATGAGACTAGAGAAGCAATTAACACAAAGTTGGAGATTTGGAGAAAAGCTCTTGAATCTAAAGGATTTCAGATAAGCAAAACTAAGACAGAGTACATGGAGTATAAATTTAATAACAGTAACAATAAAAGCAGAGGAGAAGTGAAGATTAAGAACTAAGAACTACCTAAGAGTGAACATTTTCATTATTTAGGGTCGGTTATCACAACAGCGGGGGAGATTGATGCGGATGTGGCCTATAGGATTAAGGCGAGATGGAGTAAGTGAAGAAGTGTGTCTGGAGTACTGTGCGATAAACGAATACCCACTAGACTAAGAGGTAAGTTCTATAAAATGGCTATTAGACCAGCAATGTTGTATGAGACGGAGTGTCGGGCAACCAAGAAACAACATGTAGATAAGATGAGTGTGACTGAGATGAGGATGCTAAGATAGATGTGTGGCAAGACTAGACAAAACAGAATTAGGAATGAGTGTATTTGGGAGTGGGTAAGAGTAGCACTGATAGAAGATAAGTTGAGAGAGAATCGATTGAGTGGTTTGGTCACATTCAACGGAGACCAACAGAGGCAGTAGTGAAGAGATGCAATGTTATAACAGTAGATGGGAGTGTTAGGGGACGGGGTAGGCCTAGATTAATGTTGGCTAGTGTTGGAAATAGAGATATGGATCTACTTAATTTGACTAACGAAATAGCCTTTGATAGGGCCGTGTGAAGAAGAAGGATTCATGTAGCCGACCCCATTTGATAGGACTTAAGGCTTGATTTGGTTTGGTTTAGTTTATTATTTTCAAATTATATATTTTAATTTTTGTATTGTAATGGTAGTGGTAGTGGTAGTGGTAGTGGTGACAGTAGTAGTGGTAGTAATGGTGGTGATAGCGGTAGTGATAGTAGTGGTAGTAAATGATAGTGATAGTGATGGTAATGGTAATAATAGTGGTGACAGTAGTACTAGTAGTGGTGGTGGTAATAGTGGTAGCAATGGTAGTAGTTGCACAATGATGATGGTACTTATGACAAAAATAACAATAGTAATGAAGGTAATGGTAGTAGTGGTAGTGATTGTAGCGATAGTGATTGTGGTAGTTGTGATGGCAATGGCATGATGGTGGTAGTGGCGGATGAAGGTGGTGGTAGTGATAGCAACGGCAATGGTGGTAATGAGTTTATAATTATAATATATAGATACTTATATTTAATATTTATAAATTCAGTCAGAATTAAGGGTCATTTTGTGAAGTAGGAAAAAAATTAGCTTATTGACTTATTAGTTTATTTATATCACATCATCTCTTTATTTTTTTGTACGTTTTTAAAAAAAAAAAAAAAGTTCAATAAGTTAACTTTTTCCTTACTTCCCAAAATAAGCTTAAATAAGTTTTATATGACTTAGAATTTTCTTCAGTTTTAATCTATATTTTAAAAATTACTTAAATTTTTAAGTAATATCAATTATGGTTATCAAACGGAGTTAATTGATTATTACTTAATATATTCAGTTTTAAGTGCTGAATCAGGTTATCAAACATTCCCGCATTTTTATGATTTGATTAAGGGTCATTTTGGGAAGTAGGAAAGAAGTCAATTTGGTTTATTAGCTTATTGGAGTTATATTTTCTCTTTACTTTTTTACACGTTTTTAAAATAAAAAAAATCAAAAAAATTAATAAATTAACATTTTTTCTATTTCCCAAAACAAGCCTAAGTGAAAAATTATTGAAAAAAAATGTTAACGAAAATGGCACGTGAAACAAATATTAAGACTATGTTTAGATTATATATTTTAAACAAATATTAAGACTTTGTTTAGACTATAAATTTAAATAAAATTTTAAAAAAATATATATAAAAAATAAAAAAATTTATTTAAATTCATGATAAAAATAATATAATTAGACCATTTCCATTGTCATCTCAAACGAGCAATCTCAAACGAGCAAGTAATTTGACAACATATTTAACACACAAAGTGTGGCACAGTCAAATTTGTCAACTAAAAATCTCTCTCTCTCTCTCTCTCTCTCTCTCTCTCTCTCTCTCACATTCATAATGGGTCACATATGACAATTGTATTTCGTAGTGTGAAATATATACATACAAAATTGACATTTGAACAATAAAAATAACATTATTAAATTTTAACATTTTAAATATTGTTGCAGGTTCAAAATTGTGAAAATATCATAGAACCAAAATTACTTTTAACACTTTCTAATTTTTTTAATTTTTATCATTTTTTTAATGCCTTAATATGTCTGTACTATGTGTGTTCAAATTATTCTGTGAACCGCAGAACCAAACCAAACCGATCTCTTTGAATTGTGTTGGTTTGGTTTTTGTGTGTATTGGTATGATTTTGGGTTTTCAAATCATAAAACCGTTAGTATTGAGTTGGTTACTTAAATCGAATCAATCCGAGAACCGAACGTATGTTTTAAAAATTTATTTGTATTAACGTATCTTTACTTAATTGGTTTATTACAATAGACTTCAATGCACCCAGTGATTTTTCACATACAAGAATCATTAGGTGAACGGAGAAAGTACTAGAAACTTGAATTCAATTTGCATTGGCTGTATTTTTTGATTTAATTTGTATTGGTTATGTTTAAGCTTGAGTTGGATTTAATTTGAATTGGCTTGCATTAAACAATATTTTGCTTTTTGTTTGTTTTATATTTAAATATTAATGACTTGTTTATTTTAATTATTTATTATAAATTGATTCACTTATTTTTAATATAATAGAATTGTGGTTCTAACCTGAACCAACTCGAGTTGCATTGAATTGGATTGGGTTAGGTTAGTTTTAGTGCATGATTGATTTAGTTCTAGGTTCAAAAACTTCAAACCAAACCAAACGATCTATGAACACCCCTAATTTATACTACCTCAACATTACCATTGTTTATATTATTGTCATACCATCACCACCAACCACAAGATTGGCTAGTTTAAAGTGACGGGCAAATTATATATATTTTAGATATTTTATTAAAATTTATAAACACTTTATTAGTTTAAACCATAAGAAATTAAATGTATATTTTTAAACCATCGAAAAATTATATATTCTTTAGTTAAACTAGTAAGCACTACCTAAACATATAACCATTGTTAATATTGTTGTCATGCTATGACTACCAACCATAAGAATGGCTGGATTCAAAATGATTCAACCAAACGATTCATGAACAACCCTAGTCTACACTATCTCAATATTATCATTGTTCATATTGTTTTCATACCATCACCAACCACAAAATTGCCTGGTTCCAAAGTGATGGGTGATGGAAAAGAAAATATTATATATATATATATATTATAGATATTTTATTAAAATTTATATAACACTTTATTAGTTTAAACTATAAGACATTAAATGTATATTTTTAAACCATTGAACAATTATATATTTTTTAGTTAAACAAATAAGCCACTACCTAAACATAACCATTGTTAATATTGTTGTTATACTGTGGCTTACCAACCACAAGAATGGCTAGATTCAAAATAATTAAACCAAATGATTTATGAACACCCCTGAGTCTACACTACCTCAACATTACCATTGTCCATATTGTTGTCATACCATCACCACCAAGCACAAGATTGGCTGGTTTCAAAGTGATGGGGGAAAAGAAAAAATTATATATATATATATTTTAGATATAATATGAACTTTGGGATGTGTTATATAAGCATACTTTTTATTTTTTTATTTTTTTTGAGTTACATCACTTCTCTACTTTTCTGCATATCTTTTCGTAAAAAGTTAAAAAATACACGTATTTAGATCATTCTAGACAACTATTGAAAAATTATATATTTTTTAGTTAAACATGTAAGCACTACCTAAACATAAATTGTTGTCATACTGCCACTACCAACAAGAAGAATGACTAGATTCAAAATGATTGGCATTGGAGAGGGAAAAACAAATTAAATAAGAATATTTTACATATTTTACTAAAACTTATAAGCACTTTATTAGCTTAAACTATAAAAAATTAAATGTACATTTTTAAACCATTGAAAAATTATAAGTAAGTATTTTTAATTTTTCCCTAATTAAAATTAGGATAATTAGGAAGTTTTTTTTTGTAATTACTCTTAATTTTTTGTACACCAATTTTTAGAATTTTCTGTCGTTATTATTAGAGCCTTGTTTGGGTTAAGAAGCTTCGAATAATCATAAGCCTCATGCGTGTACAAAAGCCTCGCAAGATATATACAAGTGGCTCATAGAACAAAAGCCGAGAGAGAGAGAGGTGGAGCCGATGAACTCAGCATAGCTGGAGGGCAAGCTGTCCTTGTCTGACTTTTTTATTTTAAGCAAAAAAAGGTGATACTACAACTTATGATTGTCATCGTTTCCACGCTAAGCGACACACTGCTCCTCCCACCGCCTTTTCACGGCGCGTGAGCACTATTCATTACAACAAATAAATACATCCACCTTGTTTGGTTTTGATTTTTGGAAAATAGTTTTCAAAAAAAATTATTTTTTTATTTTTCATATTTTAATATTTTTAATAAATTTTTTTAATATTTCAAATTTTTAAAAAATTTTTTTTTTAGACATAACTAACCTAAATACACTTAAAAAATATAATATTTATGATTTTTTTTAAAAAAATTCACTAAATAGCAAAAAATACAAAAACTCAATTCATTTTTAAAAATATTTTTTTGTCTATTTATTATCATATTGGAAAATGTTCTTTTTGTTTTTTTTGTTTTTTATTTATTTAAGAACAGACATAGAGGAAAATGTTTGATATCTCTAATAAAGCCTTTACAATTTTACTTTTAAGTTCTGCTTGTTTAGAAAGAAGTGAAGGATAGAAAATAAAATAAAATAAAAAAATTATTTACTTATATGTATTTGAATAGATGAAAAATTTTAATAAAAAAATAATGGAAAAAAATATTGGTGGAGAGAAATATGGGCAAAAAGGAAAACAAAATAAACTTTGTTAAAATTTTTGGGAAAAATAATTTTCTTTGTATATTTTGTAAGAAATTGTAAGCCTAACTAAAAAGCTAATTTGAGTTGTGCAGAAAATTTTAGTTTTTGTTATGTTTTAGGACTCTCTATCTAAATAAACACATAAAAAAATTATTATTTTTTTCTTTTTCTTTCATTTTTGTATTATCTATCTAATCAAACTGATCCATAACGATTTAAAATAATAAGTGTTAAGTTTTAATTCGTTATATAATTAATTATGTGGGCTTTCCTTTCTTGTCACATTATTAAAAGTGGAATTTAAGTTGATGAAATAGGAGATTTAACAAAACTGTATTAATACGTATATATACGCACATGTACAAAAGCTACAATGTGGTTGGGCTCATGCAGCTATCAAAGCACACCCCTACACAAAACTTGAGAGAGGCATTCTACCGTTTGATTTAGATAGTTTTATGGTGGTGAAATTTTTGCTACAAATTTTAATTAGATTTGACTTTAAAGATTATATTCTGGAAAAATTATGTGGTGGTCTCGAGTAAATTCACATAACGCCCGAATTTCATATTTTAGTGGTTAAAGTTGTGAGAGTTAATATTTTTTGTTAGGATTTTGTTAAACAATTTGACGAATGATAAGTGGTGTTAAACTAGAGTGAGAATTCTCGAGATTAATTCTTCTTAAAGTGACTTTTTGGATGGCCAAGATTTAATTCTATCAAACTTGATAGTATAATAATTATTTCACCTTCTAACACTTAAAGCCTAACCTTATCACTCTACAACGTGATTTTAAAAATCTGACTAGGCTGGCTGGTTTGACCAATTGAACCGTCAACCGATTGAGATTCCAATCTAGATATGTGACAGTTTTGGAAAAAGAGGGACCGCTTGATCGGTGAAGTTATCGCTTGAGTAATGAATCAGGTCATCAAATATTCCCTCTGCAAGTCTGAGATTTTGGGAGAAGAAAATTTTTGCTCAAGCAATGGAGTTACCGCTCGAGCGGTCTTCAGTCTTACATAGCTTGAACGCAAGATTGACCATTCGAGCGGTCTATTTAGGTTAAGCCAATTAAAAATCGACTTTTGCTGCACTTTTTCTTTTCCTCTTTCCCCTTTCTCTCTCTCTTCTTGTCTGAGAAAACCTAGCCTCAAGACCTTGATTTCACCCATTTTCACTAATAATCCCTCATAGATCTTGCATTAAAAGCAAAAAAGAATAGATCCTCATCTTCTTGCTTCTATCTTCGAGGTAGGGGTGCCTTTAACTTAGTATATCTATCTTTTGGAGTATATATGTGGTATTTTCCTTAGTTATCTGTATGTATGAGATACATGTGTATGTCGAATAAGTGTTTGGAAAACAAAAGGAGTTTTACTCAATTTATGTGGGACTTTGGATATCTTTTGACAATAATAGTTGGTGATGAGGATTATATGTTGTTAAAATGCTAATGAGGCAAAAGCTCCAATTTTAAGCAAACTATAGTTTTGAAATTGGCTTTAAAGATAAAGTTTTGTTCAATTGGGCCTTGAACCATGAAATTGAGCTAAATATTAGTAAAAATGAGTTTGGATTTTGATTTCTAGTTATTTTGAAACGGTGTTATGCTGGAGAAAACTTGAATAACATTGGGAATGCAGAAATTGGAAACGTCCCGTTGCTAGGGAGAGATTGAGGCAAGAGTTCAAAGACCTCAAACAACTCGACATGACCGTGGCCGAGTTCGAGGCAGTTTTCTCTAGTATATCTAGGTTTGCACCAGAGTTGGTGGCAATGGAAGAGCGCCGTTGCATTGAATTCGAGAAAAAGTTGAAAACTAAAATTTTCTTTAAGATTGTTAGGAACATGATTCGGAACTATAACCGTCTTGTAGAGTCGGCGGCATACGTTGAGATTTCCGTACAAGCCGAGGAGGAGAGGCTTCGGAGTTCGAGGCCTAGGGGCCAAGAGTCTCAAGGAGACTATAGGCAGAATAAGAAGAGCAGGGGTACTTTTTCACAACCACAACAGTCAAAATCCACTTTTCCTTTGCCTAGTGTGGTTTC
The DNA here is from genome assembly GCA_036172215.1 of Camellia granthamiana. NCBI lineage: Eukaryota > Viridiplantae > Streptophyta > Magnoliopsida > Ericales > Theaceae > Camellia > Camellia granthamiana. Next base: position 186,052 of record JAXFYN010000136.1, read on the forward strand.
GGGAAAAAGTACATCTAGTGGCTTCACGTGTTTCAAGTGTGGCCAGCCAGGCCACAAAGCCTTTTCGTGCCCACAGAAGGGTGGATGACAGTTGATGTTGCCACCACCACCACCTAACCGATCTCAGAGTCAGTCTCAGTCTCAGAATGGAGGCCAGGGATTTAATTGTTATTAGTGTGGTCAGCCGGGGCATATGAAGAGAACTTGTCCTTAGTTGGGAGGCACATCAGGGTCGAAGCAGACTCAGAGCCACCAGCAGGCTCATTCAGCTCAAGCTTCACTAGCTAATCAGGGAGCCACTTCGGCTCAGTCGGTACAACAGGCCTATGCTCCAAGAGGGGGGCAAGTTAATCAGGGGCCACAGGGGTGCGTGTATGCTGCTACCATGCCAAAGCAGTTGCCAGAATCCTCAGTTGTGAGAGGTATTTTTGTTGTGTGTAATTCTTTGGCTAATGTATTGATAGACATGGGTGTGTCTTATTCATTTATATCTACTGCATTTGCTTCCGCATTGGGGTTAAAGGTAGCACAGTTAGTGCCTCCACTAAGAGTAGAGTCACCTGTTGGGGGTACAGTTGATTTAGACCGGGGTTGTTGTGATTGTGAAATAGAAGTTGCTGGGTGTCGACTTCCATTTGCTTTTGTGTTGCTAGATATGTCGAGTTTTGATATCATTTTAGGCATGGATTGGTTGTGTTCTTATCAAGCTATGATTGATTATTACTGTTAGAGAGTTACAATGTGCACTTCGGGTGGTGATCGTTTTTATTTTCGGGGGAACCGAGTTGATAGAACTTTGTCGCCAGTTGTTGACCCTCGTAGTAGGAGCAAGCTTAGTGGCCTTCTTGCAACTCTCTTGGATAGTGAGAGTGACAGGGCTCGTGTTGAGTTACCAAAGGTAGTTTGTGAATACTCGGATGTCTTTCCAGAAGATCTTACTAGTTTACCACCTCACCGGGAGATCGAGTTCTCCATTGCATTAGTGCCTGGCACGATACCGATTTCCATGTCACTGTATAGATTTGTACCCACCGAATTGCATGAGTTGAAGATTCAACTCCAAGAACTTTTAGACAAGGGCTTCATTCGCCTTGGAGAGCGCTGGCTCTCTTTGCGAAGAAGAATGATGGGTCATTGCGGTTGTGTATTGATTACCGCAAGTTGAATAGAGTTACAGTTAAGAACAAGTATCCTCTACCCAGAATAGATGATTTGTTTGACCAACTTAAAGGGTCTCGTTGCTTCTCAAAAATAGATTTGAGGTCGGGGTACCATCAGTTGAGAGTCCGGGAGGAGGACATTCAGAAAACGGCCTTTCGTACGCGTTATGGCCACTATGAATTCCTTGTAATGCCTTTTGGGTTAACCAATGCGCTTGTTTCCTTTATGGATTTGATGAACATAATTTTTCAGGAATACTTGGACCTTTTTGTGGTCATCTTTGTGGACGACATCTTAATTTATTCAACCTCCGAGGAGGAACATGAGGCTCACTTACGGGTAGTTCTTGAATTGCTTGAGAAACACTGTTTGTATGCTAAGTTTGAGAAATGCGAGTTTTGGTTAACCGAGGTAAAATTTTTGGGGCACGTAGTGTCAAGAGAGGAAGTAACAGTAGACTCTTCAAAGATAGATGCCGTACAAGATTGGGAACAATCCAAGAATGTTTTTGAGATCTGGAGTTTCTTGGGGTTAGCGGGGTATTATCAACGTTTTGTTAGAGACTTCTCTAGACTAGCTGTACGTTTGACTAGGTTGGCTAGAAAGGGTATCAAATTTGTGTGGAATGAGGCTTGTGAAAAGTCATTCCAAGAACTTAAGACTAAATTGACCACCGCACCAGTCTCGATAATTTCGGAAAGGGGTTTGAATTACACTGTCTATTGTGATGCATCCAGGGATGGACTTGGTTGTGTCTTGATGCAAGAGGGAAAAGTTGTGGCCTACAGTTCACGACAATTGAAAACTCATGAGAAAAATAACCCCACCCATGATCTAGAATTAGCAGCGGTGATTTTTGCTTTGAAAATTTGGAGGCATTACTTGTACGGTGAGAAATTTGAAGTCTTCTTCGATCATAAGAGTCTAAAGTATTTGTTTTCTTAAAAAGACTTGAATTTACGACAACGGAGGTGGATGGAATTTATGGAGGATTATGACTTTGAGTTACATTATCATCCAGGGAAGGCTAATGTGGTGGCTGATGCTTTGAGTCAAAAATCTGTGAGTAGTTTGGCAAGTGTGGCCATTTGGGAATGGGATATGCTAGATGTTATTGGCAAGTTTGATTTGCACTTGGGTGAGTCCGGAGAGAATGCTACCTTGTTTACTTTGAATGCTCAACCTACCTTGGTTAGTAAGGTCATAGAGGCACAATGAGGAGACCGTGATGTGGAATCAATCCGCGTTAAGATTTCCAATAGGAAGGAAGAGAAAGGTTTGAACGCTCACTCGGATCTGAGTGTACGTTACCTAAACCGTTTGTTTGTACCAGAATCTTGTAGAGAGGAAGTACTTCGGGAGTTCCATCACTCACGCCTTGCGGTACACCCGAGAGGCACTAAAATGTATCATGATCTTAGTCGTCAGTTTTAGTGGAGGGGTATGAAACGGGATGTCGCTTTATTTGTATCGAAGTGTCTTACTTGTTAACAAGTGAAGGCCGAACACTAAAGACCAGCGGGTTTGTTACAACCCTTACTAATAGCCGAGTGGAAATGGGAGCGTGTTACCATGGATTTTGTAGTTGGGCTTCCTAGAACACAACGAGACAATGACACCGTTTGGGTGATTGTTGATAGGTTGACTAAGTTTACTCATTTCATTCCGATGTGCACTAGCGACCCAGTTGAACGCTTGGCAGAGTTGTATATTAGAGAGATAGTTCGACTTCATGGAGTCCCTGTGACTATTGTGTCGGATAGGGATCCTCGTTTTACTGCCCAGTTATGGCAAAGCCTTCAAGAGGCATTGGGAACTAAGTTGACTTTTAGCACCACATATCATCCTCAAACTGATGGACAGTCGGAATGTACCATTCAGATTTTGGAGGACATGCTTAGAGCTTGTGTCCTTGATTTTAAGGGGTCTTGGGAAAGACACTTACCATTGATTGAGTTCGCTTACAACAATAGTTACCAAGCTAGTATTGGGATGGCACCATTTGAGGCTTTATATGGCTGACCTTATAGATCACCTATTTGTTGGGCTGAAGTGGGTGATGCATCGTTATTGGGTTTGAAAATTGTTAGAGAGACAACTGAGAAGTTTGTTCTCATGCGGAAGAGGTTAGCTACGGTCCAAAGCCGACAAAAGAGTTATGCCAATAAGAGGAGACAACCTTTATCTTTTGAAGATGGTGACCATTTGTTTCTAAAAATCTCACCAAGGCGAGGTTTGATGAGATTTGGTAAGAGTGGTAAATTATCTCCAAGGTTCATTGGGCCTTTTGAGATCTTAGAGCGAATCGGGGAAATGGCATACCGGTTAGTTTTACCGCCATAACTTTCGGGAGTTCACAACGTATGCCATGTATCTATGCTTAGGAAGTATGAACCGACCCTTTTCATGTTCTTGATTGGCTTGACTTGGAGGTAGATGAGGATGCCTCTTACGAAGAATGACCGGTTCAAATATTAGATACTTAGGAGCAAGTGCTACGTGGCAAAACTATACCGTTGGTAAAGGTGTCGTGGAGACACCATGGGGTTGAAGAAGCGACGTGGGAATGGGAGGCGGAAGTCCGCTCCAAATATCCGGATTTATTTGAAAATGCTTAAGTTGCTTTTCTTTGTAATATTCCCTAGTGTTAAGGGAAAACGTATTTAAAGTTGTTAACAACATGTTGATACGTGCGTTGTTGTTTTAAGCATAAGGTTGTTTAGAGTTGTCATTACTTTTTGGGAAATTTCATGTTTATGCATATTTGGGAGGTTGTTGTTAATGAGATAACCATGGTAGAAATGGTGGAATTTGGTTAAGAGTTAGTATTGTGATTTGAAAATAAAATAGCGTGGCTTTGATCGCTAGAAGCCCCTTTGTTTGGGTAGTTTGATTTGAAATTTTGGGGACGAAATTCTTTAAGGGGGAAGGGTTGTAGCGATCTCGGTTTTGATCATTCTTTCATGTTTTGCCAGTTTTACTGGACCGGTCGAGGGTCGAGCTGCCCGGTCAGCTCGCGGGGGTCCAGGGGGCAGCGCCCTTTGGCGGGTCCTAGGGCAACGCCTTGGCGGGGTTGAGGGACAGCGCCCCTAAAACAAAAATGCAAAATGCATTCGAAATTGCGGAGAATGTTTGGTTTTAGAAGTTTGACCTGTCTGCAAAAGTACTGGGTTAGTGTATTTGACGCTCGAGCGGGGCATTCAACGCTTGAGCGGACCATGTTATATCAGTTCGTGAATCTGATATTTCATATCACTTTTTCAGTCATCTCTTTCTCTAAAACTCTCCAGACTTCCAGATCGGGAGCTTCTCTCTCTAGAAGTCATCTTCTCTCTTTGATTTCTCCAAATCCATTGGGATTTAGACCTAAGTTCTTCACCAAAGTTGGTTATCATCTCAAGGGCTTCGTTGTGTGTGGTGAAGATCGAGTTTCGACACCGTTGATTTTGGGGGTTTCATCTCATTTCTTCTTCAAAACTTGAGGTAGGGATTTTCTTAGAGTTATATATATGTTTTTGCAAGATCTAGATAATTTTCGAAATCATCATTTGATTAACTTTGAGAAATTGATTGTTGATTTCAAGAAGATGAGTGATTTTGAAAGAGGGTTTAATTTCTTTTCCTTTAAAATAGAAATTGAAGGTTTTGAACCATATTGATTGAAAAAAGATGATTTTGGAGAGATTCTTCTAAATATTTTGGAGATGAATGATTTTGGTGAGAAAACCTAGAAATTGGGTCTTTTCTTTGAAAAATGTTGAAAATCCTTGGAAGATGTTGTCATATTTATTTTGAGTACCAAAATAAATGGATGTTTTGAAAATTGTTTATTTATATATAAATGACGAATTTTGTGAAAAAAATAAGAAATGTTGTTTATTTTGGAAATTGTTGTCAAAATGTTGATTTAGTCTTGAATTGACTAAATTGTTGAGATTGCTCAAAATGTGAAAATTACGTTATTCTCTTGAATGAATTGGATATAAAAGTATATATATATATTCATCTTATGGAATTGTGTTGAAAAGCGGATTGAGAATTTTGATCACAATGGTATATTGTGTGGAACAATTAAATATGGAAGTAATGTTGCATTGCATTATTAAGCATACATTGGCATTTCAATTCATTGGACTATGTTAAGCTTTGGAAATTTGCATTGATAAAAGAATGTTGGAAAATGGGTTTTCATGAAATGGTTTTGGGGTAAATACGGTGGTAAGTCTTGATGGGTGGTGTAGATGAAATTATTTAAGTTGGCCTGAGTGTCCTTGGTAAAAGACCAAAAAGTCTCGCGGATAGGTGTCGAGCCTTCCGGTTAATATCGGTAAAAATGACAATTGGTAGTACTTGTATAGTTTACTTGCAGACACCGACCTAGGGATTACCAGAGTTACCATCCCCTTTAATTAAATTGATAAATTTTGAACAGTTGAAGTTGCATAACATCATTGAGCATGATGGTTTTCAAAAGATGAAGATGTGTTTTATTTTCAAAAAGGCATGGCATTGCATGTGCATTCATCTCTTGAGACTTATATAAAATGTATATACTTTGTTAAGGATTTCCTACTAGGCTTTATGCTCACCTTACCAGATTTTTGTGCAGGAAAAGACGTGGTGAATCCGCCTATTTTGAGGGCGTGGAAATGTGTGTGTTGAGAGCACTAAAGTTCTCATTTGCTATGATCCTATTTGTAAGCCAAGGGCTATGTATGTGTGGGTTTGAATAACCATTTTATGTACCGGGCTTAAGCCTTGGAAGATTGTAAACCCTTGAGGGTGCTTATTTGGTTATTTACTTGTTGTTGAATTAATGTAATATCGCATGAGGAACTATTATTATTATGTAATGCAAGTATGAGAAGTTATATTTGGTTTTCCTTTAAGAGAGCCATGATTGTTGCATTATCATTTGGGCTAAAAATTTGGGGCGTTACATTGATGGTGTGATTCCGCCCAAGTGAAAAGATGGTGGAGATTTTGATGGGAGTACGAGGGCTTATGCGATGATTGTTGAAGCTCCAAGGCTAATGCGTTTTATGACTGAGTGTCCAACTTTTCTGTAATGAAGGGATTGCCCTCGAAACTTGTATGCTATCAGGGAACTTTACTTCTGTGACTTTCTTACTCTTTGAATTGTAGTTGAAATTAAATGTAAAATTTTGAACAATCATGTATTATCTTTTGAGACAGTTCAATGAGAAAGAAATTCCTTTTGGGTAGAGACAATATTTTTCATTGAACATTTTAGGAGAATCTACTTAATTGATAATATTATATAAGTATTTAATAAATTTCGATTATTTAAAGGTTCATAAATTTAGTGGCGTTACAGGATATACCCTACGAACCATTCAAAGTCGAAATTGACATATTTGGAGAGAATCGGCAAAATCGGCGATTGAACTTTCCTTTCTTTCTTTCTTATTATATATATATATTATGAAAATTTTGATTAGAAACTTTCTTTCAAAGGTTTCCTCTTGTGAGGAATTCTATTGAGAGTTTGAAATTATTGGAAAAGCCTCCACCTATTTATAAGAAAAAAATTCTTTTAAAAAAATTCAAGAAATTCATGTGAGATTCAATTCAATTATTTCAATCAAATTTATTGGAGGGAGGCTTAAAATTTTGATATCCCTTCAAAATTTTTACTCTTCTTTCAATCAAATTATTTGAATTAAAATCATATGGAAGGAACATTGAATATTTGATTTCCTTTCAAAATTAAAATTAATAATGTTTTTAAATATAATTTTATATTTTTTAGTATAAAAAACAATTAGGAGAAATATTTAAGATAATTTAACATTTTCAAAATTTTAATTTATAATTTTATTACTTAAATTTTTATTTAAATATAAATTTTAATATATTTATGACGTCATGGTTGGATTCCGGTTCAACTGTCGAGTTGAACTGGTGACTCGTTCACCCAATCTCTTTTCTAGTTTGCTCACTCGTCCAATTTTTAAAACATTACTCTACAATCACTCTAAGAAAAAAAAAAAAAATACTCTAAAGGATCTTGACTCATGGAACAATACTCCAAAACCATCAAATAATCACTTTAGACTTCTTTGACGTTTTTGTTTTTTGTATTTTATTTTTGTTTTAAAATTGAAAGTCATAGAAATATACAGACAAAAATCAATATTCACTTTTTGTACAAATTGCACTATTGCTTATCTAAATTTATCTAATTTATATACTTATTTTTGTATCCATCCTTTTGATTTTTGCAAACGTGATAGATTGGCTTAAAGGTTATTATTTGGTCCTAAGAGTCATGTCCTATGGTTTTTTTTTTTTTTTGAACAAAAAAAAAAAAAGAATGTTCTGGGGTGTCATTATGGCATCCGTGGGCCCAGGTTCCAGGATAGTTGGTTGCCAGCTTGATTTAACCCAACCAATAGGAAGGGACCCACCACCTAGGCACCAATAGAGCTCAACTATACGCCACAGACGAGCCCAGGTTTCGATTGGAGTACAGAGTGAGATCACCGGAGTGAGCCATTGAAAGGACCATCGGACTCATGTCCTATGTTGATACCCCATTTTGTCTTGCTTTCTAAGGCAATCACACATGAAGTGAAACTTCCTGAAGTGTTCTTACATTAGAAACAAAACAATGTCGTTTTGAATAATACAAAAAAAGAAAAAGAAAACACAAAAGAGGGAAGGGAGAGAGAGAGAGAGAAGACCGGTGGAAGAGTACCCTTGCTGATTAGAGTCTCTTCCATCAACTACCCCACCTTCGCTGGTCGGCAGCCACCCTTAATAATCTCTATCAAAATGAAATCGAATCAAAGCATACATTGACTCATTTCTACGCCAACATTGAGCACATTATCGTTTTGGAGTAGGCTAGATCTAGAGTTTTGGTGGAAAAAGAAGAAAAAGAGGATAAGGGGTAAGGATTGCATTGGGTGATCTGAGGAGAGTGGGGGAGCGACTGGCAGCGATTAGTGAGAGTGACATAAAAGGTGGTTGTCAGGTCGACGAGGATGGAGTAAGTGATGGAGGAAACTCCAACCAATGAGGGTAGTCTTCCTCTGGTCTTTTTTTTCTCTTTGTTGAGTGGGCTTGGGCCTCGAATTTTATCTCACAAGTTGAATTGACTTGAGCCCATCGAAGACATACACGATGGGCTCTAATTTTTTGCCGATTGACCCAACCAGAAACAAACCATTAGTCTAACTTTGTTGAATAGTAGACTCATTGTAAGTAGTAATTATTCTATGACCTTAGTTCAATATGTAATTTCTTGTTCTAATTGTTTTTACTTGATCACCTCAAACTAAGTAAGGTTTTTTTTTTTTAGATAGTTAAAGAACCCAAAATGGGCTACACACACTTTAAAAAAAACCACAGAACCTAGCTCAACTGGAACCTCCTCTATCCGCACCATCAAGGCCGAAAAATGCCATGCCATCTTAGCCAAACTATGCATAACTGAGTTGGCCACTTTAGGTATATGAGAGAAGCAGTGCCATCGAAATTCCTTGCATATAAGAGCTGATCCTTAAAGAAGATGACCAAACTATAAAAATTGGAACTTTTGTTTCTGAAGAGCTCTTACAATAGACAATGAATGCCCTTCAGACTGAACGTCCCACAGGCCCAATTCAGCAGCAAACTCCACAGCCCTTACCACCACGAAGGCCTTGGTACAATCCGCTTCCACCCAACTATGAATCTTCTCAGATAAGGATGCAATTACGGTGCCCTAAAAATCCCGAACAATCATACCAACCACAATCGCCCTTAAACAAAATGAGATTTAAAGTTTTATTTTTCTACTTTCCAATAATATGAGTCCTCAATAAGTAAAATATTGAATATTCTTTTCATTTTAAGTAACCGACCTTTATAAATAATCAGAACAAAAAATGATATAATGGCTCCTAATAAATCACTAAATAAATAATACATATACAATTGAGAAAATTGTCGATAAATCCACTCTAGTAATTATCCAAGGCATTAGATCTAGTTGATTTTTTTGTTAGTGAGAGGTCTACCCTTTAGAAGTCATTTTGTTTGTTTTAAAGGACATTTTATTTTCAATTTTACCCATTAATTTATATATAGACATTTTTTGACTATCGGTTCAAATTTTTTTCTATCTGTACAAAATTTTGAACTATATTTTTTTTATCTATTTAATTTTTTAACTATCTGTTCAATTATTTTCCTTTATCTGTTCAAATTTATATATATCTGTTCAAAATTTTCAATTATCTATTCAAATTTTGAACTATATTTTTTTATTTGTTCAATTTTGTAACTATCTGTTTAATTTTTATTTTTTATTTTTTTATCTATTGAAATGCCTAGCTAAACAAAATTTTTCTGTTGAAATTCAGAGCCAAACATATATATATATTGTATTATATAATTCTCATGTTGTAACAACCCTCGTACTGATTATCGATAACCTACTGAATTAGTTACTGATTTCTGTTAAACTGGACTGATAATGACTGATAATTGGATTAACTGAAGTACTGAATGAACTGATTGAAATCGAAACTGAAATTGAATACGTATATCTATTGTATTGCATTTCTATCTGTTCGATTGATTGATTATCTGTTAGAATTTATATGTTTAAACTGCTAATTGAAGGCCTTATCGGCGGCCGAATTAGGAACTGTTTAGATTCTTGGAATCAGTAAAATATTTGTGATTTAATGGTATATTTATCTGAAAATTGATTAGGAATGATTAAATGAGATTAAAATAAGTTAAATCAAAGAGTTGCCTTATTTACAGAATTGCCATCAAAGTGGGGCCTTTGTTTATTATATGTTGAGCCTTATTACATGCAACCAAAACATTTCCATCAGTCATTTTGTGAAGAGAGAACCGACTAGAGAGAGAGAAATGAGAGAATTGTGAAATCAACTAGGAATTGGCTTGTATACTTGAAGAAATTGAAGGGTAGTTGCTAATTGAGCTCATAAACCTTGTAATTGAGACTTAGGTAAGTGACTTCATCTCCATCTTGTTGTCTTTGAGCCTCATTTTGCATGGTTCATGCCCAATTAGAGAGCTAGGCCATGAATTTGCTCATACATGTTGAATTGGACCTTAATTGTTGCATGTATGGCCATTTTGGTGCATTTGGAAGTTGAATACATGGTGGGTTGTACATGCATGTCCATGTTTATATTATAGTCCATGTTTTCATTTTGTTTCCAAAGATTGGAGCTCAATAAAGCTAGACTTGGAGCTTGAATTTGGTTAAAAACTCATGCATGTCATGTTTGCATGTTGTTCTTGAAAACTAGTTTGAAAATGAGTTTGAATTAAACACCCTTGGGCTTTGATTTCTTAAATTGAGTTTTGAAACATGTTATTCTATGTGTTTAACAGAGTTTTTCCAGAAAATAGCCCAAGAGGATCGAAAATATTGCTTTTGAACTTGGTTTTGAGCTTGGGACTCAAATCTGGGATTTCCAGATTTCTGTTGTCCGCTCGAGCGGAAGAAGTGGCGCTCGAGCGGAGAAATCGAGCATCCAGCATCTTGCACCATTCTTCAGTCCGCTCGAGCGGGGGAATGTGCGCTCGAGCGGGGGACCTTTGTTTGCTTGTGCGCTCGAGCGGGGAAACCTGAGCTCGAGCGGAGGCCTTGTTTCACTGAAAATTCTGCAAATGTTTTCTAAGTGCATCTTTGCATCCTCATCCCATCCTAGGCATTCTTAGGCCTAGTTTAAGGCATCTTAATGAGGATATAGATGTAGAACACACCGAGGCATAATAGGAAGTTAATTATTGTACTTCCCCAACTGTTAAACTTAGAGTGTGTTCATTTTGTTAACTGTTTAGGGTTGGCTTTCGGGGACACGCTCTAGCTGCTATTAGCCCAATCTCTGTGAGTAACAGATTGTGTAAAGATATGTTCAAAATGGCTATCTTTTGAATACTGAACAGAACTGTCTACTGAACTGATATTGTTTATTGAATGAATGTATGTCCTGTATTGTGAACTGTACTGTGGCATCCTTAGCACTTATTGATTACTGTTATTGTTACAGAGCTCTGTCGGTTTCCTTGTGGAACCATACTGTTTATTGATTGATGGCCATCACTACTGTTGGGTCTGTTAAGACCCGGTCCTTCTGGACCTACTGTTTATAGGCTATTGGATGTACCACATATGACTGATTGACTGAAATACTGAAAGACTGAAATACTGTTTAATGAACTGTTTTCATTATTGTGGACATTCATTCATAACCTCTTTACACTTATTGTTATTCACTGGGCTTTAGCTCACTGTTTATATATATATGTAGGTTCTCAGCAGCCAGACCGGAGCTAGGAGCGTGGGTTAGTCCCCAGTTTTGTCAAGCCAGCCTATGTGCCTCACTGCGAGGTTCTGAGATGCCATGCTATGGCTTGGGGTGTTTTTGTGTCCCCCACCTGTCTCTTGACTGTTTTGTTTATTGTATAAACTATTTACTGTTTGACCGTACTGTTATCGGGGGATTAAGTCCCCGTACTGAATGGTTGTATATGATTGTATAGACTGTGCTGTTTTGACTGTATGAATGCATGAAAAATGTTTTTGGCATACAGATTGTCACAGCTCAATGGACACTATTTATTTACTGTATTGGCTTCCGCCAGGCCCTGTACTCTGTTTTATTGTATTACTGTTCAGCAGGCCTTCGGTAATCTCGGATTACTGGCCAGTTACGGTGCTAAACCCATAGGGCCGGGTTTGGGTCGTGACACATGTGCTTTTCACTTAGGGAAAAGTGTATTAGTGGGAAATATGGATGATTTTTCTCTTTTACCCTCATTTCGTAGTTATATTTTTGTCACAAAACTGGATTTTGTTAAAGATTTGAAAATGAAGTAACAAAAGAGGGACATTGACACTTGTATAGAGACCAAAGTGGGATTTGAGTAAAAGTACAGGGGGTTAATTATTACGATTTCATGTGTAGGGACCAAAGTGGGACTTGACCAGAAGTGCGAATGGTTAACTGTTATGATTTCACATGTAGGGACCAAGAAAAGATTTGATGCAAAGCGTAGAGGTGCAAAGTGTAATTTACCCAGTATCTTTTTATGACATTTAATCTCATTAAGTTTCTATATATTTTTCCATCAATATGATATTAATGAGACATATTATAATTAACTTACATGTAACATTAGGACAAAATTAGAAGTTAAATGTTCAAAATAAGTTTTTGGTGAAGTGCAGACGTTTGACAAGAAAAATATCATGTGTGGCTGATATGTCAATTTTTAATCAATTTTATTAATGCCAATGGATGGAAGAGTAATATTGAAACTTAACTTAAAGTTTAAGAATTTGCTTGTTATAATTTAAAGTAATGGAACTCAGGCCCCATTTGTTTTTAGAGGTAGAATGGAGGGGATTGATAGTGAAGAGATTAATAGTGAAGGGATTGATAGTGAAGGGATTAAGTAAAATTGTATTTGTTTTGATGATAGTTGTTAGTGTAGGAATTGTTAAATTATTTTTATATAAAATAATAAAACAAATACAAAAATACAAAAAATGTAAACATTAATGTTCAAAAAAAAAAAAAAAAATGCCCAACACGAAAAAAATAAAAAAAATTTCTAGTCCCATCACTATTTTTCTAATACCACCTTCACATCTTCCATCCCAATCCTCCTTCCAACCTTTATCTTAATCCCTTCCTCCATTCTAATCCCTTCCCCAACTCTACAAATAAACACAACACTAAATGGGCCCCACTTCCATTCTAATCTCATCCCACCCTCTACATCCTAAAACAAACGGGGCCTAAGTGCAAATGTATTGTATTCATAGCGAAAGATATTACATAGGGCTAGATATCGTCCCAGTAGATGAAAAACATTTTAAATCCACAAGGAAGATATGGAATTTGGGAGGATTCTAAGCTTATCACAAAAGTTACGTTTTTACTCTCAATTTAACTTTTTATTTAATCTTTACTCGTCAAATTGTTTCAAAAATTCTTAACTACTTGTTCTACATTAATAATTCACTCTCAACTAAAACTATTTGGTAAGTCTTTTGTGATCTTGATTACAAGATTTATTTTTAAAAAATGACGCATAATCTAATGTTTATAAAAGCATAGTTTCAAGTAAACAACTATTTAGCAAATGATTACTTAAATTACTTAGAATTTTTGTCATAAATCTTTGAGTATTAGAAAACATAGCATGCAAGTCTTTCCTCAATGTCACTAGCTTGATTTTATTAATACATTTCAAAATATTGTCTATAAGCTTAAAGGGTAAAGCACCAATAAATCCTAAAATGTGATCTTATGAATTGTTTAGTACTTCTTCTTCTTCTTCTTCTTCTCCTTCTTCTTCTTCTTCTTTTTCCTTATGAATCCAAAGGTCCCATCAAAGTAGAAATTATACAAAAGAGTAGTCACTTACCCGTTTGGGTTCAATTTTTGAGGGATAAAAATAAGTTTCTCCAAATATGAAATTACACGTTTGGGCAATCCGCACTACAGAGGTTTTGGATTTTTCCTTCTTCTAGAATAAATTCCACATTACGACCAAGAACGTAACACTCCAATGCAATACTCCAATAACGTAACACTCTAACGTTATCTAAAAAACTCCTTAGTATACTTCTCCAAAATGTAATAACATAATACTCTAAAACAAATATCTTAGTATCCTTTTCCTAAACGTAACACTCTAATGTAACACACAAAACAACTCTTTAGTGTACATTTTCCAAATGTAACACTCTAATCTATATAATCCCAAACGTAACTATAGCGATTCCGGTTTTGACCCGACCTTTTCTTGTATTCCAGACTCAGGTTTCATAGTTTATTGTTGTTGTTCATCTCTTTTTCCCTTGTTGTCCCTTGATTTTGTCTTTTGGATTGTTGTGGTTGTGTTTGGGACAGGTTGGTTGCTTAATTTCCAAACATTTGTTGCCCACATTTTTTGCCCCTTCGCTCGAGCGGTACTTCTTGCGGTCGAATAGGCTTTGCAAACTCTCAGTACTTTTGTTGGTTTGCAAGACTACTGGGAGAGTGTATTCTACGCTAGAGCGGCGTTTCCTATGCTCGAGCTGGTGCACGCTCGAGCGGCCGTTCTTGTACTCGAGCGATGTTCTTCTGTCTGCAAAATACTGGATGTGTATATTCTGAGCTTGAGCATCACTTATTGTACTTGAGCAGAACAAATTGTTGTGTTTGATACTCAAGCGTCAACTCTTGCGCTTGAGCAGACTGTGCATATATCAGTTTGCAACAGCCTCCTTTTTGTTCATTTTTTCATATATTTCTCTCTCAAAACCCTAAATCTATTCTCTCTCTCTAAAACTCACACCCTCTTTACATTTTCAAATAGATCTATTGGTTCCCTACCCTACTTTCTTTGATAAAAGGGTAAAGCATCTCTATAGCTTCATTTTGATCCGAATAAGAGTCAATTTCAGCGTACTCCAAGTTTCGTCTTTTCTTTGCTCATCTTCAAACTTTGAGGTAGGGATTTTTTACACTTTCATATGATATTTAACTTAGTTATGAGTCGTTGTGTAAAAATAGTGAAATTTGGGTGTACTATGAGCAAACCTAGGGTTTAGATATTAAATCAAAAGAGGGGTTTCTAAGTGAATGACTTATAAATGGTTATGAGGTTGTATTGTGACAAAATAGTTGATTTTGGAATTTGGGTGGATATTTGGGAAAGAGGGAGTTTGTCCTAAAATGTTTCAAATATTTATTTTGGTATAAATAAATGAAATTGGGATAAGAAATGTGAAATTAAATGGATGTTGATATAAATGGTGGAGAAGAAAATGTATTATCATCCACCTATGAAATTTTGAATAAATTATCTGTCTTGAGACCAAATATTTGTTTGGAAATATCTGTATTGGGCTATCAGTGGAGTATAGTTATGATTGTTCTAGAAATTACATGAGGATTAGGCAAATTGAAACTAATCTCATGTTGGTTGTCATTGAATATGACTGTGTTTTAAATACATTGTATATGTATGATGTTTGGGAGGAGAAATGGGATGTACTCCATGTTTGGGAAAAGAAAGGGGATGGACTCCACTGAATTAAGTTGGCCTATGTGTCCAGGGTGAAAGTCCCGAAACCGCGCGTATACATGGGTGCTGATCCCCCGAACGAAATTTTCGTAAAATGGCAAATTGAAGTGTTTGTATGATTAATGTGTTAATCTGAGAACCACTGAGTCATAATCTTAATTGGGTTGTCTGGAAAATAATGAAATTAGCTCATGAATTGAGATGAAATGAATTAATGTGGATAAAATTGAGATAACAAGGATTAGGATATAAAACTCGGCATATTATGATTTTGTAAAACATGAATGATTTTAATACGGACATTGTATATGCACACTTTACTTGTATCTTTGTTAAGACTCATATAATGTGTTAGATTATTTCTACTAGGCTTAGGCTTTGGCTTACCCCATTTGGGAAAAACCATTTTCAGGTGTAGGTGATATGCCTCCGCTAAGGTAGTAGCTTGGAGGGATTTGGAGTATGAGCTTCTATTTTTGTTGTATCTGTTTTGCATAGCCAAGGGCTTTAAGTTGTAATCAAGTTAGGCTCACTTTTGTTGTAACCAAGAACTATCTTGGAAAAATGTAAGCCTTTAGGGTATTTGAATATCTGTTCAACTTTAATCTTTTGTTTACTTGTAACACATGCTGTAGATTATGATAGGCTATTTATGAACGTATATCGCATGTGTCACCTTTTTGTATATCAAACTCTGATGAATGAAAGCATGTAATTCAATTACACATCCACTTATGAAATGAGTTTGTGTATTTATTTTGGGGGCGTTACAACTTGGTATCAGAGTATACCGGGTTTGAATACTTTGGGTACGTGGGAGGTGGTTATTACCACAATGGGTTTGTCTCGCTTGATAGAGACATTAAAATGTATGATGTGCTTACGTGACAACATGTTTATGTGATTATATGGGTATGGAATTTAGTTTTAGGATACTGATCGAGTCTATGGGTTCCTAGAAGTTGTATTAAAAGAGCACTTGATCACTGCTGGCTTCTAATTGGAACTCTGGCAATGTTGCGGAATGATCACTATCTGGGAACAAAATCCGTATGTGTTGATGTGACTACGTGCTTATGTAGAATGAGTTACCGTTGTCTACTATTTTAGGACGCGAGTGAGTTAGTTTTGGCACATTTGTAAATGTGCTAACCTCTTTTGTTACCTTCATTAGGATGTCAGGATGTGGTCGTGGTAGTAGGCGTGGTAGGCCTAGACGGCAAGAGATGCCGATACCGGGTGATATTCTAGCACAGGAAGAGGGAGTTGATCAGGCCAATGTGGCTGAACTAGTAGGTGAATAAGCCATGGGTACCTTAGCCCTCGAAATGCTCCGGGCCGGAGCATTTTGGGAATCCATGGACATTCTCAGGGCTGAGAATCAAGTCTAGGCTCAAGTAGCTGAGGCAGGGCCATCTTTTTTGAAGCGGGAGTTTTTTCGTTCAAATCTGGATGAGTTTTTGGGTGATCCCAAAGAGCCATTGAAGATAGATGAGTGCCTAGAGCAGATAGTAAAGACGTTCGAGATGCTTCGCATCGAGGATGACTAGCTAAGGGTGACCTTGGTATCTTTCCAATTAAAGGGAGATGCAGGTCAATGGTGGAAGTATGCATGTGGGCACATTGGGGTGACTTGGGAGGCATTCGTCAACACCTTCTAGGACAAGTTTTTTCCTTCTACAGTTAGGGAGAAGTTAAGAGACCAGTTCTCTCAGTTGGTGCAGTTGAACATATTTGTGGCTGAGTTTGAGGCCACCTTTAATAGCTTGTCTAGGTTTGCACCCGAGCTTGTGGCGACTGAGGAGCGCCGTTGCTTGGAGTTTAAGAAGAGATTGAGGATCAGCTTATGTTTAGAGTGGCCAGATCCTTTATTAGAGATTATGGGCACCTTGTGGAGGCGGCGGCGGCCCATCTTAAGACCATTATGCAGATGGAGGAGGAAAGAATAAGGGGCTCTAAAAGGAGTCAGGACAGTTAGGGGAACAATAACAGGCAGAGGGGTTCTAACCCCTAATCATCCTAAGGAGCTTAGTCGAGGTCCAGTTTTCCAGTACCGAGTTTGGGTTCTGGGAGGGGTGGTCAGGGAGGTGTTACTTATTACAAGTGTGGTCAGCTGGGCCACAAGTCTCCAGCTTACCCGTAGAGAGGAGGAGGGCAACGGTTTGCATCGTCTTCAGCTCGCTTACAGGGCCAGAGTCAGGGAAAAGGGTAGCCACTCACTTGTTATCAGTTGGGTGGCACGCCCGGTGCATTTGGTTTGAGGTAGGCACAGAGCCACCAGCCTACACAATCAGCATAGGCCTCGAAGGCTAATTAGAGAGCCTCTTCGACTCAGTCAGTACATTAGGCTTATGCTCCGAAAAGTGAGTAGGTTGAATAGAGACCTACAAGGTGTGTATATGTTATTACCACGCCGGATCTAGTACCAGCACCTTCGGTTGTGAGAGGTAGTTTTTTGTTTTGCAATTCAGTTGCTAATGTTTTGATTGATACGGGTGCGTCCCATTCATTTATCTCGTCTGCATTTGTATCGATTTTGGGGTTGGATCTAGCACCGTTAGCATCTCCTATTTGTGTAGAGTCACCTATTGGTGGTGAGGTTATTTTAAGGCAGGGGTGTCGAGGCTGTGACATAGAGGTTTCTAGTTGCCAACTTCCTTTTGCATTTGTGTTGATAGATATGTCTAGTTTTGATATTATTTTGGGTATGGACTAGTTGTCGTCATATCGGGCTGTTATAGATTGTTACCGTCAGAGGGTTATTATATGTACCCTAAGCAGAGAATGTTTCTATTTCTTGGGAGATCGGGTGGATAGAGTTTTATCACCGGTATATGATTTGCGTGGGCGAAGTGAATTTAGTTGCCTTCTGGCAAGCTTCTTGAGTGGTGAGTGTAATGGAGTCTGGGTTGAGTTGCCAAGGTTATTTGTGCATACCCCGATGTTTTTCCCGAAGATTTTACTAGTTTACCACCCCACCGGGAGATCGAGTTCTTTATTGATTTAGTGCCTGGCATGGCACCGATTTCTATGGCGCCGTATAGTTTTGCACCTACTGAATTGAGTGAGTTGAAGATTCAACTCCAGGAATTGTTAGATAAGGGTTTTATTCGCCCTAGTACTTCACCTTGGGGAGCATCGGCCCTCTTTGCTAGAAAGAAAGATGGAGCATTGCGACTTTGTATCGATTATCGGAAGTTGAACCAGATAACTGTTAAGAACAAGGACCCAATGCCTCATATAGATGATTTGTTTGATCAGTTGAAGGGGTCTTGTTGTTTCTCTAAGATAGATCTGATGTTGGGTTATCACTAGTTGAGAGTAAGAGATGAGAATATCCTGAAGACAATATTCCGTACGCAGAATGACCATTACGAGTTTTTAGTGATGCCTTTTAGGCTAACCAATGCCCTAGCTGTGTTTATGGATTTGATAAACTGGATCTTCCATGAGTTCCTAGATCGTTTTGTAGTCATTTTTGTGGACGACATCTTGATTTACTCACCCTCTAAGGAGGAGCACGAGGAACACTTGTGGGTGGTGCTTGAGTTGCTTAGAGCCCATAAACTATATGCTAAGTTTGGAAAATGTGAGTTTTGGCTGAAAGAGGTTAAGTTTTTAGGCCATGTGATATCCGGGAAAGGGGTGACTGTAGATTCATCCAAAATAGAGACAATGCAAGATTGGGGACAACCTAAGAATGCTTTTGAGATTTATAGTTTCTTGGGGTTGGTCGGGTATTACCATTGATTTGTGAAGGATTTCTCTAGATTAGTCTCATCGTTAACTAAACTGACAAGGAAGGGATTAAATTTGTGTGGAGTGAGACTTGTGAGAAGTCATTTCAAGAGCTTAAAGTTAGACTTACCACTGAGCTAGGCTTGATTATTCCAGAGAGGGGTTTGGGTTATTCAGTGTATTGTAATGCCTCACGGGAAGGCTTGGATTGTGTTTTGATGCAAGAGGGGAAGATAGTAGCCTATGGCTCGCGGTAGTTGAAAACACACAAGAGGAACTATCCTACTCATGATCTAGAGTTAGCAGCGGTGATATTCACCTTGAAAATTTGGAGGCACTTTTTGTATGGCGAGAAATTTGAAGTGTTTTCTGACCACAAGAGTTTGAAGTATCTGTTTACATAGAAAGACTTAAATTTGAAGGAGAGGAGGTGGACGAAGTTCATAGAGGATTATGACTTTGAGTTGCATTATCACTTGGGAAAGGTCAACGTTGCGGCCGACGCCTTGAGTAGGAAGTCAATTAGCGGTGTAGCTCGTATTGCTATCTGGGAATGGGAGATGTTGGGTACTCTTGGTGAGTTTGACTTGCATCTTGGCGAGTCCGTGGAGTCTGCAGCTTTGTTTACAGTAGTTACACAACCTACACTTGTGAATTGAGTGTTAGAAGTGCAGAAGAGTGATCTTCAAGTAAAAACCCTCAGAGAGAAGATTTTTAGTGGGAAGGTAAAAAAGGGTCTGAACGTGTATTCTGACTCGAGTGTTAGATACCTTGACCGTCTCTTTGTGCCGGAGTCTTGTCGGGAGGAAGTACTCTGAGAGTTTCACCATTCACGCCTTGCGGTGCATTCGGGAGGAACAAAGATGTATCACGACCTGAGTCGCTAGTTTTGGTGGAGAGGTATGAAGAAAGATGTGGCCGCGTTTGTGTCAAGGTGCCTTATTTGTCAACAAGTGAAGGCTGAGCATCAGAGGCCAACGAGTTTGTTGTAACCCTTGCCTATAGCTGAGTGGAAATGGGAGCATGTCACGATGGATTTTGTTGTAGGCCTTCCGAGGACTCAACGGGGCAGTGATGCCATTTGGGTGGTAGTTAATTAGTTAACCAAGTCGGCGCACTTTATACTTATGTGTGTGAGTGATTCGGTAGATTATCTTGCCGACCTTTACAATAGGGACATAGTAAGGTTGCACGGGGTCCTTGTGACGATTGCTTCGGATAGAGATCTGCATTTTACAGCTCAATTGTGGTAGAGTTTGTAGAGTGCCTTGGGCACTAGATTGACTTTTAGCACCGCGTACCATCCTCAGACTAACGGGCAATCCGAGCATACTATTCAGAGAGGATATGCTTCAAGATTGTCTTCTTGACTTCAAGAGGTCATGGGAGAGGCACTTGCCCTTAGTGGAGTTTGCTTATAACAATAGCTTCCAATCGAGCATTGGCATGACACCATTTGAAGCCTTGTATGGCCGACTGTGTAGATCTCCAGTATGTTGGGCCGAGGTGGGTGATGCACCTTTGTTGGGTCCAGAGTTAGTCTGGAAAACGACGAAGAAAGTGGCACTTATCCATAAGAGGTTGGTTACGGCTCAGAGTCGCCTGAAAAGTTATGCCAACCGTAGGAGGAGACCTTTGTCTTTTGAGGTGAGAGATCATGTCTTTTCGAAGATATCACCTAGGCGGAGTTTGATGAGGTTTGGGAAGAGTAGGAAGTTGTTCCCTCGATTTATTGGGCCTTTTAAGATCCTTGAGCGTGTCGGAGAGGCTGCTTACCGTTTGGTGTTGTCGCCACAACTTTACGAGGTTTATGACGTATTTCATATTAACATGCTTCGGAAGTATGAGTTGGACCCATCACACGTGTTGGATTGGACTGACTTAGAGGTAGATGATGATGTCTCATATGAGGAGAGACTGGTGAGAGTCTTGGATACCCAGGACCAAGTCTTGCATGCAAGACCATTCTCTTGGTTAAGGTATTGTGGAAACATCACGGGATTGAGCAAACAACTTGAGAGCATGAATTGAAAGTCTGAGAGAAATATCTGGACTTGTTTGTTAATGCTTGAACATATATTGGGATTTTAATTATGTTAATGAAATGTAAAAGCATTGTGTATGTTTTAAAATAAGAGAACATTATATATGTTGTAGATGTTTTGGAAACATGGATTCAATATAAGCATTGTATATGTTTTGAGAATATGGAATACTGTGTTTGTCATATCACTTTTTGAAACATTGTATATGTCGTATAGATTTTGAGAATTTGGGTTTATCATGAACATTGTGAATGTTTTGGGAATATATGAATTGTGCTTCAGTGTCTGAACTTGTGTATTAGGGTAGTGAGAATGAATGACCGGAGGGTAAGTCATAATGCTAAACTTGATAGATTATCAGGGTTGAGAATAGTTTAAAATGGCTTTAAACTTGATTTGGAATTTCGGGGACGAAATTCCTTAAGGGGGGAGATTACAGCAATTCTAATTTTGACTCGACTTTTTGTTATATTCCGAACTTGGGTTTCATGGTTTATTGTTGTAGTTCATCTCTTTTTCCCTTATTGTCCCTTGAGTTTGTCTTTTGGGTTGTTATGGCTGTGTTTAGGACAGGTTGGTTACTTAGTTTTCAAACATTTGTCGCCCAAATTTTTGCCCGATCGTTGGAGTTTGAAAGTTTGAAATTATACATTTACCCAAAACTTACTGAGGAGTTTTTGTACTCCTTTTGATATGTTTGAAGAATCTCACGTCCTTTGAAATGTTTGAAAATTTTCATATTTCAAGTCATTTTTATACTCCTTTTGAAATATTTGAAGAATTTCACATTTCAACTCATTCCAAATAAAAAAGATTTCCATATAAAAATTGATCCCAAATTTGATTTCTATAGGTTGTGTATCTTACCTTTTTAGCACAAAAGAAAGAAAAAAAAAAAACAAAAAGAAAAAAGAAGGAAACATAATAAAAATAAGGGTACAACTGTAAATTTAATTTTCAAATAATATATTAAATTTACCTTTCCCAAATCTATGTGACTAATTGGTCTATAAGAAAATTATTTAGACTAAATGCATCACTATTCCTCAAGATGGGATTTATACGTAAATTTTTCTTAAGTAAATCTTTAATAATCTTGATTGGATAACCATAAAATTATGTTTTGGGCAAATTACACCGGTAGTCCTTACATTTTGTTACTTGTGTCATTTTGTTCCCTATACTTTTAATTGATTCAATTTTGATCCTTAATTTAAGATTTTATGTTAATTTGGTCTAATTGATAATACCGTTAGTGTAACACCCGCATCCTTTAATCCATTGGAGTGTGTAATTAATTCCTTATTTTCATTTTTGGGAGTCTTTGGAGTTGCTGAATGTTGGTTTTGGAGGATTATAATCCGATTTAAACTTGTTGGGATTGTTCCTTCACGCTTGTTTATGTTGAAAAGTTGTTTGGGAGCATGAAAATCTTGTTCTGGGGTCGACACCAATCTTGGTGGTATCGACACGTGCCTTTTGTTGTTGGCCCTAAGGGTCGACACTAGTCTGGAAGGGTCGACCCTTGTATGTTGCAGAATCTAGAAGTTGCTTGTTGAAATTTAGTGTCGACCTTTCCTATCTAAGGGTCGACACCTTGCCTGTTGCACAGATTGCTTTTCTTTTTGAAGGGTCGACACCTACGTGTAATTTTCATCTTTTTGGGCTGGTTTGGGCCCTACTTTTGGGGGGGTTTTTGACTTGATCTTTTTATTTGGCTTTGGGGCTTTTGTTCTATTATTACCTTGCTTCTATAAATAGGCTCTAAACATATTTTTCATTTCACTTTTTCTCCTCTTTTCCCTCTCTACACTGTGAGTTCTCATCTCTCTCTCTCTCTCTCTCTAAACTCAAGCTTTTGGCACTATGATCTCTAGATCTACTCACCTAAAGTGATCTTTTCACCATGGTCCTTTGAGAAAAAGTGTAGATCTCGTCAAGGGTATCCTTTTGGTCCAAATAATTCGTGGTTTCGTCGCCGGTGATTTTTGGGTCATCATCTCTTTGCTTAAAGAGGTAGGGGTTTCTAGTTCTCTTTCAATACCCTTATTTATAGATAGATTTGTGGTATTTTCTTTGTATAAATACAAAAGTTTATATTTTTATGCATATTGTGATGAATCATGAGATTGGGGGTTAGGGTATGAAGAGAGTTGGGTTTACTTGTTGGGTTATGTTCTTGGGTCATGAGTTTAGGTGTAAAAGTAATAGAAGAGTTGGAATAAAATGTGTTTTTGTGAAAAGTTTTAATTTCTCTAAAAACCCTTGTTTGGCTTATGAAGATAAATGATGGTTTTGCTTAAATTGATAGTAGAATCATGGAATTGAGGTGTTAAATTACATATGTAGAAGTTTAATTGAATTTTTAAAGAGTTTGAAAATTTATGTAAAAGTTGCGATTGAGCTCTCAATGTGATATTTTAAATCATGTTATAATATGAAACCAAACTTGGGGAAAAGAAATTACTAATGGTAAGGATGATGCGAGAATTGTGATAACATGATGAAGTGAATATTTAAGAATCTTATTGTGTTATGTTGAATTGTATTGAGTTATGTTAAATTGTGTTAAGTCAAGGTTGGGATAAAATGAGTGTGAGTAATAATAAATGGGAGATTGTGAAATATGACGGTGTTACGTGAACGAGTTGTATCAAAGAAATTAATGTTAGAGATTTAATTTATAGCCTCACATAGTAATTGATAATCGATGTGTTGTGAAAATTAAATTGGAAGACTTGATAATAATATGGAAAAGTAAAGAAATAGTTTGAACCCAAAAAATTATGAACACATGAATGACTTGGTGGGTAATAGAAAAAGGTGGTGGAACATAATGTGTACTTGTTATGTAAATGGAATTTTAACATATGGTGGATGCGTTTTGAACTAATGTGTTACGAGAATAATGGATGATGTGTTGGCTTTGCCCATTAATCACAATGACGGATGACTTGATAAAATTTATGGAATGTAATGTTGTTTCAGGGTCCGTTTCCAGTCGTTTTTTGAGCCGGCAAAGCGTGGCGCTTGAAATAGGTTCCGCCTTCCTTTCGGAGTAGCGCCCGGTTAAGCGTGTGGTATATTAGGATATGTAGAGGTTCCGTGTTCCTTCCGGCTTGTGAGTGATCAAGCGTGAGGTTTCGCGTTCCTTCTGGCTTATGACCGGTAAAGCGTGAGGTTCCGCGTTCCTTCCGACTTGTGACCGGTAAAGCGTGAGGTTCCGCCTTCCTTCCGGCTTGTGATTGGTAAAGCATGTGACTCATGGAGAGGACTTGTTAATGGATCCGGTGTTTGATATGACATTATTTGAAAGAATGGAAAATGAGATGGTAATTGGATTAGAGGTTGGTGATGATGGACTCACTGGATTGCTTATGACTACAAGGGAAAATTATGAGTTTTGTTTTGTAAATAATTGAGACATTGTGTTAAAAAGGGTTTGTTATTCTTGTGTTATGTTTGAACTCTAATTGATAATGCAAATGTGGATGCGATGTAGTTGTAATATGTTGGATTATAATTGATAATGCAAATGTAGATGTGATGTAATTGTTATTAAATATAGAGGAGATTTGGATTTCTATATTAAGGAGTTACAGCAAATATGAATAGACTGGTGGGAATGGAGTGTGTGAGGGCTGTTTTGAGTATTAAGGGAACTTGAACTTGAGGTTATGTTGTTATAATTAATGTAATTAGTAAAAAGAAAAAATGGAAATAAAAAGGAGGAATGTTAAGATGGAAATTAAATGAGGAATATTTTGGAATTGGTTAATATATTTAAAATGATGTTATTCCTTAAGCATGTTTGTTTTCAAAAAGGATTTATGGCTTTCTGATAATAAGGGATAATTTTTATGGCTGAAGGTTTTCCTTAAATGTTCAAATAACTTTTGAGAAGAATGTACTCTACGTATGATATTTTGAAATTACAAAAACGTCACTTTACTATATGGTATTACCTTGCATGCATGATCATTTCTATCTATAGGATAGCTATTGATTTTGAACTATGAGATTCCTACTGGGCAATTGTACTCACCCTTTGTTGTTTCATTTTTTTTACAGGAAGAGAATTCGAATTGATTGGTTGGAGGATTAAGAAGTTCACATGTCTGTTATGTATAATTTCATAGTAGATGTGCAAGAATGAATTTTGTACATTGATATTTGTAATTATTTATTTATAACTCCGTAGCAGGAGCTTGACATGTATTATTATTATTGTTGTATTCATCATGAGAGAGAACACGTACTATTATATTTTTATTACTTAATGGTAATAGATATTTGTAATAAAAAAAAATGGACCTAAATTGCAGGCTTTTGGTAAGGTTTCTGAGTGATTAAAAATTGGGATGTGACAGTTAGTGCTTTGGACAATAAATTATCAACGAATTGATTGAGATTAACTTATTGAGTTGAGAAAACTTATAATTTTTCTCTTAAAATCATGGCACATGCCTTATGTGCTTATTTTTTATTAAAAAATGTTAACAATTATATTCAATTGGACTAAATTGAGATAATCATAAATTTAGGGTTAAAATCTAATCAATTGAAATTACAGGAATGAAAATGACATAAATATCAAAATACAAACACTATCAATATAATTTACTATTATGTTTTTTCATAAGTTTGATTTTTGGGTAAAATTAATTTAGAAGTTGTTAGCTTTTTGGCTTTCGAAGGTTATTACAATAATTTTGAGCGTGCCAGTAAGGATCAATTAGTCCTTACAGAAATTTAATTGCCAACCAATTATCAGAAGATTGTGTTTTAATTCTTTCAGCCTCAATGAAGAGGACTTTTACTAGTGGCTTTGCTTAGGATGAATAAACTGACAATGATTAAATGAAGAATAATTGCAGTATTTCATTAAGTAAAATGAAAGACTTACAATGATCCAATTCGGCCTCGTAGAGGTTTACAGCAACAATCTACTTGAAACTACTCCTATGAACGAAATGCAGTACAAGAATCTGAAGTATAGAAATATAAAGGACAAGAAATGTAAAAACTGGAAGGAAAAATAAAAAAGATAAACTGGTTTTTTGGATCTGAGGTTGTCCCCTTATTTTGAAGCCTTCTCCACTATTTATACTGTTTTGTGGTAACCGTTGAAATGAGCTTCTAACCGTCGAAATGAGCTTCTAACCGTCAAATTACTCTTCCATGATTGTTGATCATGTTTCCTCACAGTTAGCTCCACTATGCCCTGTCTGCAGTTAGGCTTCCCTCTTAAATTTGAATTCAAATGTACGAATAACCGTTAGAACCACGTCATCTTAAATTCTTTTGCTAATCCAGTGTTATGCAGATCCATTATAACCAATACTGACTGCCACGTGTGTGATTACGATTGAAGACTTAAATAGTCTTCCCGTATTGCCCTTATTTTGCCACGTGTCGAACTGTGATTAGCCTGTACAAAATATATAGCCAACATTACCCCCCGCACTAATATAACCAATACTTGGTGATATTCGTGGATCAAGGTATTTTCCCACATCTTAGAACATGCATGGGTTTCGCATTTTTAGAAACACAACCGTCATTCACTGATGAACATTTGCATTAACTCCTCTTCGATCCCTTAAACATGTTCACTATCTTAGTATTCGAAAAGACCAATTTAATTCTCATGGCTAAACAGGCCTTTTCTTATCTCGATCAAGCATATGAAGAGTTGTTTGATAATACCGTTCATCCTCGAAAGAATCTTCATGCATTGATTAGCCACCTTTACCCACCTTCCTAAATTCAAGTCATGGAAGCTTTTGCAAATTATCAATCTCTGGATTGCGAACATACTTTCCCCAATCCTTTGATTCAGAAATTTGCAAATATGGACATTGGAAGCTCTTCCTCTAACCCAAAGCCTTCTGAGTGGGATGAAGCTGCAACCTCTTCCTCTTCTGGGGTTTATGGTTGGGGAAGCTGGCCAAAATTAAGAGAGCGAGTCAACCATCATTTTGTCGAGTTCATTGACCCTCTAGAATTCCCTTCCGATGCTCGGAGTTTGGTGGTTTATCCCTACGTGCCCATCGACCGTCGACGTTGTTTGGAAGATAACCTACTTGTAGCGTGGTACACATCTTCCACGCCTACGAAAGTAGTACATGCCACTCCTCGCCCGGAAAAGGCACAAGGGTATAACCCTTCATTCTTAGCTCAGAAGGCTAAATTTTGCTCTTCTGACTGGCTTGACATCATCAATAGCCCCCAATTTCCCCCTACTTTCGAGATGGAAACTCTTACATCTCCTCTTCCACAAGACCCTCACTGGATGGAGGAATTGAGGCATACTCTCTCTGAGGACCAGTTTCTCCCTTCCTATCACCCTCCATCTCCTCCTACTAAGGATCAGCAAAATCAAGCCCAACTTCTGCTTGCGGCCTTTTCCCATTTGCCCTTCAATGTTCTTGATGACGATGTTCCTCTTAAGAACTTTCGATGGGCTTGTAACATTATGACCCGGGGTCATATTCTCAATCCCATCGCCCAAGCAGCACTTCAAATGTTCTTGGACCAACTCCCACTACTCCTTCATTGGTATCACAATTCTATTGCCACTACTCAGTCCTTGGACTAGATCTCAGCCAATCGAGTTCATACCCGGTATGAAATAGAGAACCTTATTGATGAATATGATGATTTCAAGAATAAAGATTATACCTACTGGGATGACCTGGATATGGACGAGACAGAACAAGGGCTGAAAGAGACAGAGTTTGAAATAAAAGCTGAGAAACTTTTTTACCAAGTGAGAGCATATCAACTTCAGCAACCTAGCCTAGAGAAGATAGAAGACAGAATAAAGAAAGAACAGAAGCTTATTGAACATAGCTGGAACAAGTTCCATGATCTTGTTATTTATTTTATTCCTTACTTTTATGAACTTGAATATGTGCCTAGGCAAGGCTTCTGATGTAATCATGCTTATCTTAATAAAGCGGAAAGATTTCTTTTATTTGGTATGGTTTAACTTTACTCTACTTATCCAGAACCAATCGAAATTATAGCTTCGAATTCATCAATTTTATCTTCGAAACTTGACACTCAAAGAAGTATTTGGAAAGCAATTTGACTTCTTCCAATATATGGAGGTCCCCTTTCAGACCTAGAGCCTCGATTTTAACAATTTGCTCCTTAAAGCTTATTTTAATCATATTCACCATATGGTTAGTACGATCAATCATTTTTAAATTGGCCATTTTTGCTTCGAACAACAGTCCGTACTTTCAAAAATATAGAGGCCTCCTTTAATGACTGCATTGTTTTATTCTAAAAGAGCAATCCATTCTGGATATTATCAACCCAACTATTGGTTTGGAACTTAGAACAAACCATTCCTAACCTTAGGGATTTCAAGTTCTGCTTCAAAGGATTTATTCTCACTAGGAAACCCTAAAACAAGTTTTCAATCCTTTTGAAGTAAACAAATATTTGAGCATTCTTGCATCCTTAGACGTGGAATGTGCTTCGAAGCCGGCTTCCTAGTTTTGAAGCCGTTTGTTATTTGACTTTTGTGCCAAAATCTGGTTTCGATGCCAAATATTTTATTTCGAAACTGACATCAGTATTTAAGATGTGTTTCCCCCAAAAATTATCAATATTGAGGGAAACTCTTCGTATCCGTACTTTTAGTACTTCTTTATGAATTCCACGATATATTTCCCAGACACAAAGGTTTTAAAACCCTTCTTACTTTGTGCTCTGGATTCACTCATTTGCTCAATACAAAAACCCTTCCCTTCTACTAATCCTCTCTTCCTTGCTGCTCGTCACCAATGGATTCTTCTTCACTAAAACTATCGGCTGGCGAACGTATAAGCCCAACTATGGCTTTGAAAAGATGGATTGAGGAAGAGATCGCCAAATTTAAAGCTAATGGGTCAAGTACCATAGACGGACGCCTCTTTGTTCCTCGCCATAGCGACAAATAAGAATATGTCTTAGGTCCCATATTTCGAGAAGCTCCCGCTCAACTTCCAGCTTTATACCCTCGTTTGGAGGACTACTTTCTTCTCTATGAAGGGGGGCTTGACTGGGGAAATTGGAGAATGAACCGACCTCACCGTTGCTGGCCAACACTGAGGGTTGAATGGGAGAAGTGGTACGACAGGGTTGTGCCTGCGAGAGAATGGGACTTACAAGAACTCTGCATCCTCGATGCCCTTCGTCTTTCCAGGTTTATTATTCCTGAAGACCCTTTTTTAATTCATGCCGCTTTTTGTTTCTGGAACATGGCTTTTAACTTTTTCCAGTTTCGTTGTGGTATGATAGCTCCCACCGTTCTTGATATCTGCCATCTTTTAGGGCTTTCGCTCCTTGGAACCCCTTTCATACCCGGCTACCTAGACCTTTCGGTTAAATTTTCTCTTCCACCTTTGAATTCTTCTTTTAGTGATTTCGTAAAGGCTGAAAACAAGAAGGTGGGTCCTGTGGGCAATTGATAACTCTTCTCTTTTATTTTATATTGGCTGTGTAAATTTCTCTTTTGTACATCATCTCAGCAGATCATGCCTGAGTTTGCCCCACTTACGAAGGCCCTTGTTTTGAAGAAACGAATAGCCTTGGCCCCTTACCTTTTAGGCCATGTCTATAGAGCCTGCTCCCAATTTTGTGAAAGACCTTTTGACATCGATCAAGGAGGTCCTCTCTAGGTGCTTCAACTCTGGCTCTTTGCATACTTTACTGATTTGCATCCTAAGTGTTTGAAGTTTTTAGTTCAAAACCCTAGCACTTACGGAGAAAAGTATGCTAGAATTACTCTTTATCCTGCTTCCTTTGCCTACTACCTCACATTGTTTTCATCAACTTCCTATTTCTCCAGCTGCCACCTTCTTTTGCCCCTTTGATGCCAACAAAGGACTAGCTTGGTTGCAAACATTCTTGGCTGATAAAGAGTGTTCCATCCCATCACACAAAGATATGTGGGCTTCCATTTTGTTACCGAGGGAACTGTTCATTGGTACTTTAAACCCTCGAGCCTACAAGTGCATATTTGATGTATATTGCCCTTCTCAGTTTGCCAGGCAATTTGGGCTTACCCAAGGAATTCCCGTTCCACTCTGCAGTCTCTTGAATGTCTATCTCACAGCCAGAGATCTAAGAGTACCCAAATCCAAACTAGAAGATACAACATTCAAACTGATGAAAGATTTGAGTGAGTTCAAATTTGTCCCCTTCCTCCCTTCTGGCTTGGCTTTGAAGAGATTTCAAAACTGGTGGACAGCTAATATGGAAGTGCGTCTAGCCATACATCCTCATGATTTACTGATAGGGCTAGGAGTGCCTTCTAAGGTTAAACCAAAAGAAGCCGGGAACAGCCCCTCTCCTTCTACAGTTGCCAAGACTGTTCTTACAGTCTCACTCCCTCCTTCCAGAGTTACCAGAGCTGCTTCGAAAAAGGGTATGTATCTTGAGGTTTCTTTTCTTTTAGACTTTTATGTTCGTTTTCTTAATGTTCATACTACTTGGTGTAGGGTCTCTACAAGAAGAATCTCCCAAGAGAGCTGAAGCTGTAGCTATTCTGAAGGATAAACATCAACAGAAAAAGAAGAGAAAACTACTACTCACTTCTGAGGAGTCTGAGCCCCAAATTGAGGAGAAAGAGACAGAAAAAGAGCAGGAAATACCTCTGCAAAGGAAAAAGAGAAAGAAGATGACCGTCTCTCCTTCTGACTTGGTCGAAGACCCCACTCATGAGCCAGTTGTCAAAGCAGTAGAGGAGGAACATTCCAAAGCAATAATTGTTTTTCAAAGAGCTGAGAAAAGGCGACAGCAGCAATTACTAAGGGATGAAGCAGCTGCTACTGATGCAACCCAAAGGGAAACAGTGAGAAGGCAACACACCGCTTAGCATTATTCCCTCCGTAACTCTCCCATTATTGCCACCACCTCTGAAACCAGTAATTTCCTTTCATGTCTCCACTTTCTTTTCCTAAATTGTTGATACTGAGACTTAACATTGTTTTGTACTTCTTCTTTTGCAGCGACAACTACTGTGCCTATTCTCCCAATAAGGACTCCTTTAGCTTCCATTGAAGTTGAACAACCTCAAAATGCAGAGCCCATTTAGACAATACTCCCACTTCCTGGCCCTATATTTTCGATACCTTTCTTGAGGCCAAGTATTCCTGCATCTCTTTCTTTTGGCTTCACTCCACACCTCCCTCATTTGTCTTTCGATTTTACTTAATTTGATTCACTTTCGAGCCTTGCTTCTCTTCCCTTTCCTAAGGAAATTCCAGCGGTTACTTCATCTTTGATGGTAGCTGATTCTTATAGAGAAGGTACTGGCAGCTCTCTAATCCATCATCCATTATCTTTACCTAGCTCCAGTCCTTCTTCTCTTAACCAACTGGTAGCCAAAACTATAGAGACTGCTAAGGATACTCCACCTTCTTCTCCTATTCCAATGCAGTCATTTCTTCTTTCTACCAAGGCTCTTTCTGTACCTTCCATGTCAATGGATGAGGTGGATATCTTTGAGGCTAGACTAGCTAGTCTTTTTAACATACCTTCCACCTCTCCAATGACTAGCAATGAGACTGAGCCATTAGTTTTAGCTGATTCTCTGCTAGAAATTTTTGAGGGCTCTTCCTCCAGTGGTAAGACTTCTTTGCCATCGATAGACTTGGACAACTGTCTGGAGCTGTTGACAACCTTTTCGAGGATTCCTTTTGAAGCCTTATAAAGACCTACAATAAAAAATGGCTTCCTGCAGTGCTGCAAAATTATCGAACAATCCGGCATGACTGTTTCAAGTCATTTATCTCAGGCAGCAGCCACCATAGATTTTTACATCAACATCTGTCATGTTGCTAAGGCTGCAGAGGAGAAGTTGCTGAGAGATTAGAGTTTTGTTTCTAAAATTCATGCTGAAGTATTAGAACTAAAAGAACAATATTCCTCTGTCTCCCAATTTCAAGCTCAATTGTTGGAAAAGAAGGCTCAACTTGTGGAAAAATTATCAGCAGTCAACCAAGCTTTGGATCGGACTACTACCAAGCTGCAAATCACTAATCAAGAGCTAGCTGATCGAAAACAAGAGATGACTATAGCCATTTAGTTATTTCCATCCCTTAAGAATAGAGCATCTATTGTAAAAGAACAATTTAGACACTGTACTGACTTTTGGGCCAATCTATGGCTACATGTACTTGACTCTTTATGAAATAAATTCTTATTTATCATTGAAGTGTTCTCATGTTCTTTTATTTAGCACTTATTCTATTCCTTGTGTTTCCCACACGGTTGGATAATAAGGCTCAAATATCTGCCATTAATCTTTTTAGGATGTACATATCCAATCAAATTCCTCAAATGGTATGCTTCAAAAGACAGGACTCTATGAACTTGATATGGTCCTTCCCAGTTAGGTGACCATTTGCC
This sequence comes from Camellia granthamiana, assembly GCA_036172215.1. Lineage (NCBI taxonomy): Eukaryota > Viridiplantae > Streptophyta > Magnoliopsida > Ericales > Theaceae > Camellia > Camellia granthamiana. Next base: position 218,484 of record JAXFYN010000136.1, read on the forward strand.
AAACTTACGGCTTTTAATCTCTATTGGGAGTATTATCTTCCATACCAAATCACCTTCATCAAAGCCAATGTGCTTGACTTTCTTATTATAGTTTTTGGCTGCTTTCTTCTTTTGGAAGAGAATGCTATTTAATGCCAGGATTCTAGCTTCATCTATACTTTCTAATTCCAAGCACATACTCTGATGGTATTGCTCAAGGTCTAACTGATCCTGGCATCTTACCCTCAAGGACGTAACGTTGATTTCCACAGGTAACATTGCATCATGCCCATATACTAAGGCATAAGGAGTGATTCCTGTGCTTGATCTTGGTGAAGTCCTATAAGCCCACAATACATCCAACAGTAAGTCATGCCAATCCCTGGGATTATTTTCCACAACTTTCTGAATTCCTTTTTTCAAAGACTTATTGGATGATTCAGCTTGACCATTGGCTTGTGCATAATAGGGGGTAGAATTCACAAGACTAATTCCAAACTCTGCCACAAAAGACTTCACAATTTTCCTATCAAATACAGTCCCATTATCAACAGTTATAGTCTGTGGGATACCAAATCTGTGGATCAAATCTTTAATGAATCCAATAACTTCAGTCTGGTCCACAGCTTTATATGGCTTAGCCTCGACCCACTTAGTGAAGTAATCTGTGGCCACTAAGATGAAACAATGATGCCTCGAAGAGGGTGGGTGTATTTTCCCTACCATATCCATAGCCCATCCTCTAAATGGCCAAGGCTTCACAATTGCATGCAGATCAGGTATGGGTACATGCCTTATTGTGCCATGCCTTTGGCATGCCTGGCAACCTCTAGCATATTCTATGCAGTCCTTAAGGATAGTTGGCCAATAGTAGGAATGTCTTCGAAGTAGCCATCTCATCTTCACACCAGGTTGATGAGCACCACAGAGGCCTTCATGAACCTCAGCTGTGGCTGTCAGTGTTTTCCTTGGACCTAGACATTCCAATAATAAACCATCTGCTCCCCTTTTGCAGAGAGCATTACCATATATTATGTACTGCATAGCTTGCAATTTGATTTTCCTACTGGCTTTCGAAGATAGGCCAGCTAGATACTGCATTATTGGATGCCTCCAATCTTGTTCTTGTAAATCATTATGATTAACTTCCAAGACCACATCTCTTTTATTTAAGGGTGGTATTACTTTATGATATGTTGTTTGGTTTATGTTCCCTTGAGTATTATCCTTTCTCTTGAAATTCAAAGTTTCCTGAGCCACATCATTAGCTCTATTATTCAAGAATCTTGGGATATAAGTTACATTTGCTATTTGAAACTGATAAAGTAAATGTAATGCAACCACATAGTATGGCAACATGCTCCCACTTTGACATTTGAAAATCCCTTTCACTTGGTTAACTACCAATTGAGAATTCCCAAATATATCAACTGCATGAACTTGTAATCCAATAAGTATTTCCAATCCCATTATTAAGGCTTCATATTTAGCTTGATTATTGGAACAAGTAATTTCATCCACTCTGAAACCATGTGTGGTTTCTACTCCTTGTGGTGACTTAATTACTATACCAATTCTAGTTAAACCATTGGCTTTTGATCCATCAAACCACATTTGCCATGGTTCAACACTAGCCATACCAAGTTCCATTATCTCTTGGCTTTCTGTTTGAGATGGATGGTCTGCCAAAAAATTAGCTAAAACGTATCCTTTTACTGCCTTTTGGAGAACATATTCTAAATGAAATTCTGATAAGGCTAGTATCCATTTGCCAATTCTTCCCCTCAACATGGGTCTAGATAACAAATACTTAACCAAATCTATGATTGCAATTACCAAGACAGTTGTAGGCAAAAGATAGTATCTTAATTTCATTGCAGCGAAATACAATACAAGGCACAACTTTTCTATAGCTGAGTATTTACATTCACAAGAATTTAGAAACCTACTAAGGTAATAAACAGCTTGCTCCTTGCCTTCTTCATTGTCTTGGGCTAAGAAAACTCCTAATGAATCCTCTGTTGCAGCTATGTACAACTTGAAGGGCTTATCACCCCTTGGTGGCATCAGCACTGGAGGGTTGGCCAAGTAGGCTTTGATTCCTTCGAAAGCAATTTGATGCTCTGCTGTCCACACAAACTCTTCTTCATCCTTCAGCCTTAATACGGAAGAAAAAACTTTAGTTTTCCCTGCAGTATTAGAAATGAATCTTTGAAGAAAATTAACCTGTTCAAGGAATTTTTGTAATTCTTTCTTACTTGATGGAGGTCTGGCTTAAATGATAGTTTTGGCTTTATTCTGATCAATCTGTATTCCCTTCTTGTGTACCACATAGCCCAAGAAGTTTCCAACTAATACGCCAAAAGCATATTTGAGAGGATTAAGTTTCAACTTGAACCTTCTCATTCTTTCAAAGGTTGCCTCCAAGTGAAACAAATGTTCTTTCATGGATTGGGACTTTACTACAATATCATCAATATAACACTCTAAATATTCTCCAATGAGGTCATGAAAAATATTGTTCATAGCCCTTTGATATGTAGCCCCAGCATTCTTCAAACCAAATGTTGTCTTATGGATATCCTCCTCTGTAATACAGATTTGGTTATAACCAGAATGCCCATTCATCATTGATAAAACTTGATGCCCTGCTGAACTGTCTACCAACAAATCTACTATAGGCATAGGATACTCATCTTTTGCGGTTGTTAAATTCAAGTTTCTGAAATCGATGCATACCCTCATTTTACCATTCTTCTTAACTACATGTACAATATTGGATAGCCATTTAACGTACCTGGCTGTCCTAATAAAGCTTGCCTTGAGGAGCCTAAGAATTTCCTCCTTGACCTTTTGAATCACCTCAGGGCTTATTCTTCTTGGTTTTTGCTTTTATGGCTTGAAATTAGGCCTCATAGGGAGCCTATGTTCCACTAATGATCTATCCAATCTTGGTAGTTCATTATAAGACCATGCAAAACAGTCTTTGTATCTCTTTAAGACCACTAACAACTGGTCCCTGTCAAGAGCATTCAAACAAGCACTTATATAGGTGGGCTGCTGTATGGAACCTTCCCATAAGTCCACTTCTTCCAAGGGGTCTTGTACTTGAGGACTCACTGATACTTTTTCTTTGATTCCTTCTGACTTCGAAGCAATTTCCTTACTTTGTCCTGTTCCTAGTTTCTTTGGTTCGACATTCTTACCCTCCTCCTCATAGACAGTTTGTCCACAAGGCATCCTCCTCCTGTATTTCTTGGACTTTTATTTCAATATCCAAAGCACAGTATTTATCCAAGGCCAAACATCTGACCTATTACTGTTCCTGCTTCCAACCAATTATCATGGCTTCTTTCTCTTGTTCTTGCACTTTCTGGACTATTGACTGTATGTCCAATGCTGAAAACTTAATTAAAGCCAGAGATTTGGCCTCTTGGGTTCCATCTCTTTGCCTACAACCAAGCATCACTGTCATCTTTAACGACAAACTCTTCATCAACACTTTCCTGGACTAAGTGCTTCAGGTGTGCTAATTCCTCATCAGCCGTCACTTCGGCTGATCCATCAGGCTTTCTCAATATACTGAGTGGTGTTACTCCTTTAGTATACAATTTGGCCTCTGCAAAATCTGTACAAGCTATGAAGGGTTGAGGATCTGCATTGATCTTCTCTGTCTCTCCACTGCCCAAAGCCATCATTATTTTTTGATGTAGAGAGGAAGGCACACATTTGTTGGTGTGAATCCAATCTCTACCAAGTAAAGCATTGTACTTAGCATTGTTGTCGATAACGAAGAATGCAGTCATACAGTCCCTGGTTTCCGTACTCAGGTTGATGGGCAAAATACCTTGAGCCATCTGTTTGTCTCCAGCGAAACCAGCAATGGCTATACTGGTTGGGATCAGTCTGGGGTTCTACTTCCTTAACTTCTTTAAAGACGATTTTGGAAGCAGGTTTACTGCTGCCCCATTATCCACCAATACCCTATTCATCTGTACTCCATCAAAGAAGGCCTTGATATACAAGGGCTTGACATGCTGTGTCATGGACGTTGTAGGATATTCGAAAGGGTATGAGAGGTTAATACTTATCTCTTCCTCACTTTCACCTTCAGTTTCCATTGGTGTGGCCACTTCGGATTCGTCTTGTACCATACTCACTTGTGGGTCTTCACTGGAAACTGGGATTGGGTTAATCTCCTAACCTTGGTTGTCATCTTCAGCTTGAAACTCCTGTGGTAATATGAGCACCATATTCACTGACACTAGAGGAAATGTGCCAAATTAGACGACTAGCTGTACCTGCTTTCTTTCCTGGCCGACTTGTTCAACTACTTCAGAAGCATCTTCCATGCTGCATTCTGGCACTTCAGTACCAATAGCTTTCTTTGAATGGTCTGTTTCTGCTGGTTTTTCAACCAAAAATGTCTGTTCAGCCATGAAGGCTTCAAACATCTCTTCTTCAACCACTTCCTTCCTTTGGCCTAGGCTAACTTCTTCCTCTATCTCACTATCACTTTCCATCAGAGCCTTTTCCAATCCTGCCAAACTGGACCTTTCTTTGGCTTTTAGCTCAGAGTGAACTTTGGCCAATTGTTCTCTGCTGCAACTCTTTTTGTCTTGAATAGTCGACTTTGGATCATGATTTGACTTTGAATTTTCTTCTCTTTCTGCTTGGCTCTTTGGCTGAACCAATGAAAAGCTTTCTCCACTTTCTTTCAGGTCCTTCTGGTACTAAGTGTACCTTCGTTAGATCTTCCTTCTTGGGGACCTAGAAATTACCGGGACCATATTTGGTTCCTTTGTTTTTGGGTGCTTAAGTAACACCCAATTGTTTGGAACCACCAAAGGAGGTTTAACCATCCTACCTTGGTTTCCAATGACATTCCTTTGGGTAGACATCTCCCTGGGTTTGTTCTGCATGACAAACCAATCTGGAACTCCAGGTACCCATGAACCCACTGGCCCAGTTGTTAAACTGTCTCTTTCGTCCTTCGAATCCATCTTCAAAACTGGCTGTGAAGGCCACTGCTTGGCCCTGACTTCCTGTTTTGGGCCCAATTCAAGCCTTCGATGAAGATGGCCACCTTTTGTCCTGTGTGAGACTGGTCTAGGATGCCTATCCCTGGCTTTGATCCCGTAACTTGAACCCTTTTCAGATCTTCTTTCAAGATGATTGCCCTCCATTCTGTAATAGTTAGGTGGCCTAGATTCATGTAGAGGTCTCTTGCCTTTAGAGTGCACCCTAGTGACTGTTGGCTCAGCCATTAATGGCTATTGCGTAATACCAATTGGATATGGCCTTTTGTTATAAGCACTGGTTGGTTTAGGACGCCTCTGCACATCCTTGTAATATTGCTTCCCATCAATTAGAAGTCCTTTCAACCACTTGTAGCTCAGCCTGCATCTGGGACACATTCTTTGCATGACAACTGCTTCTAAAGAATCGTCATCCAGTGCTTCTTCATCAGAATCTTCCCTCTGGTCTGAGAAACCTTGTCCAATTGCTGGTAGATTTCCAGTGTCTTTCTTGACAATTGTCTGACTGGCAACATGTATTTGCACATTGACTTCTTCCAATTCTTTCAGGGACAAGTTCTGGAAGTTTGGCATAATAACATTGCCTACCACTTCTTCAATTTCTAGGAACGGATTAGTGTCAATCCCCATGGCCTTTTCTGTTTTAGCTGGGAATTTTAGACTCCCCTTTCGAATCTGCTCTTGGATCTTGTCTCGAAAAACAATGCAGTTTTTAGTTGAGTGAGACCAAGAATTATGCCATTTACAATACACTTTTCCCTTAAGTTCCTCTGGAGACAAGATTTTGACTCATTTTTGGTAACTTCAGGAAGTTTACAGCAAGCAAACGATCAAAAATGTCATCTGCCTTTGTTAAATCGAAAGAGTATTTCCTATGAAGGTCTTTCTTTTTAAACTGCTGGTCAATTGTTGCGTCTTTATGAATTAATGCTTCACAGATCACAAGTTCTTTCCCTACAATCTTTGCTGCATCAATCTCATAATTAGGATCTCTATAATACGTCTTGTATGATGCATTACTTCGATCTTGTTCTTCTTCTAGTAATGCTTTATACCTAGACACCTTATAGGTTAATTTCACTAAGTCTCTAAACTCAGTTGAGTCAAACTTCTTTTAAAGCCTAAACTCTAGACCATTTTGAGCCAATCTCACAAATTCAGGCTCTGGTAAGATGATCCTATATTTATTTTGTGCTCTTTTAAATCTGGCAATAAACTGAGTAGCCTTCTCACCAGGCCTTTGACTCAATCTTGCCAAGTCTGCCATGGAAACCTCTAGCTCTATTTGGAAGAATTGAGCATGAAATGCCTCTTCCATTTATTGCCAAGTTTGGATAGAGCTAGGTGTAAGGTTAATATACCATACAAAGGCTGCCCCAGTTAGAGAATTTGGGACCAATCTTAACTTCATATAGTCATTGTTAGTAAATTCACCACACTGAGCAATGAACCTAGCAATATGTTCAATCGTTGACTGGTTTCCATTCCCACAAAAAAGAGTGAAGTCGGGTATCCTAAACCCCCTTGGGTATTTATGTACCCTATCTACCCATTATGGATATGGCTTCTTGTACACAGGAGTTTGAACCCCCCGAGCCATTGGTCCACACATCTCTATAACAATGTCAACAATTTGGTCCCTATGGACCATATTTTGTGCTTGTTGAACCACTACCGGAGGAACAAACACAGGATTTGGTAGACAACCTTGTGCTTGGGGTTCTCTTGGTCCATAGGGTGGTATGTTTGGGACTGGTTGTCCTTGTGGTGCTGGCTGCTGTTGGGGATATGAGTGACCCCTTTGAGCCTGTCCTACAAAAGGACCTGCGAAAGGTGCTGGAACAAGTGTTGTGTCTCTTCTAATTGTAGGAAAACCTTCCAACCCCCCGAGTATAAATTCGAACAAAGGATTAATGAACCCCCTCGTGCTAGGTATGGCTTCGAACATGGGATTTGGAACCATCCTTACACCATTATCCTATGTTGGGCCAGATCCACCAATTTGCATGGCTTCACTGTTAAGTAATGAAGCATTTTGATTTGCCATAGGCCTCGAAAGAGGCTCTGTAGCACTTGCACCCTTTTTAAAACTTTTAGGAGGTGTATTTGAATCATTATTATGTTTTGGAAACCTTTGGTGTTGTTATGGGTTGGTTTTGGAGGAGTATAATCCGAATTAAACTTTTTGGGTTTGGTTGTTAGCGCTTATTCTTGTCAAAAATTTCTTGGAGACTTAGAAATTCCATTCTAGGGTCGACACCAACCTTCCTAGGGTCGACCCTTACCTGTTGGTGAAGTTCTGGAGGAGTTGCTGGAAAATAGGGTAGACACCAGACTCGGAGGGGGTCGACCCTCTTCTGTCTGTGTGTTGGTTGCTGGAACATAGGGTAGACACCAGTCTGGGGTAGGGTCGACACCAGCAGTGCAGTCAAGCTTAGTTTCCCAGATTTTCCTCTTTGGTGTCGACACCACTGTTGCAGGGGTCGACCCCTGCAGATTTTTTTTCAGATTTTGGTCCGACTTTTGGCCCTACTTTTTGGGGCTTTTGACTTGATATTTTGGGTTGACTTTGGGGCTTATTTCTAATTTTACCTAGTGCTATAAATAGGCCCTCACTTGTCCCTTTTCTTTATTTTCTTTCTCTCTTTTCTCCCTCCAAACAGTGGGTCTTTCTCTCTCTCTCTCCAAAACCACTTTTGCTCAAAAGTCTTTAGATCTACTCTCTTTGAAGCATCTTCTTGCCTTACTCCTTTGAGAAAGATTGTAGATCTCGTCAAGAGTTTCGTTTTGATCCAAGTAGAAGTTGGTTTCGACAACTTTGGGGTTTCAACCTTTTTGCTCATCTTCTGTTCCAAGCTCGAGGTAGGGACATTCTTGAGTTATATATACAAGTTTTGCTACCTTTATGTTGTTTTTAAGAGTTTTCATATAGTTCCTTGTTGATTTCAATCTTGTGTTTTGAAAATGTAGAGATGTTTTAAATGTGGGTTGTATCCCAACTCTTTTATAAATCCTAGAAGGTTTTCCTTTGAGTTATATATATATATATTTATGAAGTTTTTAGTTGATCTTGTAACTCTCCTTGAGAAATTTCAAAAGTGGGTTTGGTGGCTCAAGGGATTGATTGTTCTTATAAAACAAACTCTACCTTGTGTACATTTAGAGATTTTCATGAAATTTTAGACAACTTGAGCCGAGATTGAAGTGTGTGGTGAGATTTTATAAAAGAGATGAACAATGTTAGGTTTTTGTAAAAATCTAGAAATTTGGGGTTTTTTTGAAAACATGAGGAAAACTACGAAATTCTCTTTTCTTGCGTTAAACAAGTAAATGAGTGTGGATTTCACATTGTGACATAAAGAAATGATAATTTTCATGATATAAGAGAATGGAGGACTTATTTTTAAACTATTGTTGAATGTATGGAAATATTTAAGTGGAAGATGATAATTGTTGTGCATTATGGATTGTGAAAATTAACGTTTGAAAAACATTACATGTTGTATTGATGGGACCATATTGCTAAGAATTGTGAAAGGTGAAATTGTGGCTAAGTGTAGATAACATGTGGTTATCTTGGGAAAGAGTAATGAAAAGAGGTAATGGAAAAAATGTGATTGTTGACATTATTGTGGAGACATTGAAAATTTAGAAATGTTATGAGATATTATGTATTGCATCATGTTCTCATTTGATTTATTATCATTGTTACACGTATTGAAATGAATTGGAAAACGTTTACTTTGAAAAAGATTATGTTGTAATGAGAACTGTGAAAATGTGTTATGGGGTAAATACGGTGGTAAGTCCGGATAGGGGGTGTAGATGAGTTTGATAAGTTGGCCTGAGTGTCCACGGTGAAAAACCAGAAAACCGCGCGGATAGGTGTCGAGCCTTCCGGTTAATCCCGGTAAAAATGACAGTTTGGTAGTACTCGTAGAGTCTACTTGCAGACACCAGCCTAGGGATTACCAGTGTCGTATTTACCACCCCTCTGTTGATTAAAATTGGAAGTTTGACATGTGTTGTGATTGCAAGATTTTCTTTGAAAAATTGAAATCTTCAAAGAACATGAAATGATATTTCCTTAAAAGATCATGGCATGGCATTGACATTTGCATTTTTATTGAGAATTGCATAACTGTATATACTTTGTTAGAATTCTCTACTGGGCTTTATGCTCACCCCTATGGGATTTTGGTGCAGGCAAAGGCGTGGTGATCCCGCCAAGTTGAGGGCGCGGATAATTGTAAAGAGTGCATAGCTCTTATGTTGTTGTGATCTTTTTGTAAAGCCGAGGGCTAATGTGTATGGGTCCGAGAGACCATTTTGTGTAACCGGGCTATTGCCTTGGAAGATGTAAGCCCTTAAGGGCATTTTAATTGTTTTTGAGATTAGATGCTTCACATGTTATAGATTTGTGTATTCGGTATGTTGTGAATCTGAATTGCAAGCGAACCTTTTGTATTTAATCCTTTTATTATATATGTGATGTTGGAGGGATTATTGTCATTGATTAGTGAATGTTCATTAGTGTGGGTAGTTCATGTTGAAATATTTCGGGGCGTTACAGGCTCATACCAAGACTGAGGTGGTGGTCTTTCATGGTTATGGTTATTAGTTTGACCATTAGTATGTCCATTACTCTGCATAGGCTGTTTATCTCTAACCAATCTTTGCTGAAGGGCATTTGAATTTTCCTCTATATGCCTTGCATTAGTTGGTTGATGAGTATTCATTCGATCCAAAAAGGATGCTGCCCATCTTTACATTGTGTTTATTAACTGCTGTCCCATGGCATCTACTAGGCTTCCCTAGGGATTCATTGGCCGAGTAGATGGAACAGTGGACGGTCCAATTTCTTGGCCTCGTCCAATACTTTGAACATGTGGTATTTGTTCTGAAGTGTTGGTCTGTTCGACCAAAGGTTCTGACACACCAGATGCCTCTACAGGATGTGTCATCACATTTTCCTCTGGATTAAGCATTTCTACCTCTCCTTCCACGCCTTCTTCCAAGCGTTCATTTTCTCCTTGTCTCCTACGTCTAGCCATTTTAATTCAGGTCCCTCTGGGCGTGCCAAAAATATATGTTGGCTTTTTGGCTTTCGAAGGTTATTACAGTAATTTTGAGTGTGCCAGCAAGGATCAATTAGTCCTTACAGAATTTAATTGCCAACCAATTATCAGACGATTGTGTTTTAGTTCTTTCAGCCTCAATGAAGAGGACTTTTACTGGTGGCTTTGCTTAGGAGGAATAAACTGACAATGATTAAATGAAGAACAATTGCAGTATTTCATTAAGTAAAACGAAAGACTTATAATGATCCAATTCAGCTTCGTTGAGGTTTACAGCAACAATCTACTTGAAACTACTCCTATGAACGAAATGCAGTACAGGAATCTGAAGTACAGAAATATAAAGGACAAGAAATGTAAAAATTGGAAGGAAAAATAAAGAAGATAAACTGGTTTTTTGGATCTGAGGTCGTCCCTTTATTTTGAAGCCTTCTCCGCTATTTGTACTGTTATGTGGTAACCGTCGAAATGAGCTTCTAACCGTCAAATTACTCTTCCATGATTGTTGATCATGTTTTCTCACAGTTAGCTCCACTACGCCATGTCTGCAGTTAGGCTTCCCTCTTAAATTTGAATTCAAATGTACGAATAACCGTTAGAACCACGTCATCTTAAATTCCTTTGCTAATCCAGTGTTATGTAGATCCATTATAACCAATACTGACTGCCACGTGTATGATTACGATTGAAGACTTAAATAGTCTTCCCGTATTGCCCTTATTTCGCCACGTGTCGAACTGTGATTGACCCGTACAAAATATATAGCCAACATAAGTGTACTATAATGCTTACGTAAGTCTTTAGTAATCCTCACATCATAACGATAAAATTAAATAGAACACTTATTACACTTTTATTAAACTAGACTATAAGCTTTGAATGATTATAAATTGATGAGGTTTGGTACATGTTTTATTTTTGCTGATGCTACTGCTGTTTGTATGTTTTATTTATTTATTTATTTTTACTTCTAGGGGAATTTGTTTTTTTGCTGAAGATGCTTTGGGTAAATTTGTTTTTTGTCCGCCTATTTGAGTTGTTTATAGTTTTTTGTATTCTAGAAATATGTGTCAGACTGTTTGGTACAACTTTTGCTTATATTTGGTACAATTTTTGCTTTTTTATTAGGCATAAATAACTTAAATAAGTTGAAAAAAAAAGTAGATTTCTAAAAGTTGGGTGACGAGGTGCTTTTGACTTCTATTTTTAAATTATCAATTTTTAATTTACAATAAATTGTACACCATTATTATTATTATTAGGCCAAATAAGAATCTTTAGTGACCCTAATTACAAGTCTTTTAATGTGGAAAAAAATGGATTGTTGAAAAGTTTTAGATGGATTTTTGTAAGCAAAATTAAATTATGTGAAAAAAAGAAATGCATGACTTTTTAGAGTCATAAAAAAATTTGGAACTTAATTGGAAGCATAAAAAATTATAATTTTTGTGATGTGTGTCTTTTAGTATTTAAAAAACCTACCCCACATGCTTTGATTGTTCAGTAGCCTTCATAAAAGTTTGCATAGAAAGTCTTCTCAAATATGAGTTTTAAGCTAGTCTTCTTTAATTTTGACTTGAGATCTTCAATGACAATAAAATTATGCATCTGGAATTTTTATATAGATTTTTTTTTTAAATGTGAAATTTAAATTCAATTTTTATATTGTAGGGGGTGAATTGAAATTACAGATTACATTTTTTAAGTATTTTTTTCTATGACATTTAACCTCATTAAGTTTCTATATATTTTTCCACCCATTTGATATTAATGAGACATATTATAATTAACTTACATGTAACATTAGGATACAATTAAAAGTGAAATGTTGAAAATAAGTTTTTGGTGAGAGTGTTGACGTTTGACAAGAAAAATATCAAGTGTGGCTCATATGTCAATTTTATTAATGCCAGTAGATGAATGAGTAACATTGAAATTTAACTTAAAGTTTAAGAATTTGCTTGTTAATTTTCAGTGATAGTTTGAGAATTTTGTCACAAAAAATGTTACTAATTATAAGTTTTAGCAATAGTTTAAAAAAATCGTCACAAAAAAATTTCACTAATTTTCAACTTTCAGCGGCAATTTAAAAAATTCGTCAAAGAAAAATGTCACTAATTGTAAGTTTTTAGCAAAAATTTATAAAAACCGTGACAAAAAAAAAGTTACTAATTGTCAATTTTAGTGACATATGCAAAAAATTGTCATAAAAAATTATTTTTAGCAATAAAATCAATGATTTTATTAGGACTTATAGCGATTCCGGTTTTGACCCGACCCTTGTTGTATCTCAGACTCGAGTTTCGTGGTTTCATGTTGTTGTTCACATCTTGCTTCCCTTGTATCTCCTTAAATTTGGCTATTGGATTGTTGTGGTTGCGTTTAGGGCAAGTTGGTTGCTTAGTTTCCAAACTCTTGTAGCCCAGAATTCTATTCCTTTGCTCGAGTGGCACTTCTTGCGCTCGAGCAGGCTTTGTGAACTCTCAGTATTTTTGCAGGTCTACAAAACTACTGGGAGAGTGTATTCTACACTCAAGCGGATCTTTCTGTGCACGAGTGACCTTTTTTGCGCTTGAGCATTGGTTTGTTGTCTGCAAAACTACTGGGAGTGTGCTTCCTGTGCTCGAGCAGAACAACTTATTGTGTTTGACGCTCGAGCGTCACTTCTTGCGCTCAAGCGGACTGTGCGTATATCAGTTCGTAACAGCCACTTTTTACATCACTTTTTTTTATCTCTTTCTCTCTCTAAAACATTCCAAAACCCTAGATCTTGAGCATCTCTCTCTAGAACTCACATTCTCTTTACATTTTCACCTCGATCCGTTAGTTTTTCTGCCCAAGTGTCTTTGGGAAAAGGTAGACCATCTCAAGAGCTCCATTTTGATCTAAACAAAAGTCGGTTTCGGTGTCTTTGAAGTTTTCTCCTTGTTTTGCTCATCTTCTAACTTTGTGTAAATAATGTTAGGATCTAGAGGATTTTAGACAAACCTAGGGTTTTGGTTTAAATTTGTGGATTTTGACACATGGGTTGGATTTGGGAGAGAATAGAGTTTTGCCCTAAAATATTTCAAATAATTATTTTGTATAAATAATGAAATTGGTATTGGGAATTTGAAATTAGATGAATGTGTACATAAATGGTAGAGTTGGATGTGTATTATCTCTCACCTATGGAAATTTGGATAGTTTATCTGTTTTTGAGATTGTATATCTGTTTAGAAATATTTGTTTTGGGGCTATCGGTGGAGGATAGCTATGATTGTTGTAAAAATTGCATGAGGATTAGGTGAATTGAAATTAATCTCTTATTGGTTATCATTGAATGTGACTGTGTTTTTAATAAATTGTATATGTATGATATTTAGGAGGAGAAACGAGATGTACTCCATGTTTGGGAGAAGAAAGGGGATGGACTCCATTGAATTAAGTTGGCCTGTGTATTCAGGGTGAAAGTTTCGAAAACCACGCTTATACATGGGTGCTGATTCCTGCAGACGAAATTTCCGTAAAATGGCAAATTTGAAGTGTTTGTGCAATGATTGTATTGGTTAAAGAACCACTGAGTTGTAGCCTTAGTTGGGTTGTTTAGATAACAATGGACTTGACTTATGAGTTGAGATAAAATGGATTGAGATACAAAGCTTGGCATATTATAATCTTGTAGAACATAAATGATTTTATTACAGGCATTGTATATGCAAATTACATTTATACCTTTGTTAAGATTCATATATTGTGATAGATTGTTCCTACTGGGCTTTGGCTCACCCTACTTGGGGAAAACCATTTTTAGGTGCTTATGATACGCCTCTGCCAAGGACTTAGCTTGGGAAGAATATGGAGCTGAAGGCTCAATTTTGTTTATTTTGTATTTACTCCTTTACAAGCCTAGGGCTTTATTTGTATTGAGCTCATGACTCATTTTGTTGTAACCAAGTATGGTCTTGAAAAGATGTAAGCCATTAAGGCATATGAATATCTGTTTAGCTTTCATTATTTATTTCGTCTTGTAACACATGTTGTAGATTCAGGATGAACAATTTATGAATGTATATCGCATGTGTCACATTTTGTACATTAACTCTGATTAATGAAAGCTTTTTATTGCATCTATATCACTTTGTATTGGTGATTGGAGTTGAATTTTTGTAATTATTTTGAGAGTGTTACAACTTGGTATCAGAGCGAACCGGATTTGAATACTTTGGATACGTGGGAAGTGGTTATTACCACAATGGCTTTGTCTCGCTTGATTGAGACAATAGTATGTATAGTATGCTATGTGATAACATGCTTATGTGATTATATGAGTATGAGATTTAATTTCTAGAATGTTGATTGAGTCTACGGGTTTCTAGAGCTCCTATTAGAAGAGCACTTGAGCACTACTGTTTCTAATTAGAACTTTGGCAACGTCACGGGACGGTCATTATTCGGAAATGAAATTCGTATGTGTTTATGTGATAACGTGCTTATGTGGAGTGAATTACTGTTGTCCACTACTTTAGGAAGCGAGTGAGTTAGCTTCGGCACATTTGTAAATGTACTAATCTATCATGTTACCTTGATTAGGATGTCAGGACGTGGGCGTGATGGTGGTAGGCGTGGTAGGCCTAAGAGGCATGAGATGCCTTTACCGGATGAGATTCTGACACAGGAAGAATGAGTTGGTCAGGCCAATGTGGTCAAACCAGTTGGTCAATAGGCCATGGGCTCCTTGGCTCGTGAAATGGCTAGAGCATTGCAGGAGTCAATAGACATTCGCAGAGTTAAGAATCAAGTCCAGGCCCAAGCAGCTGAGGCAGGGCCGTCATTCTTGAAGCGAGAGTTTTTCCGGTCAAATCCGGATGAGTTTGTGGGTGATCCCAAGGAGCCACTGAAGGTAGATGAGTGACTAGAGCAAATAGTGAAAACGTTTGAGATGCTTGGCATCGAGGACGACCAGTTACGAGTGACCTTGGCATCTTTCCAACTGAAGGGAGATGTGGGTCAATAGTGGAAGTATGCACGGGGGCGCATTATGGTGACATGGGATGCTTTTGTCAACACCTTCCAGGATAAGTTTCTACCTCCCACGATTAGGGAGAAGTTGAGAGACCAGTTCTCCAAACTTGTACAGTTGAGCACTCTGGTGGCCGAGTTTGAGGCCACATTTACCATCTTGTCGAGGTTTGCACCGGAACTTGTGGCAATTAAGGAGCACCGTTGTTTAGAGTTCGAGAAGCGATTGAGGACTGGGCTCATGTTCAAAGTGGCCAGGCCAATGATTAGAGACTTGGACACTTTGTGGAGGCGACGGCTCATGTTGAGACCATAATGCAGATGGAAGAAGAGAGGATGGGGGGCTCCAAGAGGGGTTAGGATGCTCAGGGGGACACTAAGAGGCAGAAGGGTCCCACCCCATAGCAGCCCCAGGGAGCTTAGTCGTGGTCTACCTTTCTATTGCCAAGTTCAGGTTCTGGAAAAGGTGGTTGGGGAGATTTCACTTGTTACAAATGTGGCCAGTTAGGCCACAAGTCTCCAGCTTGCCCACAGAGAAGAGGAGGGCAGCGGTCTGCATCATCTTCGGCTTGTTCTTAGAGCCAGAGTCAGGGGAGAGGCTAGCCGCTCACTTGTTATCAGTGTGGGCAGGCGGAGCACATGAAGAGATTTTACCCTCAGTTGGGTGGCATACTCGGTGCGTCTGGTTCGAGATAGACATAGAGCCACTAGTCTGCACAGTTAACACAAGCCTCAAGGGCCAATCAGGAAGCCTCTTCAGCTCAGTCAATACATCAGGCTTATGCTCCAAGGGGTGAGCAGGTTAAGCAAAGACCTACAGGGCGTGTGCATGCGCCAGATTTAGTACCAGCACATTCGGTAGTGAGAGGTACCTTCTTGTTTTGCAATTCATTTGCTAATGTGTTGATTGATACGGGTGCATCCCGTTCATTTATCTCATCTACATTTGCATTGGTTTTGAGGTACCTTATTATTTGGTCCTAAGACTCATGTCCTATGTTGATACCCCATTTTGTCTTGCTTTCTAAGGCAATCACACATGAAGTGATACTTCCTGAAGTGTTCTTACAGTAGAAACAAAACAATGTCATTTTGAATAATACAAAAAAAGAAAAAGAAAACACAAAAGAGGGGAAAGAGAGCGAGAGAGAGAGAGAGAGAGAGAGAGAGAGAGAGAGAGAGAAGACTAGTGGAATACTATCCTTGCTAATTAGAGTCTCTTCCATCAACTACCTCACTTTCGCTGGTTGGCGGCCACCCTTAATAATCTCTATCAAAATGAAATCGAATCAAAGCATAAATTTACACATTTCTACGCCAACATTGAGCAAGTTATCATTTTGGCGTAGGCTAGATCTAGAGATTTAGTGGAAGAAGAATAAAAAAATGATAAGGGGTGGGGATTGCATTGGGTGATCTGAGGAGAATGGGGTGGCGATTGGCGGCGATTAGTGAGAGTGAGGTAAGAGGTGGTTGTCAGGTCGACGAGAATAAAGTAAGTGATGAAGGAAACTCCAACCAACAAGGGTAGTCTTCCTCTGGTCTTCTCTTTCTCTTTGTTGAGTGGGTTTGCGCCTCAAATTTATCTCACAAGTTGGATTGACTTGAGCCCATCGAAAACATACATGATGAGCTCTAATTTTTTGCATATTGACCCAACCAGATACAAACCGTTAGTCTAACTTTGTTGAATAATAGACTCATTGTAAGGAGTAATTATTCTATGATTTTAGATCAATATGTAATTTTTTGTTCTAATTGTTTTTATTTGATCATCTCAAACAAAGTAGGTTTTTTTTATTATTATTTTTTATATAGTTTAAGATAGTTAAAGAACCCAAAGTGGGCTACACACACTTTGAAAAAACCATAGAAACTAGCTCAAATGGAACCTTCTCTATCCACACCATCAAGCCCGAAAAATGCCATGCCATCTTAGCCAAACTATGCATAACTAAGTTGGCCAATCTAGGTATATGAGAGAAGTAGTGCCATCGAAATTCTTACATGTAAGAGCTGATCCTTGAAGAAGATTGCCAAACTATGAAAATTGGAACTTTTGTTTCTGAAGAGCCCTTGTAATAGACAATGAATCCCTTTCAAACTGAATGTCTCACAGGCCTAATTCAGCCTCAAACTCCATAGCCTTTACTGCCGCGAAGGCCTTGGTACAATACGCATCTACCCAACTATGAACCTTCTCAGATAAGGATGTAATTATGGCGCCCTGAAAATCCCAAACAATCATGCCAACCCCAATCGCCTTTAAACAAAATGAGATTTAAAGTTTTATTTTTCTACTTCCCAATAATGTGAGTCCTCAATAAGTCAAATATTGAATATTCTTTTCATTTTAAGTAACCGACCTTTATTAATAATCAGAACAAAAAATGATATAATGGCTCCTAATAAATCACTAAATAATTAATACATATGCAATTGAGAAAATTGTCAATAAATCCACTCTAGTAATTGTCCAAGGCATTGGATCTAGTTGATTTTTTTGTTGGTGAGAGGTCTACCCTTTAGAAGTCCTTTTGTTTGTTTTAAAGGATATTTTGTTTCTAATTTTACCCATTAATTTATCTGTAGACTTTTTTTTTGACTATTAGTTCAAATTTTTTTCTATCTGTTCAAATTTTTGAACTATATTTTTTTTATCTTTTTAATTTTGTGACTATCTGTTCAATTATTTTTCTTTATTTGTTCAAATTTCAATTATCTGTTCAAATTTTTGAACTATATTTTTTTATTTGTTCAATTTTGTATCTATTTGTTTATTTTTTTATTTTTTTTATATTTTTTTTAGCTATTGAAATACCTAGCCAAATAAAATTATATATGTTGAAATTCAGAGCCAAATTAACCCTATTGCGATACCAAGCCCTTATATATTTAAATTTTGGGCAGATTTGTCATTCTATCTTTTCAAATCCTACTATCTGTTGAAAATTTGAACATAGTTGTTTCTTCACATCATCACCATCATCAACAACAACAACAAAAAAGAAAAAAAAAATAGTTAAACAAAACAACAACCAGCCAGATCAAAAAAATAAAAAATAAAAATAAAAATAAAAGTCACTATTTGTTAAAATCAACAACCACCATTACCACATCCCACCATCTCTTTCTTCTTTTGTCCCTACAAATCTGTCTATCCTTACCTCAAATCTGAGATCCACAACTTCAACAACCACCAACAAGGTTACTACAATAGTTTAAGAAATTACATATGGGGGTTTATTGAGGGTTTTTAGATGGAAATCAAAAGAATGAATTATATATATAAATATATAGATACCTACAAAGACAAGTAAAGAGAAGAACACTCTCTGAGTTTTCTGACGGTTTCATTATTCTCAGAATCACCGAACCCAATCACAACCTTCGCACCTCTGCTACCATCACCGGTCGGTTTTGGCAGCTCGTAGATTTGATTGCTCTTCTGGATCTTCATCTACCTCTCGATCCGCTTCGTGTACCCGAACTACCTTTACTTCACCAAATCTATCACCATTACGCCGATGTTAATGCAACAAGGGTTTCTCTTGGTGAATGTGCTAAGGGGATGTATTCGGAAACGGAGCAAGTTTATTAATAAATTTCATAATATTGTCTATATGCTTTAAGTAAATCTTTAATAATCTTGATTAGATACCATAAGATTATGTTTTAGGCAAATTACATCGGTAGTTCTTACATTTTGTCACTAGTGCTATTTTGGTCCTTATATTTTTAATTGGCTCAATTTTGATCCTTAATTTTAGATTTCATCTCAATTTGGTCCAATTGATAATACCGTTAGTGCTTTTGATAAAAAAAATTATCACTGAATTGATTGAGGTTAACTCACTGAGTTGAGTGGACTTATAATTTTTCCTTTAAATTCATGACACATGCCACTTACATGCTTATATTTTTATTAAAAAATGCTAACAATTGTATTCAGTTGGACTAAGTTGAGACACAACCATAAATTCATGATGAAAATATAATTAATCGAAATTATAGGGACCAAAATAACTTAAGGATCAAAATACAAGGACTATCAATATAATTTGCCGTTATGTTTTTTTATAAGTTTGATTTTTCAGTAAAATTAATTTGGGGGACTTACGTGTAGGTTGTAATAGGTGGATTTACTGTTCAACAGGTCCTATGATAATTAATGACGTTTTTTATAAAATGTTATTAAAAAAAGTCAGTAATTGTTAATTTTCAATGACAGTTTGAAAATTTTGTCACAAAAATGTCACTAAGTATAAGTTTTAGCAATAGTTTAAAAAAATTAGCACAAAAAAAATGTCACTAATTTTCAACTTTCAGTGACAATTTGAAAAATTTGTCACAGACAAACATTACTAATTGCAAGTTTTAGCAACAATTCATAAAAACTGTGACAAAAAAAAGTTTCTAATTGTCAATTTTAGTGACATGCAAAAAATCGTCACAAAAAATTATTTTTAGCAATGATTTTATTAGGACTTGATAGGAATTAAGTTCAACTATTACGAGCTATTGATAATTTATCCTAAAATTAAATATAACACTTACTACGCTTTTATTAAACTGAATTATAAGCTTTGAATGGTTATAAATTGATGAGGTTTGGTAAATGTTTTGTTTTGTTTTTATTATTGCTGCTGCTACTGTTTTTTTTTTTTTTTTGACTTTTGGGGATTTTTTTTAATTTTTTTGCTGAAGATACTTTGGGTAAATTTCTTTTCTGCCTATGTGGTGCAGCCTATCTGAGTTGTTTATATATATATATTTTTTTCTATTCTAGCAGTCTATGCCAAACTGTTCGGTACAACTTCTCGTACAATTTTTACATTTTATTAGGTAAAAATAACTTAAATAAGTTGATAAAAGTAGATTTCAAAAAACTAGGTGACCGGGTACTTTTGACTTTTATTTTTAGATTATCAGCTTTTAATTTATAATAAATTGTACCAAACAATGCTATTATTATTATTAATATATTTTTTTGATTGGGCCAAATAAGTATCTTTAGTGACCCTAATTACAAGTCTTTTTATGTGGAAAAAAATGAATTGTTAAAAAGTTTTAGAGGGATTTTTGTAAACGAAATCAAATTACGTGGAAAAAGAAATGCACGTTTTTTTAGAGTCATAGAAAATTTGGAATTTAATTAGAAGCATCAAAAATTAGAATTTTTGTGACGTGTATCTTTCAGTATTTAAAGTACCTACCCCACATGCTTAGATTTTGTATAGAAAGTCTTTTCGAATATTGATCAGGAATTTTAAGCAAGGCTTCTTTAATTTTGACCTAAATCTTCAATGGCAATAAAATTATGCATCTAAAATTTTTATATAGAATTTTTTTATAGAATTTATTTTAAATGTGTAATTTAAATTTAATTTTTATATTGTAGGGGATGAATTAAAATTACATATTACGTTTTTAGGTATTTTTGGATAAATTACAGTTTACATCCCTGCACTTTGCATCAAATCTCACTTTGGCCTTTACACAGGAAATCATGACAGTCAACTCCCTACACTTTTTGTTAAATCCCACTTTGGTTCTTACATATGAAATTGTGACAGTCAACCCCTTGTTATTTTTGGTCAAATCTCACTTTGATCCCTATATAAGTGTCAATCTTCCCTTTTTGTTACTCAATCATCTAAATCTTTAAAATAATCTAATCATGTGATAAGAATGTGATGACGATACGAGGGTAAAAAAGGAAAATTATCTACATTTTTCTATCAATACATACTTTATCCCAAAATTTACATCAAAATATGATTGTATTAGGCTAAAATAAAACGTATATTGTAAACAATTAAGAAGATGAATTAGGATTTTGCATAAATTGAAATCATGAAACTCTGTTTTTCATGGTAGCACAGCCTTTTGTCTATTCATATTCTTTCTCTTTAATTTCTCTGTTGCCATTTCATTATTTCAAAAGCTCTACTTTCTTGCATTTTCATCCCAAATTTTGCCGTTCGAACATATATATATATATTGTATTATATAATTCTCATGTGCTTTTCACTTAGGGAAAAGTGTATTGGTGGGAAATATGGATGATTTTTCTCTTGAACCCTCATTTCGTAGTCATATTTTTGTCACAAAACTAGATTTTGTTAAAAATTTGAAAATGAAGTAACAAAAGAGGAATACTGACACTTGTATAGGGACCAAAGTGAGATTTGAGTAAAAGTGCAGGGGGTTAACTGTCACGATTTCATGTGTAGGGACCAAAGTGGGACTTGACCAGAAGTGCGAGTGGTTAACTGTTATGATTTCACGTGTGGGGACCAAGATAAGATTTGATGCAAAGCATAGAGGTGCAAAGTGTAATTTACCCAGTATTTTTTTTATGACATTTAATCTCATTAAGTTTCTATATATTTTTCCATCAATCTGATATTAATGAGACATATTATAATTAACTTACATGTAACATTAGGACAAAATTAGAAGTGAAATGTTCAAAATAAGTTTTTGGTGAAGTGCCAACATTTGACAAGAAAAATATCATGTGTGGCTCATATGTCAATTTTTAATCAATTTTATTAATGTCAGTGGATGGAAGAGTAACACTGAAACTTAACTTAAAGTTTAAGAATTTGCTTGTTACAATTTAAAGTAAAGGAACTAAGTGCAAATGTATTGTATTCACAGTGAAAGATATTACATAAGGCTAGATATCGTTCCAACAGACCAAAAACATTTTAAATCCACAAGGAAGATACGAAATTTGGGAGCATTCCAAGCTCATCACAAAAGTTACGTTTTTACTATCAATTTAACATTTTATTTAATCTTTACTCGTCGAATTGTTTAAAAAATTCTTAACTACTTGTTCTACATTAATAATTCACCCTCTACTAAAACTATTTGGTAAGTCTTTTGTGATCTTAATTACAAGATTTATTTTTAAAAAATGACGCATAATCTAATGTTTATAAAAGCATAATTTCAAATAAACAACTTTTTAGCAAATAATTACTTAAATTACTTAGAATTTTTGTCATAAATCGTTGAGTATTAGAAAACATAGCGTGCAAGTCTTTCCTCAATGTCACTCGCTTGATTTTATTACTAAATTTCAAAATATTGTCTATAAGCTTAAAGGGTGAAACACCAATAAATCTTAAAATGTGATCTTATGAATTGTTTAGTGTAGACACCCCATTTTTGATCGACCTTAAGACTCAGACGTCACCAATTGAGCGCTTGGTGATGTTGCATATTGTGCTCGTTCTGAGGTTTCAGAGTCTCGGCTGCGAGGCTTGCCTCCGGACTTCCGGACTCTTTTGTGCTTTGCCTTGGTTTGCGAACTAGGCCCTGTTTTCTCTGTTTTCTCTTCCCGAAGGGAGGGAGAGGTCTCGTAGACCATCTCTCAGTGGCCGCGGGCTATGTTTCGTGGTCGTAGGCCATTTTTCCCGTTTAGAGCCCGATTCTAGGTTTTTGGAGCCGTCGGCCGTGTGCCTCGGTTTGGGACTGCTTAACCACCTCCGTTTGCTCCGATTTTTGGCGTACATCTTATTTCCTCCCTTTTGAGGAACACTGTGGCTTGAGAGACCAACTTCGTGGTCGAATGCCACTTCCGGTGCCTAACAGTCAGTTTTCGGGGCCCCGGACCGCACATTTTGGCCCCCGAACCTTCGTTTTACATCGGTTTGAGTCCATTTTTGGCAGAGACCTCATTTTCATTGTTAGAAAGCTTGTAGAAGGGTGGGAGGCCAGCAATTGTTCCGACTACCAGCTTTATTCCTTCATCGCTCTTCATTGCCCGTTTTCCTCACTAGAAAGCTGGTGTTGACCATTCCCGGGCCACTTTTTCTAGCCCTAAACCACATATTTGTGTTGTACACACCTGGGAGGCCACCAATATGGGTTGGCCGGCCATCAATCATTCCTGACCCTTTTGAACCCCTCTAAAAAGCTAGCTTTTCTCTCTCCTGGTTCACTTTTTCCAGTTTTTCTCCACATAGTTGTGTTGTACACACATGGAAGGCCACCTTTTTGGGGTGGCCGGGCACTAAATTTGCTTGACCCTTTTGACCCTGGCTGGCCGGCCAAGGGAGGTGGCTGGCCGGCCACCTGAACCTTCTGAACCTGGCCGGCCATGACCCTCTCACCTGGTTCCTTACAGCTGTACCCTCTGTTTCCCCCCAGATCCTATATCCGATGGGGGGTCTTTTGGGGGGGGGGGGAAATTTGAATTTGATTTTCCCCCCCTTTTCTCCACTCCTCTCCTCTATAAAACCAGCCCCCCAGCTCCATTTCAACGGGTTACAAAAATTTGTTTGGAGCTCTTGCATTAAATCTCTCTCTCTCTCTCTACTTCAACCCTCAAAACCCTAAAAGTCTTGCACCATTTACACTACAACCCATAACACAACAACTCCACACTCCATTCCAGCAACTTGAGGCTGTTTTTCAGAGGTTAGGAGCACCATTTCTTGGACCAAAAGCTGTTGAAGACTTGAGCTACAAGGGTGAGTCTCTTTTCTCCATTTTTTGGCCCTATTTTGCATGCTATTTTAGCTTTTTTTGCTTGCATTTTTGGGCTCCGACCTAAACTGTAAATAGTCATATTTTGAGCTCCTTTTCATGTTTGATCAAGGACCTCTTGGTGTTTGAGGTTTTCTACTACCACTTGTCTCTTTATCCCTCTTTTAGGCCTATTTTTGCACGGTACATTAGTCTTATCTTTGAGATTTTCGACGAGAAACGCCTCCATTTTGGTGCAAAATTGAGATGAAATGAATCAACCCCAAGGCTAGGACTTTTAAAGAGGATAAGACACTGTTCGGGGGACACGTGTTAAAAAAGTGGTGGCTGCTGAGCTAAGTGGCCGGCCGGCGACCTTTTCTGGCAGGCCGGCCACCCCTTTCCCCTCCAATGCAAAAAGCTGGCTGGCCAGCCCCCAAAGGTGGCCGGCGATGCTGCAATGTGTGCCTCTGGCCCTGTTTTACCCTCTGGAAGGAAGTTCCTAGCATTTCCATGCATCGGGAGTGTCGGAGGCCTCAATTTCCCTCAGTTTCCGATGCGTTTCGTCACCCAGATCGTCCGAACTACACTTTGTTTATTGAGTTGTTGTTTAGTCTTGCTTATCGAGTTGTTGTTTTGCTTATCGAGTTGTCGTTTTGTTGGTCGAGCTGTTTTGTTTATCGAGTTTTGTTTATCGAGTTGTCAAGTTTTGTGTATTTGAGTTGTTACTCTTTACTTATCAATTTTGTTTTGTTTTGCTTATCGAGTTGTAAACTTGCTAAAGTTTTGTTGTTTCTTAGTAAGTTAGGTTGTTTAGTTTGTGGCGTCGGTTCACTACCTGCCTGGGCAAATACACAATGCACATTTTCATTCAATCTCATTTTGGTGCAAAATGATGCGATGCGATGCTGAGAACATAAAATACAACACTTTTTCAAAAACTGTTTCATTCCATCATGCTTCCTTTGTTACAACACTTTTTTACAACAAGGGTACAAGTTTTACAGAAAATAAAACTGTCTAACAATGTACAATGTGCTACAACTACTAGTAAAAAGGTAAATAAAGCAGGAAACAAATGCATCGATGCTCTCAAGAGCAGAAATAAGAGGCCCTCTTCGTCCTCTTCTGCGGAACAGCCTCTGCACCATCATCGTCTAAGTCGGAGCTGCCATCCTCGGGATCCTCCTCGGCCTCACCTCCACTCCCAGAACCAGGATCGGAGCCACCCTCTCTGTCAGCAGATGTCTCTGACTGGGGATCTGCAGCCTCCTCCTTCTCCTCGCTGGGCTCCTTCTCTATGATATGCGCCCTGCGTCTGCCTCGTCCGCGAGACGACTCCCCTCTTCCAACTCCTCGAGAAGGCCTAGATGGCCCAGCTCCTCGGAAAGGCCTGGATGGCCCGGCCTGTGACTAAGCATACACCGGAGGCATCTGAAAATGAAGAGTGTAATTTGAGTACATCAGCCAAAACATGTATATCGGATACAGATGCAAGCAAACTACATAGAGTGGATGTATACAGGTATAGTGCATGAATGTGGTGTGTGTCAAATGTGCTCTACACAGGCAGCCTATCAATGCAGTAAAGATGTTCAGGATCAACATGTCATCAGAAGTATGATAAATGCAAGAAAACTAAAGGGTACCTGGACACCCATAATGGACAACTGCGCCTCTCTCCGCAGGACCATGCCCTCAAGTGAGGCTACCATCTCGAGCACCTCATCCACGTACTCCTTGGGTGGCTACAGATACAAGCTCAAGTCATCAATGAATAAACAACTGCCAAAGTATCTGTGTGATAAACGGAAAATAGTGGAACATACCGGTGGTGAGTCAGGATCACTGACATATCGGTGGCCAGGCATCGGAGGCTTTATCGGAATCGGAATTGGCGAGGTAGTCCCGTATTGCCATCCCATCAACTCAGTCGGCATATCTGGCCATCCAGGATGATGATGAGTCGGGGGAATCGGGGGAACCAATCCACCCCCACCTCCAGATGTGTCAGCCCTGCTGGTGGAAGGGATATCTGCAGTCCGAGCCCTACTCGATGAGGGCATACCAGCATACCTCCTCGTCAGAGTACGGACTCCCATCAGTGGAGGCATCAAGTATGTGTGACGATAAGTGGTGTAATCCCCCTCCTCGAGATGAAGAAATGCATCAGTACCCAGCCTGGCGTCGATAACACCCTGGAGAGGGAGCCTATCAGCGGTTCGCATATCGACTGGGGGTGCGGAGGGAAGGTCCTGAGTAGTGTAGCCCCAAACCTGACGCAAAAAGCGATCCCCCAAAAACCAGGCCCTACCAACTGGCCCCTCGAACAGGATCCTATACCGGGAGGCACCCCATGCTCCAGCAAACCGAAATCGGAGATCTCCGCCTAAAGGCGCCCAGGGCTGCCATGTAATCTGCAGATAACCAATGCATAAGCTGTGAATGTGCAAGATAACTCGAAGAGTGGAAACAAAAAAAGAACTGAGAGTTCTAAAATACCTCCGATGTCCGCACTGTATCGAAGTGCTGCCGCAGGTAGAGGAAAGACTCCCGAGGTCTCGGCCGGTACTGGCCCTCGAATACCAGTGAATATGGGGTCGTGAGGGGTACCTCCACCTCAAGCTCTGGGGCTAGCATCGGGAAGTCCGCGTAAACCCATAGCTGTGGAAAATAGAGCAATAGCCATCAGAATACAGAATGCTGAGTGCAGAATGTAAATACAAGATGCTTAGAGCAAAGTGCAAGATACAGAATGTAAAGTGCGCCGTGTGTGCAATGTACAAGTAATGAGAAGCAGAAAATGTAAATCAAGAGGGCAGAAAGTACCTCCCAGGCCCTCCAATAGCCGCCAACCATGTTCCCCCGTCCACGAGAGGTCGCGCTCATATAGCAATATAGAGTAGCCAGGCTGGCGCCACCCCAGTCATATCGACTGACTTGTGATAGGTCCACCAGAGCACTCAACAGGTAAAGCCCGACAGTGTTCCCCCTATCGGCGAACAGAGTGGTGCCGAAGAGGAACATCAGGAATCCGCGAGTATACTGCGCCACCTCCTCAGGAGTCTCAGGCTCCATCTCTACTCTCCTGAAATGGGAAGAGAACCAGGTGTATCGGACTCTGCCCGAAGATCTGTCAACAGGCGGACGAGCCCCCAATAAATATATCCAGGCGGCCTCCCACTCGCCCATATCCTCGTCATATGGGATGGCCCAACCTCCCACATCAAGGCCCGTCAGTATGGCGAAGTCAAACGGGGTCATGGTCATGTCCCCGGTGGCAGAGAAATGAAAGGAGTTGGTGGTGTCCCACCATCTCTCTACCAAAGCACCCATCAGTATCCTACTGGCAGGACAGCGAGATATCCCGGTGCAAAAGGGCCCAAACCCCGCCACGTCAACCAAATCCCGGACAGCTTCCGGAAGCTCCGCGTACCACTCTCTCGCCGCAACGGAGCCATATCCTCGCGTAGTACGAGAAGTCACCTGCATTCAGGATGAACACGTGTATTCAGTTTCAGAATGAAATAAATAAGCTGCGTGCAAATGAAATGTATAAGCTGTGTGCAAAATCAAATCAGATACAGAATCCGAGCTGTGTGTTTGACATCAAGTGTTTGAGCTGTGTGTTCAGATTTCAAAGTGTGGGCTGTGTATTCATCTCGAAGTGCGAGCTGTGTGTTCGACATCAAGTGTTTGAGCTGTGTGTTCAGATTTCAAAGTGTGGGCTGTGTGTTCATCTCAAAGTACGAGCTGTGTGTTCGACATCAAGTGTTTGGGCTGCGTGTTCAACTCTCAATAAGTGTGGGCTGTGTGTTCATCTCAAAGTACGAGCTGTGTGTTCGACATCAAGTATTTGAGCTGTGTGTTCAGATTTCAAAGTACGGGTTGCGTGTTCAACTCTCAATAAGTGTGGGTTGTGTGTTCATCTCAAAGTGCGAGCTGTGTGTTCGACATCAAGTATTTGAGCTGTGTGTTCAGATTTCAAAGTGTGGGCTGTGTGTTCATCTCAAAGTACGAGCTGTGTGTTCGACATCAAGTGTTTGGGCTGCGTGTTCAACTCTCAATAAGTGTGGGCTGTGTGTTCATCTCAAAGTACGAGCTGTGTGTTTGACATCAAGTATTTGAGCTGTGTGTTCAGATTTCAAAGTACGGGTTGCGTGTTCAACTCTCAATCAGTATGTGCTGTGTGTTCACCTTGACAACGAACTGTGTGTTCGACATCAAATAAGGGGCTGCGTGTTCATCTCAAAGTTTGGGCTGCGTGTTCAACTCTCAATCAGTGTATGCTGCATGTTCACCTTCAATTTGGGCTGTATGTTCATCTCAAAGTATTGGGCTGTGTGTTCAATTTTCAATAAGCGTGTGCTGTGTGTTCACAACCAATATATAGGCCGTGTGTTCAGAAAGTCAGAGTGTTTGAACTGTGTGTTCAAAGATGCAAACGAAATACGATACTATGGGCTAAACATTCCAAAAACAAGCTGTGTGCTTGAATGGGCAGATAAACATAGCAAAAGCACAAAATGCACGGAGAATGCAGAACACATTGCAGAAAATGTAAGAGTGAAGTAAATACCTCTCGTGCCTCATGAGAGAGGTGAGACTCTGGCTCCCGCAGTAGTAGATCTGCAGGCGCTCGCTCATCAAAGTCAGTGAAGTGGTAGAAAACCGCCTGAGAAAGGACGTGCTCCTGGGGATGATACCTCTCGGGATCAAACGGCCGAACTCTCGGGGGTAAAGCCATAATATCTGGGTCACCTCCGGCACCTGGAGGACCTCCGCCATGAGGGAAATGACCAGCCATCTCGAAAGATCTGCAAAAAGGAGCAAAAATGAGCAAAATGAGCCAAAATTGGAAAAAGTCAACAAAAGTCAACTCTCGAGAAATGAAAAAGTCAACAAAAGTCAACTCCCGAGAAAATCTTCCAAATGTTGAGACAAACTTACCTCAAGTGGTGAAAATGAGAAAAGAAGCACCGAGATCAAAATTTAATCGGTTCAAAGTGACGAAAACTGAAAGATTTCGTGAAAACAACTTGCGTGGAGCGTTGGAAAACGCATATAGAGCACAGATCTGAGAGAGAAAGTGGTCTAGGAAGGTAGAGAAGGTGTTTTCGGAGCTGGAGTTATGAGCAAAAATGCTTTGGCCGAATGGATTTAAAGAAAAGAGAGTGAAAGTACCAAAATGCCCACGGTTTTGGCAAAGTGGCCGGTCAGCCACCTTTTCTGGCAGGCCGGCCATCCCACTCCCTCACCCCTGGCCGGTGGCCTCCCCTCTTCCTCAAACCTGGCCGGCAGTGTCCCCTAGGTGGCCACCAAGGTCCCTGCAAATTTTGGTGATGATTGGAGTCCCCGGGACCTGAAAAAGTACAAGAAAAGTGCACTTTCCGTCGCGAAATCGCACCGCCGGAACGTCAACTCCAACTTTCAGTACGTCTTTCATCGTCATTTGTCAAAAGTGAGGTGTATCCTTTTTAAATGTGTTGCGACCCCTCTGGGAGGTAAACCGGAGGTCGCTATCGAGTCACCCTCGTCAGAAACTTGCATTACTTTGCTCGTTATTTTGCAACAAACTTGCATTCTAGTTTGCACTCGTCCTACATTGTTATGCACGTCACTTGCATTCTCATGCATATAACTTGCATTGTTATGCACGTTTCCTTGATACTGTCATGCCTCCATGCTTAAACTCGCGTTATCACGCACGTTGCTTCCCGCATTGCGATGCACTCACCCATCAACACCGCATTTGTCTACGCTCGATATCACACTGAACATATGTTGCTAATTATGTTGTGCTTGTTGAGTTTCTTCCTTCTTTTCAGGCACGATATTGTATGTACGGTTCATTTGAGGCTGGTGCGACCAGACGAGCCGCACAGGTATTGTATCCCCTCCGTGTGAGACGTAGTGAGAAATGTAGTTTTGCTTTGCATTCTTGCTTAAAACTGTTGCATCTATTTGTGAATACTTGTTTCATTACAGCTTGCTGCATTTGCATGATCACGAGGTATCTTCGGCTTTGTGCATATCATTTTGCATTTTGCCCCCCGTCTATGGGCACATTTCTCTATTATCTAGTATGTTTGTCTAAGTTTTCGGCCTCGTCAAAAATGGGTCGTCTCTGGGCTTTGACATTCACTCCCGTCACTTATGACTTTCGAGTTCTGTCAAAGAGGGGCAACTGTAGACACCCCATTTTTGACCGACCTTAAGACTCAGACGTCACCGATTGAGCGCTTGGTGATGTTGCATATTGTGCTCGTTCTGAGGTTTCAGAGTCTCGGCTGCGAGCCTTGCCTCCGGACTTCCGGACTCTTTTGTGCTTTGCCTCGGTTTGCGAACTAGGCCCTGTTTTCTCTGTTTTCTCTTCCCAAAGGGAGGGAGAGATCTCGTAGACCATCTCTCAGTGGCCGCGGGCTACGTTTCATGGTCGTAGGCCATTTTTCCCGTTTAGAGCCCGATTCTAGGTTTTCGGAGCCGTCGGCCGTGTGCCTCGGTTCGGGACCGCTTAACCACCTCCGTTTGCTCCGATTTTTGGCGTACATCTTATTTCCTCCCTTTTGAGGAACACTGTGGCTTGAGAGACCAACTTCGTGGTCGAATGCCATTTCTGGTGCCTAACAGTCAGTTTTCGGGGCCCCAGACCGCGCGTTTTGGCCCCCGAACCTTCGTTTTACATCGGTTTGAGTCCATTTTTGGCAGAGACCTCATTTTCATTGTTAGAAAGCTTGTAGAAGGGTGGGAGGCCAGCAATTGTTCGGACTACCAGCTTTATTCCTTCATCGCTCTTCATCGCCCGTTTTCCTCACTAGAAAGCTGGTGTTGACCATTCCCGGGCCACTTTTTCTAACCCTAAACCACATATTTGTGTTGTACACACCTGGGAGGCCACCAATATGGGTTGGCCGGCCATCAATCATTCCTGACCCTTTTGAACCCCTCTAAAAAGCTAGTTTTTCTCTCTTCTGGTTCACTTTTTCCAGTTTTTCTCCACATAGCTGTGTTGTACACACATGGGAGGCCACCTTTTTGGGGTGGCCGGCCACTAAATTTGCTTGACCCTTTTGACCCTGGCCGGCCGGCCAGGGGAGGTGGCCGGCCGGCCACCTGAACCTTCTGAACCTGGCCGGCCATGACCCTCTCACCTGGTTCCTTACAGCTGTACCCTCTGTTTCCCCCCAGATCCTGTATCCGTGGAGGGGTCTTTTGGGGGGGAAATTTGAATTTGATTTTCCCTCCCTTTTCTCCACTCCTCTCCTCCATAAAACCAGCCCCCCAGCTCCATTTCAACGGGTTACAAAAATTTGTTTGGAGCTCTTGCATTAAATCTCTCTCTCTCTCTCTCTCTCTCTCTCTCTCTCTCTACTTCAACCCTCAAAACCCTAAAAGTCTTGCACCATTTACACTACAACCCATAACACAACAACTCCACACTCCATTCCAGCAACTTGAGGCTGTTTTTCAGAGGTTAGGAGCACCATTTCTTGGACCAAAAGCTGTTGAAGACTTGAGCTACAAGGATGAGTCTCTTTTCCCCATTTTTTGGCCCTATTTTGCATGCTATTTTAGCTTTTTTTGCTTGCATTTTTGGGCTCCAACCTAAACTGTAAATAGTCATATTTTGAGCTCCTTTTCATGTTTGATCAAGGACCTCTTGCTTTTTGAGGTCTTCTACTACCACTTGTCTCTTTATCCCTCTTTTAGGCCTATTTTTGCATGGTACATTAGTCTTATTTGTGAACTGTTTTGGACTTGGTCATAAACTGTAAAGTGGCTTTTTTTGAGCCTCTCTTCAACTTTGTTGAAGGGCTCTCCTCTGTTTGGGGCCAGCCACTGCCCCTTGTCTCTAATATCTCTTTTAGGGCCATTTTTGCATGATAGATTAGCCTTACTTGTGTTCATTTTTGAGAGTTGTCATAAACTGAAAAATATCTTGTTTTAATCTCATCTTCAAGTTTGTTTAAGGTTCCATTTTTGTTTGAGGCCATATGCTTCCTTGTATTCTTGATTGTCTCCTATTTTGAGCCTTACACCTAAGCCCTTGTTGCATGCTTTATTTGGCCTTCTAGCCACTGAAATCCAGTGGATTTTCAGTGGCTAGCACACTGTTTTGAGCCTCCAAATCAGAGGGGGGTGACCCCCTCTCTCCTTGCCTTGTTTGGTGGTCATTTTGGCCTTCCAAAGAGGCCCTATCTTGCATACTTTGAAGTCACTTTCCAAGGTCAATTTGGTTAGTTTTGGGACTGTCATATTTGATTTTCAGAGTTTTTTGTGCCATGCTAAGTGTCCATCTTGTATGTGCCTAATAATCCCTTGCATAGCCCTCTAAAGGAGCTCATCATTTTTGCATGTGTTGGCTTCACTTCAGTGGTTATTTGGACATATTTTGGCATGTTTTGTTCACTGATTTTTTCTGTTTTGATGAGATTCCATACGCTTCATGCACTTGCCATGTAAACCATGTTTGCTAGTCAAAGTTGCATGCCTTTTTAAGTCATCTTGCTAGCATCTTTTGGCCATGCTTTAAACTGGAAAAGTTCATGTTTTGGGACTGCCTTGGCTCTGTCTTTAGACTTCATGTTCAAATAATGCATGCTTTGTATAGCTATAAGCCATTGTATGTGCCTAGTTTTGAGTTTCGGGGTTCATCTCATGCATCGGGTGCCGTATTGCCATATTTCGGGGCTGTTTAGCATCATATTTTAGCGCTGAAATTTGCATGTTCATATGCCATATTCCATGCCTTGCCATGCTTTGGTAGAATGGCATTTATGCCTTAGGTTCGGTCCTCGGTTTGCGTGCATGTGTGCACGCATTTCAATTGTCTCATTTTCATCTAATGGCCACTGATGTGAGTGTGGCTGAGGTCCACTCATATTGGTGTAAGTCCATCGTGCATTGTGTATGCCATTTCAATTCATAGCATTGCGTATATTAGGTTGTATGTTAGAGCATTGTGTATGCCATGTTACATCGAGCATTGTGTATGCCATTTCATAGCATTGTGTATGCTAGGATGTATATTAGTTGCATTCATGCATTCATGCATTTTGCATTGTGTTTGGGATAGGAGTTAGCCCGAGCACGGGAAACGAGGGACGCTTCGTACTCCGAGTGACGGAACGTGTCTCAATTCCCTGTCGCCGACACTCTGGATTATCCGTGAAGGAGTCTAGGCCTTGTTGTGTTTTCGTGTGCATTCATTCCATATTGAGTCATGTAAATCGACTCCTCGGCCATCATGCATTGAGATGCGTGATTGGTGGCACGAGGATCGAGGACTACACTCCCTGAAGAGTAGTCATGCATACATATGTGAAAATACTTTGCCATGCCCCTTTCTTGCTCTCTGTTGCAGCAAATCAGTAATCGGCAGCCTTCCGGAGCTTGGCACAAATCCCGAGAATAATTGCAAACAGAGCCAAACCGGGGCATCGCAATGGATTTCCGCGCAAGGCAACTCAAGCATGCATCATCCATCATCCGGAGCAGAGCTGAGGCAGTCCATAGCTTGCATGCTAATTTACTGCTTTCCTAGATTAATTTGTTAATTAATTAGGGTTTTGCACTTATTCGGACTGTAATTATTTATTTGGGACAGTATATTTATTCGGACCCCCTGCGCGAGGGCAATGTTGTAATAAATGTGCGTGTGTGTGATGTATGTCTTCCAACCCCACGTCTTTCTCCCTTTTATTTACCAGCTTATGATGGTTAGATTAGAGCATGTTTCAATTAGCATACAGTATGATAGCATGTTTGCATTCATTCATCTGTTTCGCATGCACCGGCCTCGGCGCATCATATTCACTGCATTGTACTTCAATTCCAAGTTGAATACATGTTAGCTGTAGCATTTCATATGCCATGTTTAGAATAGCCGAGCCTATCTTAGTTGCATTTTTGCATGTGTTGCATTAGGCATTTCTGTATAGTTAGGATCATGCATTGATTTCTAATTAGCTTCTTTCTTTGGCTTGGAGTACTCGGTAAGTTTTATGCTTTAGCATCCTTGCATGCGTGTGAGTGACTGCCATGATAGCATGCTTGCCATGATCGCATGCTTGCCATGAGGCTATGTGCTTATGTGATATAACTGCCTGAATGCCTGTGGGTGAAGGTTGGGTTATTGGGATTGGAACAATTCATTCACTGTGAGTTTTAAGCCCACTAGATAGTGGCAAAACCATCTTTTCTAAAGCCCACCTGAGGGTGGCAAAATCTATATTTTAAGCCTACTTGCGAGTAGCAAACCGCTTTCAAAAACAAACATGAAATGTTTTGTTCCAACTCAGGCGATCCAGTCTATACTTGTATGCTGTGTGCATCACGTAGTAAATCTAGGCTAATAACCGGAATAAGAGCACATAATGTTTTCAAAACTCGATATCATGGTTAGTAGAGACCGATCTTTGATCGGGCAAGCGGGGGTGCTCATGAAGTGACCTTCCCCAATCGTACCCAAGCTCCCGAGCCGAGGCAACTTTGGTGATGACGGACACGTGGCCTTAGGCAACGAGTCAGGGTTTCCTAAATTTCCCAAAATAAAAATATTTAGGTGGCGACTCTGTATCTGGCAAAGCAGTCCATGTTTGGCACTTCTTTCTAAAAATCTGTTTTCTCAAAACGATTTGCCGGATTTGGACTCTTTGGTTCAGATTAAGAACCATGACAATTTGAGTCCGAACTGTAGTGAGCCCAAAAACGAACGGAACGGGACTCACCCTCCCGGGGCGTTCGGGGACGTCTACATTTAGTACTTCTTTTTTTTTCTCTTATGAATCAAAAGGTCCCATCAAAGTAGAAATTACACAAAAGAGTAGTCACTTACCCGTTTGGGTTCAATTTTTTAGGGATAAAAATAAGTTTCTCCAAATATGAAATTACACGTTTGGGCAATCTGCACTATAGAGGTTTTGGATTTTTCCTCTTGGAATAAATTCCACATTACGACCAAGAACGTGACACTGCAATGTAATACTCCAATTACATAACACTCTAATGTAACACTCTAAAAAACTCCTTAGTGTACTTCTCCCAAACGTAATAACGTAACACTCTAAAAAAAATATCTTAGTATACTTTTCCTAAACGTAACACTCTAATGTAACACATAAAACAACTCTTTATTGTATCTTTTCCAAACGTAATACTCAAATGTAACACACTCGAATGTAACACACAAAAAAACACTAAAAGACTCTTTAGTACTCTTTTTCCAAACGTAAAACTTACAGGTGGAAATATACATTTGCCTAACACTTATTAGGAATTTTAATACTCCTTTTGGAATGGTTTGAAAAATCCCATATCTTTTTGGAATGATTTGAAGAATCTCACATCCTTTTTTAGAGTGTTAAATTGGAGTGTTACATTTGAGAAAAGTATACTAAAGAGTTTTTTTGTGTGTTACATTGGAGTGCTACACTTAGGAGTTTTTTCTGTAGTGTTATATTAGAATGTTATGTTTGAAAAAAGTACACTAATGAGTTTTTTTTTAGGGTTACATTGGAGTGTCACGCTAAGGAATTTTTTTTAGTGTTATATTGAAGTGTTATGTTTAGAAAAACTACACTAAGGAGTTTTTGTGTGTTACATTGGAGTGTTACGCTAATGAGTTTTTTAGAAGCATTATATTAGAGTGCTACGTTTACGAAAGTACACTAAGGAGTTTTTTTTGGACTATTACATTGGAATTTGAAAGTTTGAAATTATACATTACCCAAAGCTTACTAAGGAGTTTTTGTACTCCTTTTGATATGTTTGAAGAATCTCATGTCTTTTGAAATGTTTGAAAAAATTTCATATTTCAAGTCATTTTTATACTCCTTTTGAAATATTTGAAGAATTTCACATTTCGACTCATTCCAAAACAAAAAAATTTCCACATAAAAATTCACCCCAAATTTGATTTCTATAGGTTGTGTATCTTACCTTTTTAGCACAAAATAACAGAACAAAAAATGGAAAAAAAAAAAGAAAAAGAAAAAGAAGAAAGCATAATAAAAATAAAGGTATAACCGTAAATTTAATTTTCAAATAATATATTAAATTTTTGTTTTGGGCAAATTACATCGGTAGTCCTTACATTTTGTTACTTATGTCATTTTGGTCCCTATACTTTCAATTTGTTCAATTTTGATCCTTAATTTAAGATTTTATGTTAATTTGGTCCAATTAATAATACCGTTAGTGCTTTGGACAAGAAATTATCACCGAATTGATTGAGATTAACTCACCGAGTTGAGTAAACTTATAATTTTTCTCTTAAAATCTTGCCACATGCCTTATGTGCTTATTTTTTATTAAAAAATGTTGAAAATCATATTCAATTGGACTAAATTGAGACAATCATAAATTCAAGGTCAAAATCTAATCAATTGAAATTACAGGAATAAAAATGACATAAATATCAAAATACAAGCACTATCAATATCATTTACTGTTATGTTTTTTCATAAGTTTGATTTTTGCGTAAAATTAATTTAGAAGTGTACTATAATGCTTACATGAGTCTTTAGTAATCCTCACATCATAACGATAAAATTAAATAAAACACTTATTACACTTTTATTAAACTGGACTATAAGCTTTGAATGATTATATAAGCTTTGAATGATTATAAATTAATGAGGTTTGGTACATGTTTTATTTTTGTTGCTGTTGTTTGTTTTTTTTGTTTTTTTTTTTTGGGGGGGGGGGATTTTTGTCCACCTATTTGAGTTGTTTATAGTTTTTTATATTCTAGAAGTATGTGTCAGACTGTTAGCTACAACTTCTACTTATGTTTGGTACAAATATTGCTTTTTTATTAGGTAGAAATAACTTAAATAAGTTGAAAATAAAATAGATTTCTAAAAGTTGGGTGACGGGATGCTTTTGACTTCTATTTCTAGATTATCAATTTTTAATTTACAATAAATTTTACACTATTATTATTATTATTATTATGCCAAATAAGAATTTTTAGTGACCCTAATTACAAGTCTTTTTATGTGGAAAAAAATGGATTGTTGAAAAGTTTTAGATGGATTTTTGTAAGCAAAATTAAATTATGTGGAAAAAGAATTGCATGACTTTTTAGAGTCAAGAAAATTTGGAACTTAATTGGAAGCATCAAATATTGGAATTTTTGTGATGTGTGTCTTTCAATATTTAAAAAACCTATCCCACATGCTTTGATTGTTCAGTAGCCTTCATAAAAGTTTGCATAGAAAGTCTTCTCAAATATGAGTTTTAAGCTAGTCTTCTTTAATTTTGACTTGAAATTTTAATGACAATAACATTATGCATCTAGAATTTTTATATAGATTTTTTTTTTAAAAAATGTGTAATTTAAATTCAATTTTTATATTGTAGGGGGTGAATTGAAATTACACATTACGTTTTTTAGGTTTTCTTTTTCTATGACATTTAACCTCATTAAGTTTCTATATATTTTTCCACCCATTTGATATTAATGAGACATATTATAATTGATTTACATGTAACATTAGGATACAATTAAAAGTGAAATGTTCAAAATAAGTTTTTGGTGAGAGTGTAGACGTTTGACAAGAAAAATATCATGTGTGGCTCATATGTAATGCTAGTAGATGAAAGAGTAACATTGAAACTTAACTTAAAGTTTAAGAATTTGCTTGTTACAATTTAAAGTAAAGGAACTAAGTGCAAATGTATTGTGTATGCAGCGAAAAATATTACATAAGGCTAGATATCGTTATAGTAGATGGATAATACTTTAAATCCACAAGGAAGATATGAAATTTGGGAGGATTCCAAGCTCGTCACAAAAGTTACTTTTTACTCCCAATTTAACTTTTTATTTTCTTTTTACTCGTCGAATAGTTTCCAAAATTCTTTACTACTTGTTCTACATCAATAATTCACCCTCTACTAAAACTATTTGGTAAGTCTTTTGTGATCTTAATTACAAGATTTATTTTTAAAAAATGACGCATAATCTAATGTTTATAAAAGCATAATTTCAAATAAACAACTATTTAGCAAATAATTACTTAAATTACTTAGAATTTTTGTCATAAATCGTTGAGTATTAGAAAACATAGCGTGCAAGTCTTTCCTCAATGTCACTCGCTTGATTTTATTACTAAATTTCAAAATATTGTCTATAAGCTTAAAGGGTGAAACACCAATAAATCTTAAAATGTGATCTTATCAATTGTTTAGTACTTCTTTTTTTTTCTCTTATGAATCAAAAGGTCCCATCAAAGTAGAAATTACACAAAAGAGTAGTCACTTACTCGTTTGGGTTCAATTTTTTAGGGATAAAAATAAGTTTCTCCAAATATGAAATTACACGTTTGGGCAATATGCACTATAGAGGTTTTGGATTTTTCCTCTTGGAATAAATTCCACATTACGACCAAGAACGTGACACTCCAATGTAATACTCCAATTACATAACACTCTAATGTAACACTCTAAAAAACTCCTTAGTGTACTTCTCTCAAACGTAATAACGTAACACTCTAAAAAAAATATCTTAGTATACTTTTCCTAAACGTAACACTCTAATGTAACACATAAAATAACTCTTTATTGTATCTTTTTCAAACGTAATACTTGAATGTAACACACTCGAATGTAACACACAAAAAAACACTAAAAGACTCTTTAGTACTCTTTTTCCAAACGTAAAACTTACAGGTTGAAATTATACATTTGCCTAACACTTATTAGGAATTTTAATACTCCTTTTGGAATGGTTTGAAAAATCTCACATCTTTTTGGAATGATTTGAAGAATCTCACGTCCTTTTTTAGAGTGTTAAATTGGAGTGTTACATTTAAGAAAAGTATACTAAAGAGTTTTTTTGTGTGTTCCATTGGAGTGCTACACTTAGGAGTTTTTTTTGTAGTGTTATATTAGAGTGTTATGTTTGAAAAAAATACACTAATGAGTTTTTTTTTAGGGTTACATTGGAGTGTCACACTAAGGAATTTTTTTTAGTGTTATATTGAAGTGTTATGTTTAGAAAAACTACACTAAGGAGTTTTTGTGTGTTACATTGGAGTTTTACGCTAATGAGTTTTTTAGAAGCGTTATATTAGAGTGCTACGTTTACGAAAGTACATTAAGGAGTTTTTTTTGGACTATTACATTGGAATTTGAAAGTTTGAAATTATACATTTACCCAAAGTTTACTAAGGAGTTTTTGTACTCCTTTTGATATGTTTGAAGAATCTCATGTCTTTTGAAATGTTTGAAAAAATTTCATATTTCAAGTCATTTTTATACTCCTTTTGAAATATTTGAAGAATTTCACATTTCGACTCATTCCAAAACAAAAAAGATTTCCACATAAAAATTCATCCCAAATTTGATTTCTATAGGTTGTGTATCTTACCTTTTTAGCACAAAATAAAAGAACAAAAAATGGAAAAAAAAAAAAAGAAAAAGAAAAAGAAGAAAGCATAATAAAAATAAAGGTATAACCGTAAATTCAATTTTCAAATAATATATTAAATTTCTGTTTTGGGCAAATTACACCGGTAGTCCTTACATTTTGTTACTTATGTCATTTTGGTCCATATACTTTCAATTTGTTCAATTTTGATCCTTAATTTAAGATTTTATGTTAATTTGGTCCAATAATACCGTTAGTGCTTTGGACAAGAAATTATCACCGAATTGATTGAGATTAACTCACCGAGTTGAGTAAACTTATAATTTTTCTCTTAAAATCTTGCCACATGCCTTATGTGCTTATTTTTTTATTAAAAAATGTTGAAAATCATATTCAATTGGACTAAATTGAGACAATCATAAATTCAAGGTCAAAATCTAATCAATTGAAATTACAGGAATAAAAATGACATAAATATCAAAATACAAGCACTATCAATATAATTTACTGTTATGTTTTTTCATAAGTTTGATTTTTGCGTAAAATTAATTTAGAAGTGTACTATAATGCTTACATGAGTCTTTAGTAATCCTCACATCATAACGATAAAATTAAATAAAACACTTATTACACTTTTATTAAACTGGACTATAAGCTTTGAATGATTATAAATTGATGAGGTTTGGTACATGTTTTATTTTTGTTGCTGCTGTTTGTTTTTTTTTGGGAGGGGGGGGGGGGGCGGGGGGGGGTGGGAAATTTTTGCCCGCCTATTTGAGTTGTTTATAGTTTTTTATATTCTAGAAGTATGTGTCAGACTGTTAGCTACAACTTCTACTTATGTTTGGTACAAATATTGCTTTTTTATTAGGTAGAAATAACTTAAATAAATTGAAAATAAAATAGATTTCTAAAAGTTGGGTGACGGGGTGTTTTTGACTTCTATTTCTAGATTATCAATTTTTAATTTACAATAAATTTTACACTATTATTATTATTATTATTATTATTATTATTATTATTATTATTATTATGCCAAATAAGAATTTTTAGTGACCCTAATTACAAGTCTTTTTATGTGGAAAAAAATGGATTGTTGAAAAGTTTTAGATGGATTTTTGTAAGCAAAATTAAATTATGTGGAAAAAGAATTGCATGACTTTTTAGAGTCAAGAACATTTGGAACTTAATTGGAAGCATCAAATATTGGAATTTTTGTGATGTGTGTCTTTTAGTATTTAAAAAACCTATCCCACATGCTTTGATTGTTCAGTAGCCTTCATAAAAGTTTGCATAGAAAGTCTTCTCAAATATGAGTTTTAAGCTAGTCTTCTTTAATTTTGACTTGAAATTTCAATGACAATAACATTATGCATCTAGAATTTTTATATAGATTTTTTTTTTTTAAAATGTGTAATTTAAATTCAATTTTTATATTGTAGGGGGTGAATTGAAATTACACATTACGTTTTTTGGGTTTTCTTTTTCTATGACATTTAACCTCATTAAGTTTCTATATATTTTTCCACCCATTTGATATTAATGAGACATATTATAATTGACTTACATGTAACATTAGGATACAATTAAAAGTGAAATGTTCAAAATAAGTTTTTGGTGAGAGTGTAGACGTTTGACAAGAAAAATATCATGTGTGGCTCATACGTAATGCCAGTAGATGAAAGAGTAACATTGAAACTTAACTTAAAGTTTAAGAATTTGCTTGTTACAATTTAAAGTAAAGGAACTAAGTGCAAATGTATTGTGTATGCAGCGAAAAATATTACATAAGGCTAGATATCGTTATAGTAGATGGATAATACTTTAAATCCACAAGGAAGATACGAAATTTGGGAGGATTCCAAGCTCGTCACAAAAGTTACTTTTTACTCCCAATTTAACTTTTTATTTTCTTTTTACTCGTCGAATAGTTTCCAAAATTCTTTACTACTTGTTCTACATCAATAATTAACCCTCCACTAAAACTATTTGATAAGTCTTTTGTGATCTTGATTACAAGATTTATTTTTAAAAAATGACACATAATCTAATGTTTATAAAGGCATAATTTCAAGTAAACTACTATTTAGCAAATAATTACTTAAATTACATGGAATAATTTTTTTTTTTTTAAAGTTATAAACATTATTTTTTAACCTATGTTTTTCCTAAATAAAGAAAAGTGTCACACTATAAAATAGTGCTACATAACCACTAGGTCAAATAAAAAGCTACCAAAAGAAAATTGAAAGCTCTTGTAACTGTATCAATCATGGTGAAAATTCTTTAGTAGCAAAAACAAAATTTCAGATGGGTAAATGGCAAAAATATTTTTTAGAATATTAATGTGGCAATTGAATCGTCAACACATATCTTGGTCATTTATTGGCTGGTAAAATTTGTATTAAGTTTGTGTCGATTGAAACATAACAAAATAGTTTACAAACAGTAGCTTAACCCAACAATATCACTACATATAGTAACCACACCTAACTCAACAATCACATAATACAATCCTCATAATGAGAGAAAAGTAAAATATGTTTAATTTTTTCATAGGATTTGAATCCGTAGTCTTATTGAAGTAATGAGTCCCAACACTCACTCATTTTAT
This sequence comes from Camellia granthamiana, assembly GCA_036172215.1. Taxonomy (NCBI): domain Eukaryota; kingdom Viridiplantae; phylum Streptophyta; class Magnoliopsida; order Ericales; family Theaceae; genus Camellia; species Camellia granthamiana. Next base: position 260,055 of record JAXFYN010000136.1, read on the forward strand.
TGTTAATAATAAAATGCTAACATATGAGGTGATATATAATTTTTGGTAAACAAATGTAACCGTCATTGTATTATGAAGAAAATTGTGTTTGAATCATGAATTGGTAAAAGAATTTGAAAAGAGAATGGCAAATATAAGAGAAATATAAATAAAAGGGTATAATTCATTTTACCCCTTGTGATTTGAGACAAAACCACTTTACCCCTTTAGAAAACATAGCGTGCAAGTCGTTCCTCAATGTCACTAACTTGATTTTGTTAATAAATTTCATAATATTGTCTATACGCTTTAAGTAAATCTTTAATCATATTGATTGGATAACCATAAGATTATGTTTTAGGCAAATTACATCAGTAGTTCTTACATTTTGTCACTACTGTTATTTTAGTCCCTATATTTTTAATTGGCTAAATTTTGATCTTTGATTTTAGATTTTATATCAATTTGGTCCAATTGATAATACTATTAGTGCTTTTGATAAAAAATTATCACCGAATTGATTGAGGTTAACTCACTGAGTTGAGTAGACTTATAATTTTTCTTTTAAATTCATGACACATGCCACTTATGTGCTTATTTTTTATTAAAAAATGCTAACAATTGTATTCAATTGAAATAAATTGAGACGCAATCATAAATTCAATGTAAAAATCTAATTAATTGAATTATAAGGACCAAAATAACGTAAGGATCAAACACAAGGACTATCAATATAATTTGCCATTATGTTTTTTTATAAGTTTGATTTTTCAGTAAAATTAATTTGGAGGACTTACGTGTAGGTTGTAATATGTGATGTCCCGGGTCTTGGACTTGACTGGTATTGAGTAGTAAGATAGTGTGCATTACTTTCAGCATTTTGTTTATCGTATTGGATTGTTGAAAATTCTTTTCTACTCTTACTTAACCTCTCTTGACTTTTTTGGGTTAAAAATTTTGCATTTTGGGCATTGGAACTTGTTTCGGAGTGCGAAATCAATTTTGTCTTCTTCTAGCAAAAACCATTTTTGCTGATTTGGAAACCACTCGAGCGGATTGAGACAGGGTTTTCTGGGTTTTTCTGCGTAGAAATTGCTCGTGCGGAATTAGGATTCCGCTCGTGCAAATTTTGTGGTAAAACTGGGTTTTTTCTCTAGACCAAGCCGCTAGTAGAGGCATCAGAATCCGCTCGTGCAGATTTGGAATTCCACTTGTGCGAAATTCAAAGTACTCCTATAGATTTCGGTGCGTCTATCTCGAATTTCAAGCTTTTTTTCGTCAAAATTGATGCCAAAAATGTGTTTGAGACACTTTTTCACTTCTCTCTCTCTCTCTCTCTCTCTCTCTCTCTCTCTTTCTCTCTCTATACTCATCTTTTATCTTCCTTCTCTCTACAAACACACCCAAATCCAAACTTATTTTTAAGATTTAGCAAAGACCTTCAAAACTTGCTAGGGCTTTTTATATCAAATCGAAGAGGGCGATGAGGGCTATGTTTACAGCAATTGAATCAAGTTTTCTCCAACGTTGAATTATAGCGCTTTCATCTCCTTCCTTTTCCAAACTTGAGGTAGGGACATTCTTAGAGTTATATATATATATATATATATGTTTTTGCAAGTTTATGCTTGTTTGGGGTATTTCTTACGTGTTTGAGCCATGATTTTGGGTTAATGAACCATAGATGATTGTAAAGGTGGATTTTCTCTATTTCTCCCAAAACTTTTAAAAGTATGAGCCATGTTATAGAGTGTGGGTGTTGCTTTGTTAAAATCTTTTCAAAAATGGAACAAAAACCTAGTTTTGGTGGAAACCCTAGAAATTTGGGGATTTTGAAAAAAAATGTTGAGTTTTTTTGAAATTTATACTTGATAAATTATCATGGTAAATAATTGATGGAGAAATTACTATAGTTGTATCAAATGAGGGATTTTCACGGAGGAATGGGAATTATTGATTTTTTGAAGCTTGACATTGTTATTTTGTTTCTTGGAAAATGTGGTATGATGTTACTTGGACAAGAGATGTGGAAATTGATCACAATGAAGGATTACGTGGTAGAATTGAAAATGAAACTATATTAATGCATTGTTACATTTCGCATTGCCATTCCATTTAATCTTGTTATAATTGATTTTGAATCTTACATTGGAAAATTATTGCTTTGAGAAAGGAATTGTTTTATAAAACAAGAACATTTTGAACTGTTTTGGGGTAAATACGTTGGTAAGTCTGGATAAGGGGTGTAGTTTGGTATTGATTAAGTTGGCCTGAGTGTCCATGGTGAAAAATTGAAAACACACACGGAGGAGGTACTACGTATAGCGATCCCGGTTTTGATCCGACTCTTGTGGTATCCCGGACGTGGGTTTAATGTTTTCATATTGTTGTTTACCTCTCATTTCCCTTGTATCTCTTTGAAATTGGATTTTGGGTTGTTGTGGTTGTGTTTGGGCAGGTTGGTTGTTTGTTTTTCAAACCTTGTGCTGCCCAGAATTTTGGTCCTCCGCTCGAGCGGGAGTTGCAAACTTTCAGTACTTTGCACGTCTGCAAAATTACTGGAGGAGTGTTTTTTAGGCTCTAGCAGCGTTTCATACGCTCGAGCGGCTTGTCTGTTGTCTACAAAAGTTCTAGATATGTGTAATCTGCGCTCGAGTGGGCCACCTTTGCGCTTGAGCGGAACAAAATGTTGTATCTGATGCTCGAGCCTCAACTCTTCTGCTCGAGCAGACTGTGTATATATCAGATCACGAAAGTGACATTTTATATCACTTTTTCATTCTTCTCTCTCTCTAAAACTTTTCAAAAACCTAGATTTTGACTCTCTCACTCTTAAATACTCTCTCTCCCTCTCTCTCTCTCTCTCTCTCTCAGTACTTTGCGCGTCTGCAAAATACTCTCTATCTCTCTCTCTTTCTCTACATTTTGACATTGATCTAGTGGTTTCCCTACCCTAGTGCCTTTGTTAAAAAGTTAGAGCTTCTCAAGATCCTCCCTTTGACCCGAAGGATTTCAGCATCTTTGAGGTTTCTCTCTCTCTTGGCTTGTCTTCTCTCTTTGAGGTAGGGATTTTCTACACTTTGTTATGAATTTTAACTTGGTTATTTGTGGTTGTGTAACAATGGTGGAATTTGGGAGCATTTTGAGCCAAACCTAGGGTTTAGGTGAAATGTGAAAGAGGGGTTTTTTGTTGGAAACAAAATAAACGAACTTGGGGTTTGAAAATGAAGTCATGTTATGTCAAAATGGGTGATTTGGGTATTTGGATTGGTATTTTGAAAAGAGGGATTTTTGCCCTGAATTGATTATCATACTATTTTGTATAAATAGTTGAAATTCGTGTTGCAAACATGGAATTGAGTGAGTATTGAAATAGATGATGGAATTGAGTATATAATGCTTCACACCCTTGGAATGTTTGGATAAATTATCTATCTTGAGATTATATATCTGTTTAGAAATATCTGTACTGGGCTATCGGTGGAGGATAGCCTTGCTTGTTGTAGAAATTATATGTGGATTAGGTGAATTGAAACTAGTCCATGGTTGATTATTATTGAATATGATCATGTTGTGAATACATTGTATATGTATGATTATTTGGGAGGAGAAAGGGGATGTATTCCATATGTCATTATGTGTTTAAATACATTGCATATGTATGATTGATTGTTTGGAAGAAGAAAAGGGATGGACTCCATTGTTTAGGAAGAGAAAGGGGCTGGACTCCATTATAATAACGTTGGCCGGAATGTCCTGGGTGAAAGTCTCGAAACATATACATAGGTGTCGATTCCACGGACGAAATATCCGTAAAATGGAAAATTGAAACTATACATGGGTGCTGATCCCACGAACAAAATATCCATAAAATGGTAGTTTAAAGTGTTTGTATGTTGATGATGTGATTGTGGAACCATTGAATTGTAGTCTCATTTAGGTTATTAAAGAAATAATAAAATTGGCTCATATATTGAAATGAAATGAAATGGAATATGGACTTGGTATTTTTATGACTATATAAAAGTGTGAATGTTTAATCCTTAGCATTGTATATGCACACTGCACTTATATCTTCGTTAAACCTCATATACTGTGTTAGATTGTTCCTACTGAGCTGTAGCTCACCCTACTTGGGAAAAACATTTTTAGGTATTGAGGGCATGCCTCTGCCAAGACAATAACTGGGAGGGGCTATGGAAGCACGAGCTTTTTTCTTTCGATTGTATATTTTTGTATAGCCAAGGGCTTATTTGTAAGAGCTAGTCTCTCTTTTGTTGTAACCAATCAAGGCTTGGAAAGGTGTAAGCCGATAAGGCACTTATTTATGTTAAACTCTTTTGTATCATTAACCTTATGTAATGAAAGGACAATTCACTCTGATTTATGTAGCTATTAGCAAATGTTTGGGTTGCATTTATTGTATTATTTTGGGGGTGTTACACCACGTGCCTTTCGGTTAGCAACCGGTAAAGTGGTGATTAGTAGTGCTTGTTATGCCTACTTGCGGACACCAGCCTAGGAATTACCTGAGTCGTATTTACCACCCCTTGAACTACCTTGAAGTTATTGAATTGTTGTGTTTTCAAATTACATTGTGCAAAAAAATTTCAAAAGATAGAGATATATGTTTTTTAGCATGACATGGCATATGCATTCATCTTAGGAGACTGTATAAAATGTATATACTTTGTTAAGATCTTCTTACTAGGCTTTGTACTCACCCTAGGGGATTTTGTGCAGCAAAGGATGTGGTGATCCCGCCGAGTTAAAGGTGTGGAATGTAATTTGAGAGCACAATGCTCTTTTCTTTTGTTGTAATTATTTTGACAAGCCAAGGGCTTTACATGTATGGGTTCGAAACCATTTTTGTGTAACTGGGCATAAGCCTTGGAATTTGTAGCTTTTGAGGGCATTAATTTGTACTTGACTTATTGTGTCATATGCTATGGATTCATATTCTATAAATGTTGAATATATAATTGCATTTTTTTTTCAAATCTCTAGAGTTTAATGAATACAAATGTTAAAGATTTGATGATGATGTTAATGATGAGACATTATATTCCTCATACATTTATGCAATGGAAGCTATTAATTTGGAAACAAGAATATGCTAGTGAAATATGATGAGTTTATTTATGTTAATTTCTTTAGGGGGTTACTTAATAGATGGACTTATTGTCTAATAGGTCATATGATAATTAATGGTGTTTTTCATCAAATACTATTAAAAAAAAAGTCAGTAATTGTTAATTTTTAGTGACAGTTTGAGAATTTTGTCACAAAAAATGTTACTAATTATAAGTTTTAGCAACACTTTAAAAAAATGTCACTAATTTTCAACTTTTAGCGACAATTTGAAAAATTCGTCAAAGAAAAACGTCACTAATTGTTAAATTTTAGCAAAAATTTATAAAAACCGTGGAAAAAAAAAGTTACTAATTGTCAATTTTAGTGACATATGCAAAAAATCGTCACAAAAAATTATTTTTAGCAATGATTTTATTAGGACTTATGGCAATTCCAATTTTGACCCCACTCTTGTTGTATCCCGGACTCGAGTTTCGTGGTTTCATATTGTTGTTCGCATCTTGCTTTCCTTGTATCTCCTTAAATTTGGCTATTGGATTGTTATGGTTGCGTTTGGGACAAGTTGGTTGCTTAGTTTCCAAACTTTTGTCGCCCAAAATTCTTGTAACGCCCCCAAAATAATATAAATAATCTGGCTCATAAGAGAGATGAGCATAATAGAATCGGTATACTTTCATTTATCAGAGTTCATATTATAAAAGATAATACATGCAATATACATTCATAGATGCTTATCTTGAATCTATAGCATGTAACATCAATTAATAACAACAAAATAAATGTCCTACGGGCTTATATCTTTCCAAGACTTTACTTGGTTAAAACAAAAGAGAGTCATAAGCTCTGTACATATATAAATGTCACGACCCAAACCCCCCTATGGGTTTAGCATCGTAACCGGCCAGTAACCCGTGGTTACCAAAAGCCTGCTTAACAGTAAAGACAGTAATACAGAGTAATGGGATGGTGGAAACCAAAACAGTAATTAAAAGATATCCAATGAGCTGTGACAATCTGAATGCAAAAAGACTTTTATGGACAAGTTACATTCATAATCAAAACATATATACATACGTCATATACGCAAACATCCAGGTTAGGGACCAAATCCCTAACTATAACTGTACAGTCAAGGCTTAAATGTTTGTTACAAAACGGGGACAGAAGGGGGAATCTAAAACATCCCAAAAGCAGCCTTAGCTTGGATAGACTTGGAACCTCGAGTGAGGCACAAATGTTGGCTTGACAAAACGGGAGCTTAACTTGACGCTTCTAGCTCCGATCCGGTGCCTGGACACCTATATATAGATATAAACAGTGAGCTAAAGCCTAATGAATAACATATGCGTAAAGGAGTTAAGAATGAATGTCCTTTCGGTAATCAAAACAGTCAATTGTATCAGTGAATCAGTTATTCGATCAATGGCTCACATTTCATGCCATAACAATTATTTAGAAACCATAGTAGTCATATATGGTACATCCAATAGCAAAACAGTACAGTAGGTCTTAACAGACCGAATAGTCAGTTGATGGCCATCATAACAGTAAACAGTAGTGGTTCCAAACATTGGAACCGACAGAGATCTTTGTAACAGTAGCAGTAATAGTAAGTTACTATGGATGTCACGAATACAGTTTACAAATAGGACAAACATTCATTCAGTAAACGATGCCATTTCAGAAAATAGTATAATCAATCGTTCAGAAATAGTTATAATTGAACGTATCTTTACAACATTGTTACTTACAGAGTACTGGGCTATAGGCAAGCTAATGAGCGTCCTCGGATGCCAACCCTACACAGTAACAAAACGAACACACACTAAGTTATACACTAGGGATTAATAACTTAGCTGCTCAACTTGACTCGATGTGGTTCTATAACATTATCCTCATTAAGATGCCTTAAACTAGGCCTAGAATTGCCTAGGATGGAATGAGGATGCAAAGATATACTTTAAAACACTTTTCAAAATTTACTGAAAACAGGGGTCTTGCTCGAGCGTGGCTTTCTTCGCTCGAGCGAGCTTGCCAAAACAAAGGGGTCGCTCGAGCGTAAACTCCTTTACTTGAGCGGTCTGTAAAAATGCAAAAGTACTGGTTGTTGAAAATCTCCGCTCGACGCTCGCTCGATGCTCGCTCGAGCGTGAGACACAGTCCTCGCTCAAGCGTGCGTCTGCACGCGCAGAAAACCTGAGAGCTTGCAATTCACGCTCGAGCCAACATTCCGTCGCTCGAGCGGAGCTCTGAACACAAAGGTGCTCGCTCGAGCGTGGAATCTTTCGCTCGAGCGTGGAAGCCAAATTCTGGGTTTTCCAGATTTGCCTCCAAAGCTCAAACCAAGAATCAACTCAACAAAACTCAACCTTTTAGGCCAATTTTCTGGAAAACTCTTGAAAACTCATACTACAATATGTTTCAAAGATCATTTTATGAAATCAAGACCAAAGGTAAGCCAATTGAACACAAAATCAACCACAACTTCAAGAATAAAGCTTAAATATGACATGAATGATCTCCCTTGAATTCCAACACTTCAAACCAAGATTAAATTGGCAATTTGATAGAAAAACATGGTGAATTTCTAGAATACAACCATGATATGACCATGCATGCAAGAATTTCATGAAAGACAACTCCAAAATGCTATGATATGGACATACATGTGGGAATTCCATGAAAACAACCTTAAATTCCAAAATGAGGACATGCATGCATGAATTAATTCTTAAACCAACACCTTAAGCCAATTCTTGATTCTATACACTAATTTTCCCATGAATCATGCATGAATAACTTAAATTCACAATTAAGAAGATGAGTTTCCTACCTTAGGTCTTGATCTTCCAAATATGCTGGCTTAATTTTGCAATCTCCTCAATTCTTCTAAGTTCAAGCAAAAATTCTTCTTGAAGAACTCAATTTCTCCCACTCTCTCTCTCTCTCGGTTTGGTCTAGAGGATGAGCAAAATGATGCAAGACTAAGCTCTAAACAATGTTTTCAACAAAGTGGCCCACTACAATGGCAATCATGTAATAAATTCCAACTATTGTAATTTAACTTTATTTAATCTAATTTAATCATTCCAAATTGAATTTTAATTCAACCTACCATAAAATCATATAAATTCTAATTAGTATATAACACTAATCAATTTCTGTTTCGGTCGCTGATAAGGCTTTCAATTCACAGTCCAAAACTCAAAACATGAACAGATCATTCTGTAGCAAACAGATAGAAATGAAATTAAGGCAATACATTTATGCAATCAATTCAGAATTTTACCATAATCAATTACTTATCATGCTTAATCAGGGATTAACACTAATCAGAGGTGAGGGTTGTCACAATAAAGCCCTTGGCTTGAATAAACATTTAAATACAAAACACAAAATAGAGCCTCCAACTCCTACGTCCTCCCAAGCTACGTCCTTGGAGAAGGTATGTCACCGGTACCTGAAAATGGTTTTCCAAATAGGGTGAGCCAAAGCCGAGTAGAAACAGTCTATCACAATATATGAGGTTTAACTAAGATATAAGTGTCAGAGATATATTCAATATTTATGACATACGCACATCCTTTACATGACCACACGGTACTAATATTCATATCTCAATCCATTCCCATTTATTCATTTCAAGTTAATTCATTTCATTTCAAATTCACAGGCCAAGTTTATAATTCTCCGAATAACCCAACTGAGACTACAACTCAGTGGTTCCCAATTAACATAACCATCATTTAAGCACTTCAATCTTGCTATTCTATGAAAATTTCATCCGCGGGATCGACACCCATGTATGCATATGATTTCGGGACTTTCATCCTAGACACTCCAGCCAACTTAATTTCAATGGAGTCCATTCCCTATCTCCTCCCAAAACATAGAGTACATCCCCTTTCTCCTCCCAACACATTATACATATACAATGTATTTAAAAGCACCGTCATATTCAATGACTATCAATTATACATATTCAATACCTTAACATACCGTCATATTTAATGACACAATTTAAATAATTAGTTTCAATTCACCTAATCCTCATGCAATTTTTATAACAATCATAGCTATCCTCCACCGATAGCCTAATACAGATATTTCTAAACAGATATACAATCCTTATAACAGATGATTCATCAAATTTCCATAGGTGAGTGATTAAACAAATCCAACTCCACCATTCATCAATACTGTCCCCCAATTTCACATTTTCTATGCCAATTTCATTATTTATACAAAATAATTTTTCAAGATACATTAGGGCAATTTTTCCCATTTTTCAAATATTAACCCAAATGTTAAAATCCACTATTCTAACACAAGACATCCTCATATCCAAAACCTCATAATCATTTATGTAACACAATATAAAAACCCCTCTTTTTCCTTTTGAATCCAAACCCTAGGTTTTCTCAAAACACCCCCAAATCTCACCATTTATACACAACAACAAATAACTAGGTTAAAAATCATATTAAGGTGTAGAATATCCCTATCTCAAGCGTAGAAGCCCAAAGAAGAAGTGGAGGAACTTCAAAAATGCCTAAACTCAACTTTATTCGGATGTAATGGTAGCCCTTGAGATGTTTCACCTCTTTATCAAAGAGAGTAGGGTAGAGAGACCCTTAGATCCTAGGGGATTTGTAGAGAGAAGTCAAATTTTAGAGAGAGAATGAGCTAATTTAGGGTTTTTAAGTGAAAAGATAGCAAAAAGTAAAGTAAAAATGAGCTGCTGCGAACTGATATACACAAGGCTCGCTCTAGCGAAGGAGTTGTTGCTCGAGCGACCAGACACAATAAGTGTCCTCGCTCGAGCGCAAGAAGCGTCGCTCGAGTGCTGAATACAAATTCCTAGAAGTTTTGTAGACAGAAGACCATCGCTTGAGCGCAAGAGTTCTCGCTCAAGCGAACAACGACACCCTCCTAGAAACTTTGCAGGTCTGAGAAAATACTGGAAGAACACAAAGCTCACTCGAACGCAAGAAGCTTCGCTCAAGTAAAGAAGCCAAAATCTGGGCAACAATAATCTAGATCAACAAGCAACCAACCTGTTCCAAACATGCCTAACGCATTCCAAAACTCAAACTCAAAGAGTGAACGGGGAAAAGATATAAATAACAACATTAAACCATGAGACCCGAGTCCGGAATACAACAAAGGTCGGGTCAAAAATCAAAATCGCTATAATTTTGTTCCTCCGCTCGAGCGGCACTTCTTGTGCTCGAGCAGGCTTTGTGAACTCTCAGTATTTTTGTAGGTCTACAAAACTACTGGGAGAGTGTATTCTACACTCGAGTAGATCTTTCTGTGCTCGAGCGGCCTTTCTTGCACTTAAGCGTTGGTCTGTTATCTGCTAAACTATTGGGAGTGTGCTTCCTACGCTCGAGCGGAACAACTTATTGTGTCTGATGCTCGACCGTCACTTCTTGTGCTCGAGTGGATTATGCATATATCAGTTCGTAACAATCACTTTTTACATCACTTTTTCATCTTTTTTTCTCTCTAAAATATTTCAAAACCCTAAATCTTGAGCGTCTCTTTCTAGAACTCACATTCTCTCTACATTTTCACTTAGATCCGTTGGTTTCTCTACCCTAGTGTCTTTGGAAAAAGGTAGACTGTTTCAAGAGCTCCATTTGATCCGAACAAAAGTCGGTTTCTGCGTCTTTGAAGTTTTCTCCTTATTTTGCTCATCTTCTAACTTTGAGGTAGGGACTTTCTACACTCTTCTATGATTTTTAACTTAGTTATTTGTTGTTGTGTAAATAATGTTGGGATCCAGAGGATTTTAGACAAGCCTAGGGTTTTGGTTTAAAATCAAAAGAGGGTTTTTCAAATAAAGGTATTAAAAATGGTTATGGGAATAGATATGAAGATGTGTCGTGTTAAATTTATGGATTTTGACACAGGGGTTGGATTTGGGAGAAAATAAAGTTTTCCCCTAAGATGTTTCAAATAATTATTTTGTGTAAATAATGAAATTGGTATTGGGAATTTGAAATTAGATGAATGTGTATATAAATGGTAGCGGTGGATGTATATTATCTCTCACCTATGAAAATTTGGATAGTTTATCTATTTTGGAGATTGTATATCTGTTTAGAAATATCTGTTTTGGCACTATCGGTAGAGGATAGCTACGATTGTTGTAGAAATTGCATGAGAATTAGGTGAATTGAAACTAATCTCTTATCAGCTGTCATTGAATGTGCTTGTGTTTTTAATAGATTGTATATATATGATATTTGGAAGGAGAAATGGGATGTACTCTATGTTCGAGAGAAGAAATGGCATAGACTCTATTGAATTAAGTTGGCCTGTATGTCCAGGATGAAAGTCTCAAAAATCGCGCTTATACATGGGTATCGATTACTGCGGACGAAATTCCGTAAAATGACAAATTTGAAATGTTTGTGTAACGATTGTATTGGTTAGAGAACCACAAAGTTGTAGCCTCAGTTGGGTTGTTAGGATAACAATAGACTTGACTTATGAGTTGAAATGAAATGGATTGAGATACAAAGCTTAGCATATTATAATCTTGTAGAACATGAATGATTTTATTACAGGCATTGTATATGCACATTACACTTATACTTTTGTTAAGATTCATATATTGTGCTAGATTATTCTTACTGGGCTTTCACTTACCCTACTTGGGAAAAACCATTTTCAGGTGCTGATGATATTGTCATGACCCGAACCCGCCCCTATAGATTAAGGTCATAACCGGCCAGTAATCATGAGATTACCTACGGCCTCAAATCAAAACAGGCATATAGCAACAGAGTGAAGGGGGCCAAAACGGAAGTAAATTTAAAAATTTTGTCCAATGAGCTATGCTTACATGGCATGTCAAAACATTTCACATATAACTCACACCACATATCAGTAGTTAACATCTTATATACCTAGGATCATTCAAGCACATAGTCAGCCATGCCAAAAGCTTATACACCTAAATGGTCTATCATGACCAATAAAAGTAGCAAAAGAAATACAAAAGATCATAAACAAAGCCTCTTGCGTGAGGCACCTAGGCTAACTTCACAAAACTCAGGTTCCTTTCTTAAATTCCACTAAGGCTGGGGTTGAACGTCCCTTTGCTCACCTACATACATATAAATAAGAGTGAGCTAACGCCCAGTGAATAATATCAAAATAAAGAGGTTAATGAATGAGATTCGTTCATAAATGAATCATACTTGTAATGTACATATTTGAACCACTATTCTCATTCACACCAGATTCACAAATCTCAACAAAGCAAAACGACCTTAGGTCCAACACATCATGTCCATATGCAAACCGACCTCTGGTCCAATTCTTATATAAAACAATACGACCTCGGGTCTATCTATACGAAACGACCTTTGGTCCAACCAACTCTCTATTCAAACAACCTTTGGTCCAATTCGAACACATCAAATAGCCTCGGGCCCCATTCAAACATATCAGGCGTATCAAACGGCCTCGAGCCCATTCTCTTTATATTCGTATCCTTGCGTATTTCATATTCATGATCATGATCCCTTTCATTCAAATGGCCTTTGGCCCATCACAGTATTCCAACATATCAAATGACATATTCAAACGGCCTTTGGCCCATCTTTGCATTCATGTCAAACGGCCTTTGGCCCAATCATTCATGTCCAACGGCCTTTGGCCCAATCATTCATGTCTGACGGCCTTTGGCCCAATCATTCATGTCCGACAGCCTTTGGCCCAATCATTCATGTCTGACAGCCTTTGGCCCAATCATTATTATATTTAAACAGCCTCTGGCCCATCTTTATATTTAGACATATCAATTGGCAAACGACAAATGGCAAACGGCAAACGGCCTTAGGCCCAAATCAATTTTATCAAACGTATCAAACGGCCTTATACAAATTAGACATATAGAATACTCATTCATATTTCAAATCAACAAACGGCTTTACACAAATTAGGCATATAGAATACTCATTCATATTTCAAATCAACAAATCCATGGAGCTTATACAGAAGTAGCATTTGGAAAGTGACATACTTGAAAATATCTTTACTAAGATATTACTCACAGTGTTTTACCGGTGGATTTGCCCTTGAGTTCGACCCTACACATTACATAACACATATGGGTCACAAACGATTTAATCCGTTCTTAATTTATACATTTCTCTTAGGCTCCTTTCTTATCATTTTAACTCATTCACAATGCTTGATGCATGCCTAAGAGTACTTAGAAGTGAAAGAGAACAGAAAATGAAACACAGAACACCTTTACAAATTTTCTGAAATAGGGCTCCCGCTCGAGCGTGGCTTTGGCCGCTCGAGTAGGCCCATTAGGTCTGCAAAAATACTGGTTGCCTCATTTTTATGCTCGAACATGACTTCGGATGCTCGAGCTAAGGGTCGACATATGTGACTCACGCTCGAGCGTGAATATCCCCGCTTGAGCGGACATCAATGTCTGCACAAAAATTCTGGGAGCTCACATTTCATGCTCGAGCGGCGGTTCTCCCGCTTGAGCGGACTTCAGGAATTCTAGGTTTTCCATAACTGTTCTTGAAGCTCAAACTCGACCTTCAAAGGTCCAAAACTCATGATTTTGGTCCAAAACTCATGATTTTGGTTCAAAACATGCAAATACATTATACCACATGAGAATATAAGTGTATGGGACCGAATTGTTCAAAATCACAATCTAATTCTCTAATAAATCCTCATTTTTTTTGTATGATCAAACCCATACATTCAAACTTCATCCAAAATTCATATCTTTACCAATTCAACATGCATGTTAGTCTTTGACCCTAATTTCATTTCAAATAGCACCAATGATGCTCATAACCATGAAAATCAACAAAACTATGCTTGCATGTATGCTTTAATAGTTATATTCCCATATTCAACTTGATACATGCTTGATTATGCAAAATCATGGTAATTCTATACATACATATGCATATTAACTTCAAATTCATCAATTTCATCTCAATTTATGTTCTTGATTACCCAACTAGCTTGAATACACAAATTTACAAACTTATACTCATGAATTTATGCTCAAATGCTCACCTAGAGGTTCAATCTTCCAAATAATAGCAAATTCTTGAGCCTAGCCCTTCAAAGCTTGAGCTCTTTAGCAAGATCTTCAAGATTGGCCCTTCTCTCTCTCTAAATTCGGTTCTCTCTCTCTCTTTAGAGAGCAAATTCAGATTCTTTGAGCTCAAAAAATGAACTTAAGTGTAGTTGGGTCCCTTATATAGGCTTTCTTAATCAAAGTTGATTAGGATTAATTTATGGTCCTTAATTCAATCAGTTTAAACCAATTATTTCATCCTGAATCAGTTTTCAATTAAATTTCACCGCAGGCTCTAAAAATTATGCTAATCACAATGGCGTAAGCAATTTCGGTTTCTGTGGCCGATAAGGCCTTCAATTTAAATTCCAAAGCAGAAAATCAAACAGATTTTCCTACGATGAACAGATACAAAGCCAAAATCACATATAATCATACAATTAACACCCAAATTCAAATTAAGCACATAATGGCAAACGTAATCATGATTAATTAACATAGTACAGGACACGGTTATCACAGATATGCCTCAGCCAAGGAGTTAGCAATGGAGGACTGTGAAGCTGAAGACTCAATTTTGTTTATTTTGTATTTACTCTTTTACAAGCCTAGCGCTTTATTTGTATTGAGCTATTGACTTATTTTGTTGTAACCAAGTAAGGTCTTGGAAAGATGTAAGCCATTAAGGCATATGAATATCTGTTTAGCTTTCATTCTTTATTTCGTCTTGTAACACATGCTGTAGATTCAAGATAAACAATTTATGAATATATATTGCATGTGTTACATTTTGTACATTAACTCTAATTAATGAAAGCTTTTTATTACATCTATATCACTTTGTGCTGGTGATTGGAGTTGAATTATTGTAATTATTTTGAGGGCATTACAACTTGGTATCAGAGCGTACCAAGTTTGAATACTTTGGGTACGCAGGAAGTGGTTATTACCACAATGGGTTTGTCTCGCTTGATAGAGACATTAGTATGTATGGTATGTTATGTAATAACATGCTTATGTGATTATATGGGTATGAGATTTGATTTCTAGGATATTGAATTAGTCTACGGATTTCTAGAAGTCCTATTAGAAAAGCACTTGATCAATGTTGTTTCTAATTAGAACTCTGGCAATGCCGTGGGACAGTCATTATCCGAAAATGAAATTCATATGTGTTCATGTGATATCGTGCTTATGTGGAGTGAATTACTATTGTTCACTACTTTAGGACGCAAGTGAGTTAGCTTCGACACATTTGTAAATGTGCTAATCTATTCTGTTACCTTCATTAGGATGTCAGGACGTGGACATGATAGTGGTAGGCATAGTGGTCCTAGGAGGCATGAGGTGCCTTTACCGGATGAGATTTTGACATAGGAAGAAGGAGTTGGTCAAGTCAATGTGGTCGAACTAGTTAGTCAACAAGCCATGGGTGCCTTGGCCCACGAAATGGCTAGAGCATTGCGGGAGTCAATGGACATTCGCAAAGCTAAGAATCAAATCCAAGCCCAAGTAACTGAGGCAGGGTCGTCATTCTTGAAGCGAGAGTTTTTTCCAGTCAAATTCAAATGAGTTTGTGGGTGATCCCAATGAGCCACTGAAGGCAGATGAGTGACTAGAGCAAATAATGAAAACGTTCAAGATGCTTGGCATCGAGGACGACTAGTTGCGAGTGACCTTGGCATCTTTCCAACTGAAGGGAGATGCGGGTCAATGGTGGAAGTATGTACGGTGGCGCATTAGGGTGACATTGGAGGCTTTAGTTAGTGCCTTCCAAGACAAGTTTCTACCTCCCACAGTTAGGAAGAAGTTGAGAGACCAGTTCTCCAAGCTTGTACAGTTGAGCACTCTGGTGGCCAAGTTTGAGGCCACATTTACTAGCTTGTCAAGGTTTGCACCGAAACTCGTGGCAACTAAGGAGCACCGTCGTTTAGAGTTCGAGAAGCGATTGAGGACCGGGCTCAAGTTCAAAGTGACCGGGTCAATGATTAGAGACTATGGACGCCTTATGGAGGCAGTAGCTCATCTTAAGACCATAATGCAGATGGAGGAGAAAAGGATGAGGCACTCTAGGAGGGGTCAGGATGTTCAGGGAGATAGTAAAAAGCAAAAGGGTCCCATCCCACAGCGGTCCCAGGGAGCTTAGTCGAGGTCCACATTTCCAGTGCCAAGTTCAGGTTCTAAAAGAGGTGGTCAGGGAGATTTCACTTATTATAAGTGTGCCTAGTTAGGCCACAAGTCTCCAGCTTGCCCACAGAGAGGAGGAGTGCAGCGGTCTGCATCGTCTTCGGCTCATTCTCAGAGCCAGAGTCAGGGGAGAGGCCAACCACTCACTTGTTATCAGTGTGGACAGGCAGGGCATATGAAGAGATTTTTCCCTCAGTTGGGTGGCACACTCGATGCGTCTGGTTTGAGATAGACACAGAGCCACCAGCCTGCACAGTCAACATAAGCCTTGAGGGCTAATCAGGGAGCGTCTTCGGCTAAGTCAGTGCATCGGGCTTATACTCCAAGGGGTGAGCAGGTTGAGCAGAGACCTACAGGGCGTGTGTATGCTGTTACCGCACCAGATTTAGTACCAGCGCCTTCGGTAATAAGAGATACCTTCTTGTTTTGCAATTCAGCTGCTAATGTGTTAATTGATACAGGTGTATCCCATTCATTTTTCTCGTCTGCATTTGCATCGGTTTTGAGGTACCTTATTATTTGGTCCTAAGACTTATGTCCTATGTTGATACCCCATTTTGTCTTGCTTTCTAAGGCAATCACACATGAAGTGAAACTTCCTAAAGTGTAATTACGGTAGAAACAAAACAATGTCGTTTTGAATAATACAAAAAAAGAAAAAGAAAACACAAAAAAAAAGAGGAAGAGATAGAGAGAAGGAGAGAGAGAGAAGACTGGTGGAATACTATCCTTGCTTATTAGAGTCTCTTCTATCAACTACCCCACCTTCGTTGGTCCACCCTTAATAATCTTCATCAAAATGAAATCAAATCAAAGCATAAATTTACACATTTTACACCAACATTGAGCAAGTTATCATTTTGGAGCAGGCTAGATCTAGAGTTTTGGTGGAAGAAGAATAAAACAATGATAAGGGGTAAGGATTGAATTGGGTGATCTAAGGAGAGTGGGGTAGCGGCTGGCGGCGGTTAGTGAGAGTGACGTAAGAGATGGTTGTCAGGTCGAGGAGGATAGAGTGAGTGATAGAGGAAACTCCAACCAACGAGGGTAGCCTTCCTCTGGTCTTCTCTTTCTCTTTGTTGAGTGGGCTTGGGACTCAAATTTTATCTCACAAGTTGGATTGGCTTGAGCCCATCGAAAACATACACGATGGGCTCTAATTTTTTATAGATTGACCCAACCAAATACAAACCATTAGTCTAACTTTGTTGAATAGTAGACTCATTGTAACGAGTAATTATTCTATGATCTTAGATCAATATGTAATTTTTTGTTCTAATTGTTTTTACTTGATCATCTCAAACAAAGTAAGTTTTTTTTTTTTTTAGATAATTAAAGAACCAAAATTGGGCTACACACACTTTGAAAAAACCATAGAAACTAGCTCAACTGGAACCTCCTCTATCCATACCATCAAGCCCGAAAAATGCCTTGCCATCTTAGCCAAAACATGCATAATTGAGTTGGCCAATCTAGGTATATGAGAGAAGCAGTGCCATCGAAATTCCTTGCATGTAAGAGCTGATCCTTGAAGAAGATGACCAAACTATGAAAATTGGAACTTTTGTTTCTGAAAAGCCCTTACAATAGACAATGAATCCCCTTCAAATTGAACGTCCCATAGGCCCAATTCAGCCACAAAATCCATAGCCCTTACAGCTGCAAAGGCCTTGGTACAATCCGCATCCATCCAACTATGAATCTTCTCAGATAAGAATGTAATTACGATGCCTTGAAAATCCCGAACAATCATACCAACCTCAATCGCCCTTAAACAAAGTGAGATTTAAAGTTTTATTTTTCTACTTTCCAATAATGTAAGTCCTCAATAAGTAAAATATTGAATATTCTTTTCATTTTAAGTAACCGACCTTTATAAATAATCAGAACAAAAAATGATATAATGGCTCCTAATAAATCACTAAATAATTAATACATATACAATAGAGAAAATTGTCGATAAATTCACTCTAGTAATTGTCCAAGGCATTAGATCTAGTTGATTTTTTTTTTGGTGAGAGGTCTATCCTTTAGAAGTCCTTTTGTTTGTTTTAAAGGACATTATGTTTCCAATTTTACCCATTAATTTATCTGTAGACTTTTTTTGACTATCTGTTCAAATTTTTTTCTGTCTATTCAAAATTTTTAACTATATATATTTTTTATCTATTTAATTTTGTAACTATCTATTCAATTAATTTCCTTTTATTTGTTCTAATTTATATATATATGTTCAAAATTTTTAACTATCTGTTCAAATTTTTGAACTAGATATTTTTATTTGTTCAATTTTGTAACTATCTGTTTAATTTTTTTTTAATTTTTTTATCTATTGAAATACCTAGCCAAACAAAATTCTATCTGTTGAAATTCAGAGCCAAATTAACCCTATTGCAATACCAAGCCCTTATATGTTCAAATTTTGAGCAAATTTGTCATTTTATTTGTTCAAATCCTGCTATCTATTGAAAATTTGAACATATTTGTTTCTTCACAACATTATCATCATCATCAACAATGACAACAACAACAAAAAAGAAAAAAAAAACTAGCTAATCAAAAAAAATTGAAAGTCACTATCTGTTAAAAGCAACAACCACCACTACCACATCCCACCGTCTCTTTCTTCTTTTTTCCCAACACATCTGTCTATCCTTACCTCGGATCTGATATCCACAACTTCAATAACCAGCAACAAGGTTACTACAATAGTTTAAGAAATTACATATAGGGGTTTATTTAGGGTTTTTAGATAGAAATCAAAAGAATGAATTATATATATAAATATATAGATACTTGCAAAGACAAGTAGAGAGAAGAACACTCTCGGAGTTTTCTGACGGTTTCATTATCCTCACAATCACCGAACCCAATCACAACCTTCTTACCTCTGCCACCATCGCCAGTCGGTTCTGGCAGTTCGTAGATTTGACCACTCTTCTGGATCTCCATCTACCTCTCGATTCGTTTCGTGTACCTGAACCACCTTCACTTCACTAGATTTGTCACCATCACACCGGTGTTAATGCAACAAGGGTTTTCCTCGGTAAATGTGCTAAGGGGATGTATTTGGAAACAGAGCAAGTTTATTAATAAATTTCATAATATTGTCTATAAGCTTTAAGTAAATCTTTAATAATCTTGATTGGATACCATAAGATTATGTTTTAGGCAAATTACATCGGTGATTCTTACATTTTGTCACTAGTGCTATTTTGGTACCTATATTTTTAATTAGCTCAATTTTGATCCTTAATTTTAGATTTTATGTCAATTTAGTCCAATTGATAATACCGTTAGTACTTTTGATAAATAAATAAAAAATTATCACCGAATTAATTGAGGTTAACTCACTGAGTTGAGTGGACTTATAATTTTTCCTTTAAATTCATGACACATGCCACATGCCACTTATGTGCTTATTTTTTATTAAAAAATGCTAACAATTGTATTCAGTTGGACTAAATTGAGACACAATATTCACCCCAAAAAAAATTGAGACACAACCATAAATTCATGATAAAATATAATTAATCGAAATTATAGGGAGCAAAATAACTTAAGGGTCAAAATACAAGGACTATCAATATAATTTGCCGTTATGTTTTTTTATAAGCTTGAGTTTTCAGTAAAATTAATTTAGGGGACTTATGTGTAGGTTGTAATAAGTGGATTTATTGTCTAATAGGTCCTATGATAATTAATGATGTTTTTCATAAAATATTATTAAAAAAAGTCAGTAATTGATAATTTTCAGTGACAGTCTGAAAATTTTGTCACAAAAAATGTCGCTAACTATAAGTTTTAGCAACAGTTTAAAAAAAAAATCATCACAAAAAAATGTCACTAATTTTCAACTTTCAGTGACAATTTGAAAATTTTGTCACAGAAAAACGTCACTAATTGTAAGTTTTAGCAACAATTTATACAAACTGTGACAAAAAAAAAATTCTAATTGTCAATTTTAGCGACATGCAAAAAATCGTCACAAAAAATTATTTTTAATAATGATTTTATTAGGACTTGATGGGAATTAAGTTCAACTATTATGACCTATTGATAATTTATTCTAAAATTAAATATAACGCTTATTACACTTTTATTAAACTGGATTATAAGCTTTGAATGGTTATAAATTGATGAGATTTGATAAGTGTTTTATTTTTGTTTTTATTATTGTTGCTGCTAGTGTTTTTTTTTTTTTTTTTTTCACTTTTGGGGATTTTTTTTTTTTTTTTCTGAAGATACTTTGGATAAATTTCTTTTTTGCTTATGTGGTGCAGTCTATCTGAGTTGTTTATATTTTTTTTTTCTATTCTAGCAGTCTATGCCAAACTGTTTGGTATAACTTCTCATACAATTTTTACATTTTTATTAGGTAAAAATAACTTAAATAAGTTGATAAAAGTAGATTTCAAAAAACTAGGTGACATGGTACTTTTGACTTTTATTTTTAGATTATCAACTTTTAATTTATAATAAATTGTACCAAACAACACCATTATTATTATTAATATATTTTTTTGATTGGGCCAAATAAGAACCTTAAGTGACCCTAATTACAAGTCTTTTTATGTGGAAAAAAATGGATTGTTAAAAAGTTTTAGAGGGATTTTTATAAACGAAATCAAATTATGTGGAAAAAGAAATGCACGATTTTTTAGAGTCATAGAAAATTTAGAATTTAATTAGAAGCATCAAAAATTAGAATTTTTGTGACATGTGTCTTTCAGTATTTAAAAAACCTACCCCACATGCTTAGATTTTGTACAGAAAGTCTTTTCAAATATTGATCAGGAATTTTAAACAAGGCTTCTTTAATTTTAACCTAAATCTTCAATGACAATAAAATTATGCATCTAAAATTTTTATATAGAATTTTTGTATAGAATTTATTTTAAATGTGTAATTTAAATTTAATTTTTATATTGTAGGGGATGAATTGAAATTACAGATTATGTTTTTAGGTATTTTTGGGTAAATTACAATTTACATTCCTACACTTTGCACCAAATCTCACTTTGGCCCTTATACATAAAATCATGACAGTCAACTCGCTGTACTTTTTGTTAAATCCCACTGTGGTTCTTACACATGAAATTGTAACAGTCAACCCCTTGTTATTTTTGGTCAAATCTCACTTTGATCCCTATATAAGTGTCAATTTTCCATTTTTGTTACTCAATTGTCTAAATCTTTAAAATAATCTAATTATGTGATGACGATACAAGGGTAAAAAAGGGAAATCATCTACATTTTTCTATCAATACATACTTTATCCCAAAATTTACATCAAAATATGACGGTATTAGGCTAAAACAAAACATATATTGTAAACAATTAAGAAGATGAACTAGGATTTTGCATAAATTGAAATCATGAAACTCTGTTTTTCATGGTAACACAATCTTTTATCTATTCATCTTTCTTTCTCTTTATTTTCTTTGTTGCATTTTTATTATTTCAAAAGCTCTACTTTTTTGCATTTTCATCCCAAATTTTGCCGTACGAACATATATATATATAGTATTATATAATTCTCATGTGCTTTTCACTCAGGGAAAAGTGTATTGGTGGGAATATGGATGATTTTCTCTTTTTCCCTTATTTCATAGTCATATTTTTGTCACAAAACTGGATTTTGTTAAAGATTTGAAAATGAAATAACAAAAGAGGGACACTGACACTTGTATAGGGACCAAAGTGGGATTTGAGTAGAAATGCAGGGGGTTAACTGTCACGATTTCATGTGTAGGGACCAAAGTGGGACTTCACCAGAAGTACGAGTGGTTAACTGTCATGATTTCACGTATAGGGACCAAAGTGAAATTTGATGCAAAGCGTAGAGGTGCAAAGTGTAATTTACCTAGTATTTTTTTTATGACATTTAATCTCATTCAGTTTCTATATATTTTTCCATCAATCTGATATTAATGAGACATATTATAATTAACTTACATGTAATATTAGGACAAAATTAAAAGTGAAATGTTCAAAGTAAGTTTTTGGTGAAGTGCAGACATTTGATAAGAAAAATATCATGTGTGGCTCATATGTCAATTTTTAATCAATTTTATTAATGTCAGTGGATGGAAGAGTAACATTTAAACTTAACTTAAAGTTTAAGAATTTGCTTGTTACAATTTAAAGGAACTAAGTGCAAATGTATTGCATTCACAACGAAAGATATTACATAAGGCTAGATATCATTCTAGTAGACGAAAAACATTTTAAATCCACAAGGAAGATACAGAATTTGGGAGGATTCCAAGCTCATCACAAAAGTTATGTTTTTACTCTCAATTTAACTTTTTATTTAATCTTTACTCGTCGAATTGTTTCAAAAATTCTTAACTACTTGTTCTACATTAATAATTCACCCTTTACTAAAACTATTCGGTAAGTCTTTTGTGATCTTGATTACTAGATTTATTTTTAAAAAATGACGCATAATCTAATATTTATAAAAGTATAATTTCAAGTAAACAACTATTTAGCAAATAATTACTTAAATTACTAGATATAGTAATTTTGGTCCCTATTTTGTTGTAACCAAGTACGACCTTGGAAAGATATAAGCCATTAAGGCATATGAATATCTGTTTAGCTTTCATTCTTTATTTCGTCTTGTAACACATGCTATAAATTCAGGATGAACAGTTGATGAATGTATATCGCATATGACGCATATGTCACATTTTATACATTAACTCTGATTAATGAAAGCTTTTTATTGCATCTATATCACTTTGTACTGGTGATTGGAGTTGAATTATTGTAATTATTTTTGAGGCGTTACAACTTGGTAGCAAAGTCTATCGAGTTTGAATACTTTGGGTTCGTGGGAAGTGGTTATTACCACAATAGGTTTGTCTCGCATGATAGAGACATTAGTATATATGGTATGCTATGTGATAACATGTTTATGTGATTATATGGGTATAGGATTTAATTTCTAAGATGTTGATTAAGTCTACGGGTTTCTAGAAGTCCTATTAGAAAAGCACTTGATCATTGCTATTTCTAATTGGAACTCTGGCAACACCGTGGGACGGTCATTATCCGGAAATGAAATTTGTATGTGTTTATGTGAAAACGTGCTTATGTGGAGTGAATTACTGTTGTCCACTATTTTAGGACGCGAATGAGTTAGTTTCGGTACATTTATAAATGTGCTAATCTATTCTGTTACCTTCATTAGGATGTCAAGACATGGACGTGGCGGTGGTAGGCGTGGTAGGCCTAGAAGGCATGAGGTGCCTTTACCGGATGAGATTCCAACACAGGAAGAAGGGATTGGTCAGACCAATGTGGCTGAACCAGTTGGTCAACAGGCTATGGGCGCCTTGGCCTGTGAAATGGCCAAAGCATTGTGGGAGTCAATGGACATTCTCAGAGCTAAAAATCAAGTCCAGGCCCAAGCAGCTGAGGTAGGGCCATCATTCTTGAAGCGAGAGGTTTTTCGGTCAAATCTGGATGAGTTTGTAGGTGATCCCAAGGAGCCACTAAAGGAAGATGAATGGCTAGAGCAAATAGTAAAACATTTGAGATGTTTAGCATCGAGGACAACCAGTTGCGAGTGACCTTGGCATATTTCCAACTGAGGCAGGGCCGTCATTCTTGAAGCGAGAGTTTTTCAAGTCAAATCTGGATGAGTTTGTGGGTGATCCCAAGGAGCCACTGAAGGCAGGTGAGTGTCTAGAGCAAATAATGAAAACGTTCGATATTCTTGGCATTGAGGACGACCAGTTGCGAGTGACCTTGGCATGTTTCCAATTAAAGGAAAATGCGAGTCAATGATGGAAGTATGCGCGAGGGCGCATTAGGGTGACATGGGAGGCTTTTGTCAACGCCTTCTAGGACAAGTTTCTACCTCTCACGGTTAGGGAGAAGTTGAGAGACTAGTTCTCCAAACTTTTACAGTTGAGCACTTCGGTGGCCGAGTTTGAGGCCATATTTACCAACTTGTCGAGGTTTGCATTGGAACTCGTGGCGACTGAGGAGCATCGTTGTTTAGAGTTCGAGAAGCGATTGAGGACCGAGCTCATGTTTAAAGTGATCGGGTCAATGATTAGAGACTATGGACGCCTTGTGGAGGCGGCGAATCATCTTGAGATCGTAATGCAGATGGAGAAGGAGATAATAAGGGGCTTTAGGAGGAGTCAGGATATTCGGGAGGACAATAAAAGACAGAAGGGTCTCATTCCACAACAGTCCCAGGGAGCTCAGTCAAGGTCCACCTTTCCAGTGCCAAGTTTAAGTTCTGGGAGAGGTGGTCAAGGAGATTTCACTTGTTACAAGTGTGGCCAGTTAGGCCACAAGTCTCCAGCTTGCCCACAGAAAGGATGAGAGCAGCGGTCTGCATCATCTTTGGCTCGTTCTCAGAGTCAGAGTCAGGGGAGAGGCCAGCTGCTCACTTGTTATCTGTGTGGGCAGGCGGGGCACATGAATAGATTTTGCGCTCAATTGGGTAGCACACTCGGTGCGTCTGGTTCAAGATAGACACAGAGCCACCAGTCTACATAGTCAACACTGGCCTCAAGGACCAATCAAGGAGCCTCTTCGGCTCAGTCAGTGCATTAGGCTTATGCTCCGAGGGGTGAGCAGGTTGAGCAGAGACCTACAGGGTGTGTATATGGTATTACCGCGCCAGATTTAGTACTAGCACTTTCGATAGTGAGAGGTACCTTCTTATTTTGCAATTTAGTTGCTAATATGCTGATTGATACGGGTGCATCCCATTCATTTATCTCGTTTGCATTTGCATCGACTTTGGGATTAGAGTTGGCTCAGTTAGCATCTCCTATATGTATAGAGTCATCTATTGCTGCTTAAGTATGCTTTTATGGACAGAACCTTGGCAAAAAAAAATTAAAAATTTGGACTTAAAAAGTTCAAATTTAAACTTTTTGCCCGATGGTACTATATAATTTGGTTTGAGTCCCCATAGGACCATACATCCATATGTAATATGATTTTGTTGGGCGTATGATATATCATATATGGGCTCTTTTGGAAAATGGCTAAAAATTAAATTTTAATTTATAATTTATAATTTATTTTTGGTCATATTATTTATCTATTTTTTTACATATTTTTTATAAAAAAACTAAAAAAATTAAAAATTTAATTTTTAATCAACTTTTCTAAATAATCCTATGCATAGAGACACACGAAAAGAGGAAGGAAGGAGAAAAATAAAAAAATAAAATAAAGCTGCTTAAAATAAAACGTGATGGGTTGGGTGTGCCTGTCCACTCTTGTGGTTTTGTGCCGGTGTGTGAAGTGTCTGCAGCATTTGGTAGAGAGAGTTATTACAATTTAGTGGGGACACACACTGACAAAGAATCAATTCAATGTCCAACAATTTTTTTTTAAAAATACTATATCTCAAAAATTCTACTAAAAATTTTACCAAATGTCACATTCACATGGGTGTGGAACTCACATAGAACCTATATTGTGTGGGTCCCACACCCATATGAGACATTTGATAAAACTTTTGATAAAATTTTTAGTGTCGGTAGCATTACTGTTTTTTTTTTCCTTCTCATCATAAATATCTAACTATCAATACATATAAGTCTTCTTTTAATATTGATTTTTTTAGGTGACTTTTTGTGTAAGAATTTTTTTAATTTAGTTTTTATAGTCTTGGTTGATTTGAATTTTTTAATTTTTATAAAAGAAAAAGTATAATAATTATAATTTAGATATATATTTTATCTTATTAACTTATGTAGCTAATTTTATTTTTTTATATATTTTTTTAACTAAAAATCTAAAACCAAACGAAATTTAATTGTGGATTGTTTTTTTTTTTTTTTTTTTCATTTGCAGGGTAAATTTAACTAGGGTAATTTAAACAAAATATAATTTATACTGAACTTTTGATATAATTACATTTTTTTTAAATATGATTAAAATTACTTGGAGTAATATGGATGGTGAGTAGATACTGAAATAAAAAGGATAAACATATATTTTAGTTAAAAATATATGACAATATCATTTTTTTTATATGACTAACGGATTATTTAGAGAGAAAAAAAAAACTTAATTTTAATGTGGATTAAAATCTCAAAACAAAAATATCAGCATAATAGTGTTTTTCCCAATGAACTTGACTCTCTCTTGTTGGTTATTCCAACTGGACAGTCTAATCTGACTCGTTTTAAATTCTTCTCGATAATTCAAATCATTCAATGTGTAGGATTCGTCAAGTATTGCATTTTTATAAAAAATAACGTTATTCAGGTATCAATAAGTACTTGATCATATCACATTTGTGTCAACAATTTATTTTTAAAATCATACTTATGGTTAGTGGTGTGTATGGTGCGGTTCGGACGATTTGAGAATAAATTTATAAATCAAACTGTGAATAAAAGATTGACAAATAACCAAACCGTGGCTTGAGCAGTTTGAGATAGTTTCAATTTATTAGTTGATTGAAAAATATTCCTAAACAATTAACAATCATTTACATAATATATAACACTAATCTGCATAATATTTTTCATATATATAAGACAAACTAATTTTACATAATATTTTTCATATATATAATTACTAATTTGTATCAAATTTCACATCTTAAATCTCTCTCACACTCATTTTTATTTTAATATTTTATTAGAGGTTAAAAAATATATGTATAACTATAGTTACAGCTGAGCATAGGGTTATCCGATCTACGAAAATTGCCCAACCTGAACCGGTCGGGCCTATTTGGGCGGTTTCACAGAATTATTAGGGTTGGATGCAGTTTAGAATTTTTCAATTTCACAGAAAATCGCCCAACCCGAACCCACCCGCATCTGTATACAATTTTTTTTTTAACCCTAATCTTCTCTTTTCTTACTCACTTTGATTTGATTATAAAACCTGTAGGCTCTAACATTATAATATTATAATAATATTACACATTGCCTTGTTTAATACTTATTATTCAATTGAAATTTTTTAATTTTTTGCAAATCTAATTATGTGATTTTTTTTTTCTATGTTAGTTTTTATTTAATTTTCATTCTAATTTTTTGTAATCCGGCTTTAATAGTGGATATTGTTGAACCTCCTGCAATCAAAAATATTTGAAAAATAAGAAAAAACAAGTCGAAAAATAAATTTTTAAAAGAAAAAGCTTAATCTGCAAACTGCCCGCACATTTGCAAACCCTATTCGTACAAACCGCAACCCGCATTGCAGGCGGTTGTGGGTTCAATTTTCCCCAAACCTCAAACATGTTGGCTGGTCCAAACCCAAACCGAACCGTCAAAAACCGATCCACGAGCACCGTTAACTATAGCGAAGCATAGCGGAAGACGAATTATAAATTTTAAAATTTAATCCATGGTTAACAAATAGATTCGTGCAAATCGGTATGATTTTAGTAGATTGTGTGATATTTTGTACAACCCTACTTACTATTGACACAAATTTGAACAAATTAAGTGACTATTGATATCTGATCAACTAAATTTTTTGCAAAGACGAAATACTCGACGAACCTTACACATTGAATTATTCAAATCATCAATGTGGGCAGCGGCGAAGTTAGCTAAGGCCCGGGAGGGCACGTGCCCCCTGAAGTTTTGATAATTGGACTACTACCCCTATATATGAATATTATATATTATTTATTCCTAATAAAACTATAATAGTATCCCTCCATAAATCATGTAACATTCTTTGTATTTTTAAAATTTTTTAAATGTTTTATTATATTCTCTTCTTTATTTTGTACACTCTTAGCTACCATGTCAAAGTAAGAATTAAATCAATTGATAATTTATTTTTTAATATGTAATTTGTTTAGTTGGTTTTTTTTATTTTATTTATTATTAGTTGAGTTGATAGTATTGAACTTATTAATTGTAAATTGAGTTGTTTGTTTGTTTCTATTGTTGGGTTAATAGAATTTAATTGTTGATTATGAATTTATAAATCACGTTGATATAAATCTCATGATAATTATAATATTATATTTTATAGATTGACAAAAAATAAAGCAAAAAAGTATATAAACTTAATAATATCTCATTATTACTTGTTATGGGGAGAAAATAAAAAATTTAATATTGTGATTAATATGTATCCTTCTATTTTAAATTTCTGATTCCATTACTGGATATGAGTTTTATAGTGAACCCATGAAAACCCAACACCACTATCAAATATGATTTTGGAACGAAGACCAGTCTAATTTTTTTTTTTTTTAATTTGAAGGAGGTAAATTATGAACTTTTAACATCAAGTTGATTTGTGATCATTCAATGCATTAAATGGTAGTACCTACTTTAATTTTTTTATTATTAGTTTTTTAACTTGGCTTTGAAAGTGATCGTTTTAGTGTTTACAATCATTTATTTTAAAATTTTAAAAAATATATTAATAATATTACCCATAAAAAAAATTATACAAATAAATAAAATTAAAACCTTTTCTTATTAACTGATGTGTCATACAATAGTAAAATTTAGAAATTAAACCCACTTTAATAATATGAGAGATGCCTCATCAAAGAGTAAAAAAAACAGGTTGTAAATTTTGTTAATTTGTAAAGTATTACTCTCCATTAAAATATTGGTACTCCTCATTGCTTTCCTATAGTCGTGCGAAAAAATCAATAATTTATTTTTAAAATTATACTTGCAATTCATTTTTATATAAAAAAAATATGATAAATTATGATTACAAATTTATTTAATTTTTTTATGAATAATTACAAATTTATGGTCTATTATGAGCCCACATGTTAGAATTATAGTTTCATCCATAATGATGCCGTGTATTGATAGAAGAAAAGCGCTTGCTTGATGTTATTATTATTATTATTATTTAAATTCAAAGTTAACAATTATAAAATTAAAATTAAAATTAAAAGTACTATTTTCTCAAACTTTTTATTTAAATTATTTTTGTCATATAAACTATAAATATAATATGTACCAAACATTTTGATATAAATTCTCAAAATAAAAAATAAAAGTAGTTAATACACAAAACAGGATCATAGTAGTACATAAATACAGAAACGACCATAATGAATAAATGCCAAGTGATAAATAATTGAATTTTCAGAAACTTTGGTCTTACTTTAAAAATCAGCATTAATCTCCATCAATTCTACTCAAACATGGAGAAAATGATTCACCACCTTTGAAAAAGGATGGTACAAAACTAGAAAATACACTTTTCACAAAGTGTAAATGATAATAGAAATTTTTTAAAATGACGTTAAGGTATATGCTTAATTTAAGTGTAAATGATAATAGAAATTTTTTAAAATGACATTAAAACATATGCTTAATTTAAGTGTAAATGATAATAGAAATTTTTTAAAATGACATTAAAACATATGCTTAATTTAATTATTAGAAGGTTTAGTATCAATGAGGCTGAAATTAGATATTTAGAGAATGTAAATAAATGAAGATTAATATTGTATTTGGATCTTGAATTTTTTTTTTTTTTTTGCCAAGCCAGTTGTTAATTATTAGATTAGCACCTATAGGAGTTAGTCTCCCTACCCTTACAGCACTAAGTGCTTATCTCCTTAATTCAACTTCCCTTTAGAAAGAGTTGAATCCATAAACCTCTCCCTTAAGACCAAGTCTTTAGGAGAATTATGGTGGCCAACTAGGCTAGACCTAGTTGGTTATTTGAATATTGAATTTGTGAATTTATGGAGGCGGGGAAGGATATATATAAAAAAAAAAAAAAAAAAACCCGTATAATTTATTTAGTTTCTCTACATTTTTTTCTTTTATCTTCACAAATTTCCGTATGAATCAAAAATCAAAACATAGCTTAAAGATGGGGAATAAAAAAAAGGACAAATTGGCGATAATCCACTTTTATATGGCATTAAGTCATCTATTTTGATTTTAGAGACATAGTTAACAAAATATATTAGTGAGAATAACAAATTATTATTTTAATGACCTCTTCTCTTTTTTCTTTTTTCTTTTTTCTTTTTATTTTTATTTTTAACCTTTGTACATTTTATATCTCTATTTTCTCTTTTTATTTTTGCACACTATTATCAATAGCCACCGGCAATGAACAGATAAGTAGACATATAAACGAAAATAATATAATCTTTTAAATTATTATTATTCTTATAAACAAAAAAAACAAAAAAAAAAGAGATAATTATTTTAAATTTTAAAATTTAAACTATTGGCCCGTGTGCCTTAACAAAAACTAATCATTATCTTTGCTCACCCTTTGATTAGTCACAAGATCGGAGAAATTCTTTCATCTTAAGTTTTTGGCATGCATTGCAATTTATCTCACTTCTTTTTTTTGCCTTTTTCTACACCAAGTATGATCTTTTCAAGTTAATAAATTAGATTAACACAATCAGACATTCGACGTTTATAAATCTTGAACTCCAAACCTCCATCTATAAACCTAAATGCACAACTACTAGAACAACGCTTAAGTTCTTGCCATTTTTTTATATTTTTTTAAAAAAAAAAAACTCATTGCCATACCCAATTTGATAGCAAATTTTTGTGCTCCCTCTCACTTTGATATTTTAAAAATTTTTAATTTTGATAAAGAAAAACTTTCATCTGAGCATGATGTAGGACAAGAAAGTTGGATCATATTTTTAGACAGATCAATCAACCTATTTACTTGGGTTTAGCATGATGTTTTTTACCTGGCTTATTCTCATTGCCACCTTAATTGAGAGTCTTATATATTACCTAAATCTATTGCTTTCAACCTTAAAAAATAAAAATGAAATGAAAATGAAAGGACAACTCTAAGGTACTTTTTGATGTAGTCTAAATAGGTTATTCTTCAACTTAAATAAATAAATAAATAAATAAAAGACAAGTCTAGGTGAGGGATGCCTTTAAACTAAAAAATTAGGATCCATTACATTTTCATCTTCTGAAGTATGACTATTTTCTCACTTTAATCTCTTAAAGAAAATATTCCTTCACTTTGGTCTCTAAACTATCAAATTCTTCTCATTTGGGTCCAAAATGTAAATAGAATAAATTACACTTTTACTCCCTAAAGTATGCAGATTTTCCTACTAAAAATAATGTAACTTAAAAAAAAAAAAGAAGAAAAAAAAGGTAAGTAATATCTCCTAATCATAACTTGTTACATCATCTATTAAAAAATTGTCTTACAACACATGAATTTTTCACTTTTTCTACCCTCTCTTATCTTGTACGCACTTTCTTAGTCTACTCCTATAATTGACTATCTCTCCTCCCTCACCATATCTCCAAAACTAATCTTCTCTCTACTCCCAACTCAACCACCCTCCACTAGTTCCATGCTTTGATTCGCACTCACTTTGCTCCTCAAATAAGGTAGACCCATTGGGTTTGAGTTTGGGTTTGGGGATGGTTTTGAGATTAGGTTGGATTTGAATTTATGGACCAAAGTGAAGAGAAATTATTTTTAAGGACAAAAGTGAAAAACCTAATCTTCGAAATTTCTAAATTGCCCCTTAACTGTGACAGAAGTTGATAATTAGACTTCAAGTAAAAAATGACAAATAGTTTAGGGAGTAAAGTGGGAAAATCTTTTCTTTAAGTATCAAAGTGAGAAATGACCATAATTTAAGGGACAAAGGTGTAATTTACCCTAAAAATCATCTTTCAGCTTAGAATAAGCCTATTATTTTATTTTATTTTTTAATTCAGCTATGCCATGCAGGTTTACTGTGTTGACCAATACGACTTTGTTTCGATTTCTTGCCTTCAAAGATGATGAAATTTCATCCACCTATAAGATATTCAAGATACCAAATGTATTTATTTATTTTTTTAATACAAACTTGAATTTGGAATGTTCTGAAACCAATTTTTTTTTTTTTTTTTTTTTTTAAAAAAAAAACCCCCTCATAGAAGCTATAAGATTTTGGTGGTAAATCCCTTGAATTACACTCCATAGATTTTGGTTTAAATTGTTCTTTAGCACCTCAACATTGTTTTCAGTAGGTTGGAGGGTTTGGGGTCTGTTGATGTAAACAAAATAGACAGAACATCAACCTTGAAGCATGGTTTTGGATTGATTTCAAAATAAAGTAAATGAGAAATTGGTCTTATTTTCATTTTTTGTTTCTTTGGCTAAGTTTGGTGAGGATGAAAGTGGTGGAAAGTGATGGAAATGAAAAATAAATAAAAAATTTTTCTAAGTTTGTTTAGCAATAAAATGGTGAAATTTACAAGATAGTAAGTATTTTGAAAAAATTACATGTCAGTGGGGTTTTCAAAAATTAATTATATATTCGTAAAAAAATGTTTATGATTTTACTTTTTCATATTATGAAGTCTACCACTAATTTGAAAATATTTTTCTAAACATACATTGAAATGAAATTATCCCTGTTTATTTATTTATTTTTTAGTACAACTCATGTAGCATGACAACTAAGCTTTTAGTCTCTTGAAGAAAAAAAAAAAAAAAGCAAATACAAGAAAGTTTTAGGACTAGCTTTGAGTAAGACAGATTATCTTAATTATAATTTTAATGTATTATGTAGTTTCTAGTATAAAAAAATAATTATCTGTTTGGGGGAGAAAAGATTGGCTATACACCTAACTTTTGGCATTGTACATAAAGTGATTATTCCGAGATTTGAACTTATAACTTCAAGGTTATTAGGTTAAGATTTTACCATTGAATATATGTAGTTTTTGGTATATGTAATTTTTTTTTTTTTTTTGGATCGGATATATGTAATTGATTAATTATATTTAAGAAGGAAAAGAAGAGGAGAGAGAATGGAATAAACATATCCTTGGAGAATAACTTTTATTTTTTTTTATTAATAATGCCCTAGAGAATGAATTTTTTATCTTTCTGCTTGTTTGGTTGAGTTGAAAGGAAAGAAATTTCTGCCATTACACCTTTTCTTTTCTTGGATCATATGGTGAGGGGTAGCCCTCTCTTTTCTCATTAGCTCCCAACCTATCAAGTTAGTTGAGACCTTTCATTTTATGACCTCAATTTTATAAACTATACCTTTATTTATTTATTTATAAGAATCAAGCACAATAAGAATATGAAAAGGATAATACATCACGCAGCAGCGATATTTGTGTCAAGGCATCATATTGCACTACAAGAAAATGCAGCATTGGCGACCAAAATTTTGATTTCGTCGCTAAAAGTAGTGCAAATGGCGACTAAATTCAGTTTTGTCGCCAAACGTGAGAACTTTTGCCGACTAAAGCAGTTTGGTCGCCGAAAGTAGGCCTTTTAGCGACTAAAAGTCACTTTAGTCGCCGAATATAGCTGTTTTACCGACTGAAAAAAATTTAGTAGCTAAATGGCACGGTTTTTGGCGACTAAAAGCATTTAGTAGCCAAAACTATACGTTTTGGCGACTAAAAATTAATTTAGTCGCCGAATGTAGCTGTTTTACCGACAAACAAACTTTTGGTAGCTGAAACTGGACAAAAGGCGACTAAAACTGAGTTTAGTCGGCAAAAGTGGAGCTTTTGGCGACTAAAAATCAGTTTAGTCGCCGAAAGTTGTTTTTTTGGGCCGAAATTAATTTATTTAGCGACAAAAACAGCATTTCGTAGCCAAAAAACACAGAATTGGCGACTAAAATTCATATTTAGTCGCCAAAAGTGCTCCCCTATCTTTTTTAATAAATACTTTATTTTTTACATAAAATATATTAAATAAAAATAATTATTTATATATATATTGTTTTCTATTAATATCGATCAATATATTATATAAATAATATATATTGCATTTAAAATCATGTGATGTTCATGTGGCGCAGTGGGGAGAGTGTTGCTAAATGTGTACAGTGAACAGTGACTGGAACGTTCACAGTTCGAAACCTGGGAGTAGCAGAGCCGAATTCTTTTTTTTTTTGGAAAAATGCTTTTGGCGACTAAACTATTTCGTCGCCAAATGTGTTGGTTTCGGCGACTAATGAGTTTGGTCGGCGATTGATGACCTATTGGCGACTAAAATGGTTGTCGCTAAATGTAAAATTTGAAAAACTGGGAATGAGCATTGGCGACCAAAAGTTTGGTCGCTGAATACCTACCTTTTTCCCGACTAAACCGTTTTTAGTCGCCAAAACCTTGGGCGACCAGGTATTCCCGACAAAACTGGCGACGAAAAAAATTAGTCGGGGAATGTATAAAACCTACTTTTGGCGACGAAAAACTGGACCTTTGGCGACTAATACTTTAGTCGCCAATTGTGATTTTTCTTGTAGTGTTGGTAATATGGTTTGATGTATACAAAAATAATTTGGGCTTAATTATTGAGATCTAATCTCACAACCCATTAGACAAAAGGAGTGCAAGCGATCGATTGGGAAAGTCAAGACGGCCTCATCAATTTTATTATGGGATGTTTTGATAAGATGATTAAATTTTATTTATTTATTTTTTTTTTTGTGTGAGAGAGAAAGTGAATTAAAAGTTAAGAAGTGACTTTTAACTCACTTTCTAAAGTATCCTTACAATGACTTTCCAGCCTAATCTATAAATTACACTGAGCTATTCAGGGAGTCTTCCTAACCTAAGAATGAACACGTAATTTGTATGAAAAATGTTTGGTACCTGTTATTTTATAGCTCTAAAAGAGCTCTAATTATGTGACACTAATCCATGTATAATTATTATTATTTTTATTGGTATTTTTTCTTTTAACATGTCAACTTATTAGAGCTCTATTTAAAACTTTTCAATTAGAGCTATATATCATTGCATATTAATAAAATAAAATATCACATTTAAATCATAATTATTTTATTTTTTTTCTTATAAAAATTTTAAAAATCAATTCAAATAAACTTTTAAATTCCAAGTCAAAATAGCTAAAGAAGCAATCTACTTTCCAAGCAAACCAAACGAATATGTATGGACACGATCTGGAGTTGTCCTCCACTATAACCGTCGGTAACTAGAAGGGCATGCCTTGAAGCCTTAACCTCTTAGCATGACGGTGGCCCATGTGGCATTCTCCAATTAGAGGAAAGTCCAATAGAATTATTCCTCTTGCGTGAAGCAAATCATGAGAGGCGAGTCTCTCTCTATATATACACCACCGACACCGTGACAGTCTTCTTACAGCTAGTGTAAAAATAGTTCTCGGTCCGTAGGGGATTTGAAATTCGTTTGTGATTTGGAATGATTGCAGTCCGTTTAAGTTCGTTTGGGTCCGGATCTAAGCTCCGCATGAGATTTTGGGCTTGGACTATCATTTTAAAATTTGATCTATCTAGCTCGGTCTATGGCTTGGCCCATCAACTTGTTTGTTGAAACCCACTTAAAACTTGACTCGAGACCTGACTTGCCCGATTTACAGTGTTTTTTTTGTAAAAAATAATAAAATTTTAGTAAAAAAAAATTTAAGAAAAATGTTCAGTCTTGTCTAAGGTCCGAATACCTCATGGGTCTAAATCTGGACCTAATTTTCTGATCCGTGAGTCGGCCCGAGCCGAACTAAGTCGATTAATACCTTTATAGAATTTTAGAGTGGCTATGATACTGATCACAAAATTGTTTAAAAGTGTACTACGATCCTAATTTTGTTAACCATTTTTCTTATTATTTATCTCTGTTATCAGAATCTTACGATTCGCGATTCGATTAATATTTTTTGTAAAATCGATACGAATCTATAAATGAATCTATTTTGAAAGTGAATCTATAGTGAATCGCATGATTCACAATTGATTTATGATTCGATTAACTTTTTACAATTCGTGTAATTTTGAAATTGTTGTATCCGAAATATTTTAAACTCTTTTTTTCTCTATTTTTTTAGTGAAAAATGACATCATACAACTTTTAATAGCATTTAATACTAAAATAACCAACATATATACATGTTTTGTTGTTATTTTAGTGATCGTAAGATTTTAATAGGATCCAATCAGATTCAGTTACATCCAATATACTTTTAACCTTTTTCTCATTTTTTTTCCCTTTAAAAAATCATAATATATCTTTTAAAGACGTTTAAGATTAAACTTACACTATAAATTATCTATTTCTATTTTATTAAATTGAAAATTAAATATTACGTGTGTGATGTCAGTTATACTTTTTAAAATATATTAGGTTTTAAAATAAAATATTCTAAATAATTCTTTCTTATTATTTGCTCACTGTTACTTAGAAAAGTATGTATACTTATTAATATCGTTGTTAATTATTGTTTATTTTGAAAATTGATAATTTGTCTATTTGGTTATGATCTTTCTCTAAAATGATTGATAATAAATATCTAAAAAAGAAAAAAAAGTAAGATGGTGATTTTACATAAAAACTTTTGTTAATTTCTTACCTATTAAACTAGGTGATTATCATTCAAAATAACATTTTTATTAAATATTTCATATTCATAAGATATATTTAACATCTAAATATGTAGATATATGTTTTCAAGTAATTTTAAAAAAATGACTGAATCTTTACGATTCACGGTTCGTGATTTAATATAAAGGTATTTCGATTCGCGATACGAATCTCGATTCGATAATTATATTATTTATTTTAATACATGTAATGTTTGTTTACATATATTGAGATTTTGACTAGACACTCATATTCTCCAAATGTCTCCTTCTAACAGAAATTCCATTTGTGAATTTGAGAACAACGTGAAAACTTCTTTTTATTTATGAAATAAGATTTTCTCAAATTATTTGAATTAAAATGTTTGGAGAGATTTAAAAGTTTGGTTCATTTCTAAAATTAAAGCCATTGGATTCAATTTATTATTTGAATCAAATTATTTGGATGGAGAATTGAAATTTTAATTTCCCTATAAAATCAGTAATATATAGTAACCATTTTATCAATTATCATTAGTAAATATTATTAGTAAGTAATTGACAATAATTTATATTATTATAGAAGACATTTTATATCACAATTATTATTTCTTTTTAATAATGTTTAACAAACATCATCATTATTAATAATTTTTCACTTTATCCGATTCCCTTCATTTTTCCAAAACTAAAAGGTTAATTTATTTTGGGCGGATTATACTAATGATCCTTATAGTTTTGGGTTTATATCATTTTAGTTCTTGACTTTTCAATTGTGACATATTTGATCCTGAATTTTAAATCTTGTTCTAAATAACGACAATTGAATATACCATTGCTTAATTTCAAGGGCAAAATTGTTAATTTGATTAAAATATAAACTAATTTGACAAAAATCAATGTCAAAAAAATATTTTTAAATTTTTAAAATTTATTTCTACCGCTAAAGATAAAATTATGTAAAATTAATAAATCTTTTCGATATATATTTTATTTATTTTTTGTTACCAAATTAATTTTTATTATGTGTTTGGATGATGATTATGTAATTTTTATTTTCATTAAAACAATTTTTATTTTTTTAAAAGTCAAATATTGCGATAACTTTAATATCATTATTAAACCAATCCATTAAATTAAAAAATCTAAAACTAAAAACATTTCATATATTAAATATATCGATTACACATTAAAATCCTAACAATCACCCATTACATGGTAATCATCCAAACCCATAATAAAAATTAATTTTGTAAAATAAATAAATAAATAAATGTCTATAAGATTTATCAATTTTACATAATTTTATTTTTAGTGGATAGAAATAATTTTTAAAAATTTAAAAATATTTTTTATATTTATTTTTGTCAAATTAGTTCATATTTTATCAAATTGACAATTTTGCTCTTGAAATTAAGCAATAGTATTTTCAATTCGAAATCAAATATGTCATAATTAAAAGTTAGAGATCAAAATGACATAAGTCCCAAACTATAGTGACTGTTAGTGTAATTTACCCTTTTTTTTTTTTTGACTTATTTTTTGTATTTTCTTACATTTTTTCAACTATGAGTTAAAGATTTTTCTTTTTAAGTCCGTCTTTATTAGATGATTCCAAAAAAAATAAAAAAATCGGGTCAATTTTTAAAAAGTTTACTAAAGAGGAAATTATGACAATGTTAGGTGGCAGTTTATCATTGACATACTGTCTGCTATGGACTTCCCGCCGTGTATGATTGCTTGGATCAAGGCGTGTATCACTAGCCCTTCTTTCTCTATATGCATTAATGGTAGCCTCCATGGGTATTTTAAAGGGGCGAGAGGGCTTAGACAAGGGGATCCAATGTCCCCTTATTTGTTCGTGCTGGCTATGGAAATCCTTGCTAGGATTCTTGCTGAGAAAGCTAGTGACCCTTCCTTTAAGTTTCATTGGAGGTGTGATAAAACTAAGATTGTCAATCTTTGCTTTGCTGATGATCTTATGATTTTCAGTAAAGGTGATACCGGCACTGTCAACCTGATCATGCAAGGCTTAGAGGAGTTTAGATTGTTGTCTGGTCTTACCCCTAGTCCTAGTAAGAGTAATATATTTTTCTCGGGGTGTAGTAACGAGCTGAAAATTGACATTCTTAGTATTGCTAAATTTACTGAGGGCACCCTCCCGGTGAAATACTTGGGTGTGCCTTTGATCACAACTAAGCTAAAGGCTACTGATTGTCATATTTTGATTGAGAGGATTACTAAGAGAATTAAGAGCTGGACCAACAAACTTCTATCCTATGCGGGTAGAGCCCAAATTATCCAGACTGTTCTCTTTTCTATGCAAGTCTATTGGTCGTCTCTCTTTATCCTTCCAAAAAAGGTTATTAGAGAGATTGAGAGTTTGTTGAGAGCTTTTCTGTGGTCTGGTGTGGAGTTGAAGAAGCATAGTGCCAAGATTGCATGGGATAAGGTGTGTAGGCCTAAAGGTGAAGGGGGATTAGGTTTTAAAGAGATGGGTGTTTGGAATAGGGCGGCTGTTGCTAAGCACATCTGGTTTTTGTTTTCTGGAGGGGAGGGTTCCATGTGGTGTCAATGGGTTAAGTCTTATTTACTTAAGGGTAGAAGCTTTTGGCATGTTAAAATGCCTAGTGACCCCTCTTGGGTTTGGAGGAAGATTTTATCTATGAGAAATGCTATCTTTCCTCTTTTCAAGTTCAATATTGGTAGTGGGGAGAAGGTGTTCCTTTGGCTTGATAATTGGCATCCTCTGGGCTCTCTTTGGGATAGGTTTGGGCACAGAATTTTGCGTGACACGGGCCTTACATTCAGTGCCAAAGTGAGTGATATCATCTCTAATGGTGACTGGAAGTGGCCCATTGGTAATTCCTGGGAGATAAAGGAGTTGATTTCATCTACTCCTCTTGATCTTAAGCCTAGTAGGGTGAGCCAGGACCATCCTGTCTGGATCCTGACTGCGGATGGGAACTTTAGTATTCAATCTACTTGGGAGTGTTGGAGGGATAAGGGCACCAAAGTGCCTTGGCGGAACCTGGTTTGGGGTCCTCCGTATATCCCTAGGGTCAGCTTTGTGGTTTGGATGGCAATTCATGAGAGATTAAATACGGGGGATAGACTTCAAACATTTGGTATTGTCTCTAATCCTAGCTGCCCTTTCTGTCATGATCCTGAGGAGAATCACTCTCATCTATTCTTTAGGTGTGTGTTTTCTTCCAGGATTTGGTCTGCTATTCTTGCCAAGTGTAATTCTAATTGGCCTTCTTTGCCTTGGTTGGAAACTGTTGGGTTTGCTGTTAGATCCACCGCTGGGAGTTCTCTGAAAGTGATGATTCTTAAATTGTCATTTCTTTGTACCGTCTACCACATTTGGATGGAGAGGAATAGTAGAATCTTTAGTAAGGTCCTCAAACCTGAAGAGGTTGTTACTAACTCTATTATCCAAATGGTTAGGGGTAGGATTCTTTCTATGGATAATGTGAAATCTTCTGCAGGTGATAATTGGTATTTGGAGAAGTGGAATTTACCCTACAAAATCATGCAACAGCATCGTGGTGTTGATGATGGCAGGAAAATGAGTGATGTGAGACCACCTACAATGAGGGTTGAGTGAAGGTGAGCATATAAATGTGGGTTTATAATGCTGGGTGTTCTTTTGCAGGTTCTGGTAGTGCTCTCCTTCTTTATCAGATAATGCTGAATCCTAAATCATCAACTAAATTGGAGTGGCTGAAGGGAGGGTTGAGTGATGTGAGCAAGCAAAGTATCTATAGCTACAGTGGGTTGAGTGATGAAAGACAGTATATATGTTTTGCTCTAACGTTTATTATATATTATATATGGTTTGTGCAGGTTAAAGGAGCTTTCAAGTATACTGTCTGTCATGTGAGATGTGGGCCAAGTGATGTGAGGTTCTATATGGAGAGGAGGGACATTCAATACTGTGGGCCGAGTGAGGGGAGGTCCTATATAGTGTGGTTGTTATTTCTTCTTCTTTATGATTACTTTTTCAGGATCGGCACTTCCAATCTATGGTTCTTTGTTCATGTCTACTTGGTGGATGGGAGGTGTGG
This sequence comes from Camellia granthamiana, assembly GCA_036172215.1. Taxonomy (NCBI): domain Eukaryota; kingdom Viridiplantae; phylum Streptophyta; class Magnoliopsida; order Ericales; family Theaceae; genus Camellia; species Camellia granthamiana. Next base: position 300,754 of record JAXFYN010000136.1, read on the forward strand.
TGATGGTTTTCTGTTCAGTCACAGGAAGCTGCTAGCAGAGTTGTGTTGGGATTGCTTCTTGTGCAGAACCGGTGATCAGGTTCAATTGATCTCAGTTTGGTGGTGTGAGGGTGGCTGCTCTCGGTTGCATCTCTGTAAGACCCTTTTGAGATGGGGTTGTGCTGAGTTGAAGGCTGCTGGGTGGCTGCTGGAAGTGTGTATTGGTAATGTGGCTAAGGCTGCTGTAAGCGCCGGGCTATACTACATGAGAGTGTCAATCAGTTGTTTTTCATATTGCTTGTATAGAACTTTCTCTTGTAATTTTGCCTACCTCTACGGGCTGTGTAGTAGGTTTTGTGTGTGTTTGTTGGGTGGTAGTATCTGTTCTTTTCCACAGGTCATTTACTGGTCCTGTTTTTTGTACTCCATAAAGGTACCTTGGATGGAAGTTTATAGGATGTTCAATGGGCACATTTATAGGCTGCGCAGGTCATCTATAGCTGCTGGGCTCCGTTGGATTGCATTAGTTGGGTGGGCTGCTGGTTGTTTGGTTTGTACAAAGACCCTATCTTCTATAGGGACATGGCCTTTGAACAGATTGACTGAGTAGCTCCTTGTTGCTTCGAGCTTTTGTTTTTGTTAGTGTTGTTTTTGTGTTCGTTGCTTAGTGTTTTGTTCTGGGCTTCGGTGTCATGTGCCGTGGCCTGGGCTTTTGTTGTGGGTTTGGCCTGGGGCATGCCCCTTGTATTCGTGTAAATCTTTTTGCTTTATATTATTTCTTATTCACCCAAAAAAAAAAATCAAATTTTATATTTTAAAAAAAAAAAAACTTACAAAAACTAGATTTTTTTTTTTTTTTTTTTTTTTGTCTTTTCTTAATTTTTTTATGAAGAAAATTTGATTTAATTTTTTTTTTTTTTTTTTTTCCGTGGATCATCTAGTTGAGATTAATCTAATAAGTAAAAAAATTAACATAATTTTAAAAAAAAATTACCAAAGACAAAAATATGCAGAAACAACCAACTCCCAAAAGATTGCTAACTTCAGTGATCCCCCAAATAGGTTCTCAATTTTAACAACATTGCTTGGTAAATGGGCATCTCATCCACTCCGTAGTCTAAAGATATAACCAACTTTTAATGTGCAAAAATAGAGGTATTTTTGGGTGTCAATAGGGTAGATGTCATATGATATCTTCTTATATTGTGATTGGATTTGACAGTAAATCCCATTATATTTATATTCGGTGTTTGAGAAAAAGTAAATGACATATATTTGCGATTTATGGAAATTACTACTTGATAATACCACGTGATACCCTCCTAACATATAAAAATTTCTTGCAAAAATATGATAAAATGAGTGATAGAAGCTATTTCCCTACTCGTATACTTACAAATTGGATTGATGAGTTTTGGTGGGCCTGGAGGACATATTTCCTCCTCTTTTCTCCACCAAACAAGCAATGGAAATTGCTTTCCTCCCTTCCTCTCTAAGTGGGTTGATCTGCAATCAAAAAGTCCATTCTATGTTGTTGCTAAAAGACCAAACAAATGTGGACCCAGTCTACCTTGTTTGGGTCCATATACGTTTTGGATGAATGGATGACATGTTAATCTTCAATGTTTGTTTTGATCTTGACCCCAATTTGTCTAGTTAATGTGTGACAAAATTTTCCAATTTGCTCTTGAAACATTATATCAAACATTACCAAAAAAAAAAAAACAAGTTAAGGGGTATGTGTTTTGACATGGATCCAACGAAGGCTATGCATGAGGTCCACAAAGTCCTCCCAAAAATTGGAACAAAGATTTTTTTTTTTAAATTTAAAAAAAAAATCCTACAAAACAAACAAAACGTAAACAAATAAATTAAAATAATCATCATTACAATTTTAATTTACTTTTACCCTCAACAAACCAAATTATTTTTTTTCCTCTCAAATTTCGTAGAAAGAGAAAATGGATAAAATAACAATAATCTATGTATTATATAAGGAAAATGATATTTTTAAGGAGAAGCCTTCTAAGAGATCCAAACTCTCATTTTAAAATTATTGAATTTTTTTAATTTTAAACAATTAAGAAAATTCTCATTGACTAACTTCCATTTACTTTTTATTTGGCAATCCCACATTAGAAAAAGAAAGAAAAAGTGAATTATTTCACTTACATAATGTGAATCTTATACTCCCATTTATATAAGCAAAATGAGATTTTTAGTGAGAAGTCTTATGATCAATATCTTATACTAATTTTTTTCTTCTTCTTAATTTTAAACAAAGAAAATCTCCATTGACTAGCTTCCATTTAACTTTTATTTTAGGGCAAATTACCTATACCTCCCTTGAGGTTTAACGAAATTACAGATTTCCCCCTGAGGTTTCAAAAATTACATCCCGCCCCATCGCAATTAACGTCGTTAACGGATATAATAAATTGACTAAAATGTCCTTTTGACAAATAAGGGCAAATTAACCACATCCCCTTGAGTTTAGCTAAATTACAGATTCCCCTTGAGGTTTAGCTAAATTATCAGTTTTAAATAAGTTATAAAATGGAAAAACACTTATCACACTACAAAAAATTAAGGTTTTAGAGACCTTTTACCTTTTAGCGATTAACCTCACGATGATAGAAATTAATCCCTAAATGTCTTTTTGTGCAAAACAATATTATTTCTCATTAAATCTATTATGGGTTACAAACTGTGTTATATATACAATGCTGAACTAAGCATGTAACTAATTCATAACAACTTCCTAACCAATTTCTAACTGACCATACAATGCTCTTGATGGTCCAACTACTGAAGTAACAGTTGGAGAAGTTACAACTAGAGAAGTTACAGCTTGAAAAGCCATAGCTGAAGTTGTGGCTATTGAGTCTAAGATATCCTTATCACCTGCCTGCAACCTGATGGGAGATGGAGAGACCAGAAGTGTCACGACCCTAACCCGCCCCTAGTAGGATGGTGCCGTGATGGCCAGTAATCCGAGATTACCGAAGGCCAACTTTCAAAATTCACACACAATCAGAGTATAGTATATGGGGCTCACAATGCGGAAGTAATACATCAAGATACAAGTGGTCCATAAGAGCCGTGCATAGATCCAATGAAATGACATACATCTTTACATAACTTTACAACTTAGATATATATAAAGAAAATAAAATACATAGTACATCTTGAATAAAAGGGCTGCTAGAGCCGACATGTTCAAAATACATAAGTCCTCAAAATTGCCGACATAAGTACAAAATGCCGACATAAGTATTGCCGACGTAACATGAATCTGAAATGAGATGCCGACATAACATGCATACAAAACACACATCTCGGCGTAGCCGACTTCTTGCTCGAAACCTACATATATACATAGAGAGGGTGAGCTTAGATACTCAGTGAATGGTACAAGTAATAAAGGGGTTAAATGAATGATTCCCGAGGTCCTTGTCAAAACAATACATATATCATAGCTCCTTCAAAACATGTACATATAACATAACTTGTTCAAAACATATACTTAGCATAACTTATATTAAAACATGTACTTGGCTTAACTTGTATCAAAACATACCCACCCGTTCATAGACCGTCGGTGGCAAAACAAGGGTGCTACAAAAGTTTAGAGTCCTCTAGCACAAGGGACCTATGTTACAAAGGACCGTATCCTCTTAACACGAGAGACTGGTGTTACTTAGGCCCGTAGCCCGCTTTAACACAATGGTACTGCGAAAGTTTAGAGTCCTCCAGTACAAGGGACTTGTGTTACTTAGGCCCGTAGCCCGCTTTAACACCAGGGTACTGCGAAAGTTTAGAGTCCTCCAGTACAAGGGACTTGTGTTACTTAGGCCCGTAGCCCGCTTTAACACCACAATCTTTCCAAGAAAGGACCGTATCCTTTTATACTTAGTGCTGCGAAAGTTTAGAGTCCTCCAGCCAAGGGACTTTCATACTTAGTGCTGCGAAAGTTTAGAGTCCTCCAGCCAAGGGACTTTCATACTTAACATCAAAACAAAGCTTATACTTGGTACGTCAAAGTAAGGGTAATCATTCATGCTTAACAAATACTTTTCAACAAGGCAAAACAAAGCTTATCAAAACCTTATAACATAACTTTATTAAAAATACCACTCACATAGTTCTCGGGACGTCGGAATCAAAGCAAAAGTCCAAGTCCTACAAACACATGGCAAGGTCCACTGAAAACACATCTCAAAACAAGTCTTACATGCATGCAAATGATCTCGGGAAAACATGCTGGAAGTCAAAACACTGTTTTACATGTCAGGAAGACATGCTGGGTACCAACCAGGTCTAAGCCGAGGTCCCACACCTCTTGGCCGAGGTGTGTCACCAAGGCTTCGGCGTGCGGCTGCATGCCGAGGTGTTCATGCAAGACAGACTAATGGTGCAAGTGATCATGCAAGGTAGGCCAAGGTGAGATACGATGCTTGGCCTAAGCGTGAGGTCTAGGTAAGGGTGATCTCGGCGACTACACTTCGGGAAGTGAAGTCTGGAAATCTGGGTTGAAAAACATGAAGAACATGAACATGAATATGAAGAACATGGATGCTAAAAATCATAACTTGTTTATTACAAAATCTGGGATTTCATGCCATGAGTTCGAAAACATGGACTTGGGTACCCATACTTGAAGATCATACAAAAACAAACATGAAAACATGCATCTTGGCATGAGCTTTCGGATCAAAACATGACTTTTCTTGAAGAACACATGAATGCTATTCCCTCTTTCTAAAACCGAACTTCAAAACAATGCATGGCTTACAAATCATATTCAATCATGCAATGCAATAACATAAACATAAAGAACAACATGAGCAGATCAAGAATCTAACCTTAGAACACAGATCTAACGGTTCGATCTCTAGGAATCAAGCTTGGAAATCTACTCTCTCTCAAGAACTCCTCCTTCTCTCCTCTAGAGCTTCTCTCTCCTCTTCAAAACAAAGATATAACAAATGATAGGTTTCTCTCTCTGCCCGTTGATTTAACACTCAGCTCGAACACGTGGCAACGGCCGGTTGGTTCTCCTCAAAAGGTGATAGATTGACAAGACGGGTGTAAGACAAAGCGTATTCAACAAGCTTAGTGGCAAGGGCACTCCGGCAAGTGATGACATCGGCTAAGGACAAAGCTTCGGCAAGTCGAGGAACAATGATCTCGGCTAGGAAGGACAACACTCGGCCTAGCTGTGCCACACCTCGGCCTAGATGTGCCACACCTCGGTCTAGGTCATACCTGTCCAGGAACGAGATCACTTGGGTTCAAGATAACATCTCAGCTTAGATAATACACATCTCGGCCTTGGTGATACACACCTCGGCCTAGATGATAATCATCTCGGCCAATATGCCCGGATGAAAATGGAGGTCAATCAAAGTGGTTCCAAGATAGTTCTAGGCTTAAGGTGACCTCGGCTTGGAATAACTTAGGCTTCACATGACCTAGGCTTAGCATAACTTAGGCTTAAGACAGCAAAGAGGGAACAAACATGCAATCAACACTTAAACAAAACAAGGAAAGACTTGTAATGCAGTTTAACATGGCAAAACACATAGATGCATGCAAGCATGACTAAGACATGAATGTGGGTCGTTACAAGAAGCTTGGCTTTAAGATAATTGAACCGAGAAACAGAGAGAGGCTTTGTAAAGATATCATCAATCTGGTCAAGAGAAAGAACATAGCGAAGCAGTATCTGTTTACGAGAAACCTTTTCTCGAATAAAATGACAATTGTAGCTCGACTTTTCGTGTCCTCCTTTCGGAAGATGAATAAGCCCTACAGTATCAGACTCCCGTGGTTCTGAATTTGATCTCACAAGCGCAATGTGAAATAGATAAACACCAAAGAGTCCAAATTCAGCAAATTTTTTGAAAAATCTATTTTTAATCAAATTGCCAAAAATGGACTGCTTTGCCAGATACAGAGTCGCCACCTAAATATTTTTAGGAAATTTAGGAAACCCATGACTCGTGCCAAAGGCCACGTGTCCGTTATCACCAAGATTGTCTCGGCTTAGAAACTTAGGTATGAGAAGGGAAGGTCATGAATTGAGCACCCCCGCTCGCCCAATCAAAGATCGACCTCTACTAATCATGATATAAATCTTATTTACATTATATGCTCTTGTTCCAATTATTAGGCTAGCGTTACTATGTGATGCGCACACACGCAAGTATAGACTAGTTTGCAAAAATTAGAACACTTGATCCATGTTCGTTTTGAAAATTGTTTCGAATATGTATCACTTGAAAAAGTGATCGTATATAGACATTACTCAATTATTCCAATTCAAGCAACTAGCTTTCATCCACAGGCATTCAAGTAGTTTATCAGATAAGTACTTAGCCTCATGGTGAATATGATTTGACATGGCAACACTAACGTACAATGCAATATGCTAAAGCACAAAAGAGCTCACCTAGTACTCCAAGCCAAAAAGATGAAAAAGTTAGAATAATGCATGATCCTAACCATGCAATATGATTAATGCAACACATGCGATATGCAATCTAAATAGGCTCGGCTACTTAACATGGCATGTGAATCAAGTTTATAGCATGCGGTCTAAGCACGTATTCAAAGAATGTATTTAACTAACAATGCAAGTTAGAATGATGAATCAAGCCTTAATGCATGCAAGACAAGTGGATGCAAGGCATGAGAGATGCTAAACAAAACATGATGCCCTAAACTAACCAACATAACCTAGTAAATAAAAGGAAGAAAGACTTGGGGTTGGAAGACACACACATTATTACAAGTTTACGCCCTCATGCAGGAGGGCCGAATAAACTAACTAGCTGAGCTAATTAAAACTAATTAACTAACTTTTTGTGGTCGTAGGCCACTGTTCCCGTTTGGAGACTAGTTTTCAGTTTTCGGAGCCGTCGGCCGTGCGCCTCGGTTCGGGACCGCTTAACTTTCTCCGTTTGCTCCGGCTTTTGGCACACACCTTATTTCCTCTCTATAGAGGAACACTGTGGCCCGAGAGACCACCTTTGTGGTCGTACGCCACCTCCAATGCCTAACGGCCTGTTTTCGGGGCACCCGGCTACGCGTTTTGGCCCCCGAACCTTTGTTTTGCATCGGTGTGGGTTCATTTTTGGCATGGACCCTATTTTCATTGTTAGGAAGGTGGTACAAGGGTGGGAGACCACATTTTCTTCTTGGAGACCACATTTCTCTTCGCCACCCGGTTTTCTTGTTAGAGAGCTGGTCTCCCTAACTTTTGAGCCACATTTACTGGTCTTCTACCATACCACTGGCTTTGTTTAAGTGTGAAGACCACCAATTAACCTTGGAGACCAGCTTTCTCCTTGGAGACCACTTTTCTCTCTCCTCCAGCCAGTTTTCTTGTCGGGAAACTGGTCTCCCTCACTTTTGGGCCACAATTACTGGTCTCCCATATCACCACTGAGTTGCATTCACCTGGGAGACCACCAATATGGGCTGCCGACCACCTTTCATGGAGGTGACTTTTTTGACCTGGCTGGCCGACCACCTGAACCTTTTGACCTGGTCGGCCGATCAGGGCAAGTGGTCGGCCGACCACCTGAACTGGTCGGCCAACTTTCTCCTTTTTTGTCTCACTGAGTGTGTGCCAGCTGTGCCAGCTGGAAGCCTCAGATTGCATCCTCCATACACATTAAGCTTCTAAGAGAAGCTTTAGCCCCTCTCCTCTATAAAGGAAGTGGTCTTCTTCCATTGCAAGGGTTGAGAACTTTGGTAAAGGCATACACTTATATCTCTCTATATCCATACACTTTGAGCCTTAAAAAGTAAGTGGTTCTTGACCTTTTTGCATATAACTCCATAGCCTAACCCTCCCATCATTGGCCTAAGCTTCTTGGAGGCCATTTTCAGAGGTTAAAGGGTGTGTTTTGGTCCAGAGGTTGGCTGTCTTCTTAAGCTTCAAGGATAAGTCACCATTTCCCTCTTTGTAGCCTTGTTTTGCTTCATAGTTTAGCCTTATTTGCAAGCATTTCTGGACTTTGTCATAAACTAAAAAAAGTTTTATTTTGAGCTCCTCTTCAAGTTTGATTAAGGTCATTTTTCTGTTGGGGGTCATCTACCCCCTTGCATGCTTCATTTCCTCATGTTTTGAGCTATGCATTAGAGCATTCGTGTTGGCCTTGGTTTGGCCTTTTAGCCATTAAAATCCAGTGGATTTTTAGTGGCTAACATGTGTCTTTGAGCTTCAAAATCAGAGAGGGGTGACCCTCTCACCCTTTGTTCTCTTTACTAGCTTTGTTGGCCTTACAAAGGAGCCCCTATTTACATGTTTCAAAGCCATGCTTCAGGCCACTTTTTGTGAGTTTTGTGACCTGCATAGGGTCTGTCCAGAGCCTTTTTTGCCATGTTGAATGTTTATTATTGTAGACACCCCATTTTTGACCGACCTTGAGACTCAGACGTCACCAGTTGAGCGCTTGGTGATGTTGCATATTGTGCTCGTTCAGAAGTCTCAGAGTCGCGGCCGTGAGCCCTACCTCTGGACTTTCGAACCCTCTTTTGTACCTTGTCTCGGTTTGCGAGCCAGACTCGGTTTTCTCTGTTTCTTTTCCTGAGGGGAGGGAGAGGTCCCGTAGACCATCTCTCAGTGGCCGTGGGCTACATTTCGTGGCCGTAGGCCATTTTGCCCATTTCGGAGCCCGGTTCCCGGTTTTCGGAGCCGTCAGGCCGTGTGCCTCGGTTCGGGACCGTCTAACCATCTCCGATTCCTCCGGTTTTTGGCATGCATCTCATTTACTCCCTTTCGAGGGACACTGAGGTCTGCGAGACCCACTTCGTGGCCGAATGCCACTTTCAGTGCTTAACGGCCTATTCTCGGGACAACGAACTGCGTGTTTTGGCCCCCGAGCATTCGTTTTGCATCGGTTTTTGTTCATTTTTGGCAGGTACCTCTGTTTTATCACCAGGAAGGTCACTGAAGGGTGGGAGGCCATCAATTGTCTCAGCAACCAGTTATATTCCTCCGGCGCCCTCCGACGCCCGTTTTTCTCACTTCCGAGCCAATGTTGACCACCCTAGGGCCATTTTCTTCAACCCCAAACCACATATTTGTGTTGTACACACATGGGAGGACCCTAATATCACATGGCCGGCCAGTAACTCAACTTGAACCTTTTGAACCCCTCCTAAAAGTGGCCTATTCTCTCTCCTGTTTTAGAGTTGCCAATTTTGAACCATAAGGTTGTGTTGAGGAGACCTGGGAGGACACCAATATCTGGTGGCCGGCCAGAAATTGTTTTGGACCATTTTGCCCCTTGGCCGGCCGGCCATAGGGGGTAGCAGGCCGGCCATGATCCTTGGGATGTGTGCTTTACAGCTGTATAGCTGTTTCCCCCAAAAGATCTGATTTCGGGGGACTTTTGGTAGAAGAGGGAACTTAATCCCAAAGCTCTACACACTTTCTCTCCTTTTCTCCTTCATCCTTGCATGCATACAGCAGCCCTAGCTCTCCCTCAAGGTTGGAAAATTGTTTGGAGCTCATACATACTCCATCTCTCTCATTTCCTCAAGTTTTGGTACCATTTCTTCATCACTACCAAGCACCACCACCACCACTCCACTTCCAGCACCTTGAGAGGATTTCCAGCAGCTAGGAAGCAACATTTCTCAAGCCAAAAGGAAGTTAAGCATTGGTCTCCAAGGGTAAGCCATCTTGCCCTCTTTTGTAGCACTTTCTTGCACCATTCTTCTAGCCTATTTTCTTATTGTTTTGGGCTCCGACCCTAACTGAAAGGGTCATTATTTTGAGCTATTCCACATGTTTGTTTAAGGGCTCAACCCTGTTTGAGCCCCCCATTTGGTACTTGCTTCAATACCCCCTTGTATGCCATTATTTTGCATAGTATCTCTAGCCTATTTGTGATATGTTTTTGAGCATAATATAAACTGTGAGTTGGCTTATTTTGAGCCCCTCTACAACATTGTAGAAGGGTTCAACACTGTTGGGGGCCTCCATGTAGCACTTACCATTATACCCCTCTTTGGCCCCCATTTTTGCATGCTTTGTGAGCTTACCTTGCCTTTGTTTTTAGGCCATGATCAGAACTGAAAATGGCCATATTTTGACCTTTTTGGAATATCTTATTAAGGGTCTTTGGCTGTTTGGTGATTTCTTTGTATACCTCATGTTATAGCCTCTTGTTGGCCTATTTCTTGCATGGCATTTTTAGCTTGTTTGCATACTGATTTGAGGCATGTCATAAACTGTAAATGTTCATATTTTTGATCCCTCTTCAGTTTTGTAGAAGGATATTTTTCTGTTTGGGCTTTTCCTCTATCACTTGCTTCATTACTTCTCTCGCGGAGCCATTTTTGTATGCCATTTTTGCCCTACTTGTGATTGCTGTTTTGCCTTGTTTTGTACTGTAAAAATGTGAGTTTTGGGGCTTCCTTGCTTCTTCTTTTTCATGTCATGCTCAAATTATGCATGTATTGTATAGCTACAAGTCATTTCGGATGACTAGTTTTGCATTTCGGGAGAGATTCCTTACATCGGGTTTCATTTCGCCTCATTTCGGGGCTGTTTTGCCCCTCATTTTGCTATTGATTTTTGCATGTTTGCATGTCATATTCCGTGTCTTTGCCATGTCTCATTAGAGTGGCATTTCGGTGCCTGAGGGGCCGTTCTCGGTTTGCGTGCCCGCGGGCACGTACTCCGAGGTGTCTTGTTTTCATCTGATGGCCTCCTATGTGAGTGTGGTTGAGGCTCTCTCATGTTGGTATAAGCCCATTATTGCATTGTGTATGCCATTTCATCCGTAGCATTGTGTATGCCCGGTTATGTATTACCTCGTATAGCGTGTATGCCATTCCATGACATTGTGTATGTTAGGATCGCATATTAGTTGCATTTCACGCATATCATGCATATTGCATCATGTTCGGGATAGGAGTTAGCCCGGGCACGGGAAACGAGGCGCGTTTCGTACCCCGAGTAACGGAATGTGTCTCAATTCCCAAGTCACCGACACTCCGGATTATCCGTGATGGAGTTAGGTTTTGTTGTAGCATTCATATGCATTCATCCCATATTGAGTTGCGCAATTCGGCTCCTCAGCCATCATGCATCGATATGCGTGATTGGTGGCACGAGGATCGAGGCATGCATATATCTGTAAAATACATTGCTATGTCTGTTTCCTGCTCTCTGTTGCAGCTTATCAAGAATCAGCGATCTTCCGAAGCTTGGCGCGCTTTTCGAGAAACATTGCGAAACAGAGGCTAATTGGGGCATTCCAGTGGATTTCCGCGCAAGGCAGCCCAAACATACATCGTTCATCAGAAGCAAGGCAGTCCCTGGCTTGCATGCCAGTTTACAGTTTTTCTTAGTTAATTTGTTAATTAATTAGGGATTTGTATATTATTCGGACTGTAATATTTGGACTGTATTATTCTTTTATTTGGGACTGTATATTTATTCGGACCCTCTGCGCGAGGGCAATATTGTAATAAGTGTGGGTGAGTGTGATGTATGTCTTCCAACCCCACGTCTTTCTTCCCTTTTATTTATCCGCTTATGATGGTTAGATTAGGGCATATTTCAATTAGCATACAGTACGACAGCATGTTTGCATCATTCATCTGTTTTGCACGCACCGGGCTCGGCGCATCATACAAACTGCATTTGTATTTCAATTCCAAATTGAATACGTGTTAGTTGTAGCATTCCATATGCCATGTTTAGAATAGCCAAGCCTGCTATAGTTGCATCTTTGCATGTGTTGCATTAGGAAATTCTGTGTATCTAGGATCATGCACGGATTTCTAATCAACTTCTGTTTTGGCTTGGAGTACTCGGTGAGTTTTATGCTTTAGCATCCTTGCATGCATGTGAGTGTTGCCATGAATAGCATGCTTACCATGAGGCTATTTGCTTATGTGATATAACTGCCTGAATGCCTATGGGTGAAGGTTGGGTTATTTGAATTGGGACAATGCATTGATTGTTTGTTTTAAGCCCACTAGATAGTGGCAAAATCATATTTTCTAAGCCCACCTGAGGGTGGCAAAATCTGCACTTTAAGCCTACCTGCGGGTAGCAAACTATCTTTCAAAAACAAACATGAAATGTTTTGTTCCAATTCAGGCGACTCAGTCTATACTTGTATGTTGTGCGCATCACATAGTAACCTAGGCTAATAACCGGAATAAGAACATACAATGTTTTCAAAATAAGATATCATGGTTAGTAGAGGCCGGTCTTTGACCGGGCGAGCAGGGGTGCTCACGAAGTGACCTTCCCCAATCGTACCCAAGTTCCCGAGCCGAGGCAACTTTGGTGATGACGGACACGTGGCCTTTGGCACCGAGTCAGGGTTTCCTAAATTTCCCAAAAATAAAATATTTAGGTGGCGACTCTGTATCTGGCAAAGCAGTCCATGTTTGGCACTTCTTTCAAAAAATCTGTTTTCAAAACGATTTGCCGGATTTGGACTCTTTGGTTCAAGATTTAGAACCGTGACATTTGAGTCCTTCGAAGTGTAGTAGACCCAATATCGAACCAGAACCGGGGGGGGGGGGACTCGCACTCCTCGCGCCAGGATGCGTTCGGGGACGTCTACAATTATGCATGTGTAGAGTAATCCTCTTCAAGGCCTTCCAAAGGAGCCTTTACTTGCATGCTTCCTAGACTCATTTCAGGCCCTTTTCAGTGAGTTTTAGGGCCCTCATAACCTCTGTCCAGAGGTAGTTTTGCCATTTTGTGTGTCCATCATACATGTGTAGAACAACCCTCTTATTGGCCTTTCAAAGGAACACTTCATTCTTGCATGCATTGGCCATGTTTCCATGGGTTTTTGGGCATTATTTGGCATGGCATACTTCTTTTTTTGGCTGGTTTGGTGAGCTCTCATGTGCTTCATATAGTTGTAGTGCAAATCATGGTTCACTAGCTTGTATTGCATGATCTTTTGGCCCTTAATTCTAGCACTTTTTGGCCATGCCTGTCACGCCCCACTTTTTATTACTCGAAGTCATTACCAAGTTCATTAACTTTATTCAATTTTAGAGATAACATGCGGAAATAAACTCAAATGTTCAACTAGAAGGAGTGAACAACAACGCTCTCCTTCGAATGCTAATTAAATACAACATGAGTATTCTAAATAAGTTGCCCTCAGGCTAACAACATTAAATAATCAAATGAAGGGTACAACCCTTTTACATATATGGCATTCCGCCTACAACAAAGAGGCCCCGTGGCCAACAAATAAGAAGATCCAAATCTTGTAGCACATCCTGCTCAACACCTGAAAAAAGATTCAACAATGTGGGATGAACATATAGTCGAGTAGGGGTCTTAACAAGATCCTCAACAATAACAACTTACAGATAGCTATGATCATGAATGCCCAATCTCATACTAGAATAGTAATGTGATAATTTATACAAAATATACATATGTATGAACTTTTCCTGAAATCAGTCATTTCATTCAACTCGACTCTATAAGCGGTTCATCATTCTTTCCTTTTTCATTACCCCTTGTTCCCAATCCTTCATAACATTAACAATTTCTTAGGAAATAAATTCACTAAGCCCACTACTCTCTTCCATTTTCCACACATACAACCAATGTGTCTTTTCAAAACATATTTCTAAAATGTTCAATCTTCTTCACACTTCCAAAAGACAAAAGGGCATTTCGGTTCAATCCCAATTCTATCATAATTATACATGCATACCTTTACAAACGGGAAATAACAACACAACTACATGCATAAGATAAACCAATGAGGCAACTCGGCCCTCCAAAATTATAACCAACACAATCCATAATGTCCCCAGATACACTAAAAAAATAACAACAAAACTTTGCTCTACTAGCTATGTGCGTAGTAAGCCAAAGATACACTTCTCACAACAAACTATCAGTTTACCAGGCGCTAGCTGGAAGGGTATGGTGCCTCCGATTCTTAGCGCAGTCAGTTCTCCAGGCGCTAGCTGGAAGGTAACGGTACCTCTGATTCTCAGCGCAGGGTGTAACACCAACAGCCACAATGCAACAAGGCATAACCAACATGTGTACAACATACACATAAACCATCAAGATACCAGCAATGTGTTAAAATAGATGAACACATAGGTGTAATGCATACACGACAATTCAACACAACCGTGTCATCCTCCACCGATGACCAAGGACAAAACCTCTAGACGCATGTATTTAGTGCATCTATTAAAAGACTCAATAATTATGAGATCACAAACCCAACAATGGCATTAACATGGTAGTTAAAGATACAACCTTCTCATACGTGTGTTCAACACTCAAATACAACAACCCAATTCTTATACTTATTTCAGAAATACCTTTCCCATTTCACAAAACGAATTCCACTTCCTTTTGTTTTCACTAAACCAATTCCATCCCTTTTGTTTTCACAAAACCGATTCCATTCCTTTTTGTTTTCACCAAACCAATTTCAAAGACAATAAAGCCATAACTCATTTTAATCCACTATATTCTTTTCAAAGCCATTCCAAATTAATTATGCAAATTAAGTCATAATCATAAAATTAGGGTTTTCCTCCCTCTTTCTCAATATTGATCAAAAAGGCTCAATTATCTACAACAAACAACAATGACCTCATTTCAGACCCAAAATACATAAGTATTTGCCCAAAGATCAAAACCCCTCTATTAATTTATTAAATCAAATAAAAGTTAGGGTTTCCTCTCCTTTCAACAACAACATGCTAATTAACACACCAATTAGCCCAAACCACAACTAATGAAAATAAACCCATATTCAAACAACCAACCCAAGGTTCAATCTCATGATTTCCAACAAATCCAACATGATATAATTTTCATGCAATACAAAAAACTACCACATGTCTATCTATAAACGGAGTATTGAAAAAGAACAAGGAGAATCCCTACCTCAAGTGTAGAACCCAAGGAGAAGAAGAGCAAAACTCGAAAGTGCTCCAAATCCGAAATTTCTTGGATCAAAACGAAGTCCTTGACGATCAACACACTTTTTGTAAAGGCCAAAGGGTAGGAGAACACTCTAACTAGATCAATCCCTCGAGAGAAGGTGGGTTTCTAGTGAGAGAGGCTCTCCAATGGAGTTTTAGAAAAGCAAGAGAGAGTGTGAGGATGTAAAAAGTGATTTAAAATATCACAGCTGCTAACTGATATACGACTCTCCCGCTCGAGCGGAGAAAAGGATGCTCGAGCGTCAGGAACAAAAACCGGACACGCTCGAGCGCAAGAAGTCCCGCTCGAGCTCCAAGACACAGAAACAAAACACATCCGCTCGAGCGCGAAAACTATTCCGCTCGAGCGTAGGTTCTCCTCTCTCAGAAACTTCACAGACAAAGAACTACCCGCTCGAGCGCCAATAGACCCACTCGAGCGCAACCCGCTCAAGCGTAAGGAAACCCGCTCGAGCGTGAAAAACACACCTGCAGAAGTTTTGCAGAGGCACGAAATACTGGAACTGTGAAAACATCGCTCGAGCGCAAGAAGGTCCGCTCGAGCAGACCACCAAAAATCTGGACAACAAGGAATGGGCTAAGGTTCAACCAACCTGTCCGAAACACGCCCAACACATCCTAAAACTCAAAACACAGATTAAGGGATAGAAATGAGGATAGGACAACAACAAATCTACGGAACCGAGTCCGGATTACAGTTAAACAACAACAGAGAAAACGGGGATCGCTATAATGCCTTAGACTAATTTTGTGCATATTTTGGACTGCCTTAGCTCTGTTTTTTTGGGTCTCATGGTCGAATGATGTTTGTTTTGCATGCCTGTAGTTCAATATCCATGCCTAGCTTTGAGTTTTGAGGTCTATTGCATGCATATACTGAGGTGTTTTCATGCTTCGGGGTCATTGCACATCATATTTCAGAGCTTATATGTATGCCATATTCCCATGATTTTCACTCTTTAAGTGCGTTTAAGAGTTGAGCTTGTATGTCTTGTTTTCGAACCATTGAATGAGCTTCATTTCTTTGCATATTGAGCCATCATTTTAGGCCATTTTCCCACTGTCTTGGACCTGCCTAGGGTCTGTTTGGGGCTGGTCTTGCCATTTGTGCATCACTTTGTGTACCCCTAGTGTAACCCGCTTCACTAGTTTCGGTATTCGAGCCATCTTGCATGCATCGTGTGACATATTTTCATGGTTCGAGACCATTGTGCACCATGTTTCAGAGCTAGAAATTGCATGCTTGTATGCCATATTTCATCCTTTTTCATGCTTAGTTAGAGTTGCATGTTGTGCCTTAGGATCGGTCCATTGCATTCGTGCATGTTTGCATGTATTTCGGTTGTCTCATTTTCATCACATGGCCACTGATGTGAGTGTGGCTGAGGTCCACTCATATTGGTGTAAGTCCATCTTGCATTGTGTATGCTATTTTAGTCCATAGCATTGCGTATGCTAGGTTGCATGTTAGTGCATTGTGCATGCCAGGTTATGTCACTTGCATTGTATATGCCATTTTAGTCCATAGCATTGCGTATGCTAGGTTGCATGTTAGTCACATTGTGCATGTCATCTCATTGCATTGTGTTTGGGATAGGAGTCAGCCCAAACACGGGAAACGAGAGACGTTTCGTACCCAAAGTGACGAAACGTGCCTCGGTTCTCAGTCGCCGACACTCCGGATTACCCATGATGGAGTCTAGGCCTTGTTGTGTTGTCATGTGCATTCATTTCACATCGAGTCGTGCAATTCGACTCCTCGGCCATCATGCATCGAGATGCGTGATTGGTGGCACAAGGATCGAGGTGTGCATACATATGTGAAAATACTTTGCCATGCCCTTTTCTTGCTCTCTGTTGCAGCAAAACCAGAAATCAGCAGCCTTCTAGGGCTTTACATAGCATTCTGGGATTAATTGCAAACAGAGGCAAATCGGGGGGCATCGCGAGGAATTTTCCGACGAGGCGACTCGAGCATGTATGTATCTTTCATCATTCGGAGCAGAGCTGCGGCGGTCCATAGACTTGCATGCTAATTTATTTGCTTTCCTAGTTAATTTGTTAATTAATTAGGATTTTGTAATATTTAATTGTTTATTCGGACTGTAATTATTTATTCGGACTGTATTATTTATTCAGACCCTCCGAGAGAGGGCCAATTGTTGTAATAAGTGTGCGTGTGTGTGATGTATGTCTTCCAACCCCACGTCTTTCTCCCTTTTATTTACCAGCTTATAATGGTTAGTTTAGGGCATGTTTCAATTAGCATACTTATGCTCGCATGTTTGCATCCATTCATCTATCTTACATGCACCGGGCTCAGCGCATCATGCTAACTGCATTGTATTTCAATTCCAAGTTGAATACGTGTTAGCTGTAGCATCTCATATGCCATTCTTAGGATAGCCGAGCCTATTTCTAGTTGCATTTTGCGTGTGTTACATTAGCCATCTTAACATGAACTAGGATCATGCATTGATTACTAACTAGTTTCTGTTTTGGCTCGGAGTACTCGGTAAGTGTTTATGCTTTAGTATCCTTGCATGTGTGTGAGTGACTGCCATGATAGCATGCTTACCATGAGGCTATGTGCTTATGTGATATACCTACCTAAATGCCTGTGGGTGAAGGTTGGATTATCTGAATTGGAATAATGCACTGACTGTGAGTTTTAAGCCCACTTGAGAGTGGCAAACCATCACGTTTTCTAAGCCCACCCGAGGGTGGCAAATCCACGTCTTAGCCTACTTACGGGTAGCACCATCAAACCATTTTCAAAATAAACAAACATGAAATGTGTTGTTCCAATTCAGGCGATCCAGTCTATACTTGTATGCTGCGCGCATCACATAGTAATTCTAGGCTAATAAACCAGAATAAGAGCATATGATGTTTTCAAAACTCGATGTCATGGTTAGTAGAGGCCGATCGTTGATCGGGCGAGCGGGGGTGCTCACGAAGTGACCTTCCCCAATCGTACCCAAGTTCCCGAGCCGAGGCAACTTTAGTGATGACAGACACGTGGCCTTAGGCACGAGTCAGGGTTTCCTAAATTCCCCCAAAATAAATATTTAGGTGGCAACTCTGTATCTGGCAAAGCAGTCCATGTTTGGCACTTCTTTCAAAAATTTGTTTTCAAAAATGATTTGCCGGATTTGGACTCTTTGATGATTCATCGGTCTTGCATTGCACTCTGCGAGATTAGATACAGGACCGTGACATTGAGTCTGAACTGTAGTGAGCCCAAATGAACAAAACGGGATCTCCTCCCGGGACGTTCGGGGACGTCTATAGCCGGCAGGCTAGAAGTGGTGGCGTACCAGCCACAAATGATGGTCTATCGTCCACAAAAGGTGGCCTGCCGGCCACTGATGCTTGGTTCTTCCTACTACAACAGAGAGCAAACAAAGCAAGAGTAGGGTATTCTCAAGGGTTGTTTGCACACCTTACCCCTCCTTATCATCAAACAGCTCAAAAGAGTGATAAACTTGATTCACAAACCATCAATCGATGCAATTTCATTGCATAATGACCTATGAACCAAAGTGTGCAAGTTTAATAAATACAACAAATAAAGACTCTCTCAAACCCCCTCCCTATCATGGATTGATCAAGGGAAGTGGTTGACATTGACTCTTGAACCATTTATATCACTGACAAGTATAAAACAATTTAAGACTCAAGGGTTCAATTAACGTCCGATTGAACCCAAACCAAGTTATTATCTTGCATCATTTTTAGTCCTCATTTCATTACTTTATTTTAATTACCAACCATTCCTTAGCAAATTAAGTCCAAAGGTGAGCTTTAAGTCCTCTAATGGAAAGAAGCATCAAACTAAGAGTTGTTTTAGGCATGAGAGAAGTGTCATGTCGTTGGTAATGAACCCCCAAAGGGATTAAACCATTAAGCACAAGACCTCAATCTCATGCTTTAAACAAGCAAATAGTTTGAACCAACTTTCAAAGAAAAGCAAAAGCCAAGAAAGGAAGGAGGTTGCAGAAGTGATTAGGGGTGATCAAGTATGGAAAGCCATAAACAAATGCTATCAACTCAAATAGGTTGGTGGCTAAGGCCTAAATCACCAAGTCTATGAGGACAATTACACTACAAGCATGCAATATAAGGCTCAAGTGCAATGAACAACCAAAAATAGTCGTAAAATAGTGCTAAATCAGTCCAAAAACATGCTGAAATTAAGACAAAAATATCTAGAATAATAAGTTAAAACATGGAGCATGTTAAGATAGTAAACAAGACACAAGGAGAGGAGGCTACCCCCTCCATTTTTGGACTTCAAAATATATTTTTAGCCACTGAAAAAGCTCTGAAAATCAGTGTTTAAAAGCTCAAAAAAAGATAGTGTAAAGGTGGGAAACACAAGGGTAAAGACTAGAGAAGCAAGGTGAAAAGAAAGGTGAACCACCCCTCCACCCTTTAAGGCCTTAAACCACAAGTTTCAGCCCAAAATTACAGAGTTTATACAGCCCAAAAACAGTAGAAAAATAGTAGGAAAAATAGCAAATAAAGTAAGAAAACAAATCAAGCTTTATACCTCTTGAAGAGGAGAACACTTCTAAGCAACAATTCAACACATACACACCCTCAAGAGCTCAGAGTAGGCTCAAAAGTACCTCAGCTCCAAGATGGTAAGGTTTGGTTTAGAGTGTATAGGCTAAGGTTCAATAACTAGCAAGAGAGAGAGAGAGAATTATAGAGAGAGAAAATATTTTGCTCCAAAATTTTTCTAACCTTGAAAACAAGAAGGGAGGTCCTCCATATATAGAAAAACATCAAACCCCCTAAAAAATATCAATACACACACGTGTAAGCAAGTGTATGCATCTGTGACAACAGCTGGCACAGTTGGCAGAAAATATCTGCAAAACACACTTGTGGCCGGCAACCAATAGTGGTGGCCGGCAAGCCTCAAGGTTTTTCAAGCTTGAAGAAGTATGGTTGTGGTCCAAAACAAGGCAAGAGGTGTATGGGTTTGAAGGCTTAAAATTGTGGTATTCTGCTGAGGACTCCGAGCACTTAACAAGCATGTATACATTTATCATTGGATGTGCAAATGGTGACGTCCAAGTCATAAGGGCGGTCAAAAATAGGGTGTCTATAACAATCTACTTTGATATGTTTGGAACGAGTGTGAAACACAGAATTGGATACTAAAGCAATAGCAGAAAGGTTATCACACCAAAGAATAGGTAAAATGGAGGAGGGAAGTTAAAGCTCGCGAAGTAACATTTGCAACCAAGTGAGTTCAGTAATAGTGTGGGCCAAAGATCGGTATTCAGCTTTTGTAGAGGATCGAGACACAGTTGGTTGCTCTTTAACAGACCAAGAGATAAGATTCAAACTAAGATACACATAATAGCCAAAAGTGCTTCAACGATCAAGAACATCACCAGCCCAGTTAAAGTCAAAGAAGGCCTGTAATTCGAATGAACTACGACTGAAAGTGAGACCATAAGATAAAGTCCCTTTAACAAATCGAATGAATCTCTTGACTGAAGCAAAATGCCCAATAGTGGGAGCATGCATATGTTGACAAGCTTGGTTAACAGAAAGAGACAAGTCAGACCTGGTGATAGTGAGGTATTGGAGTGCCCCAACTATACTGTGATAAAGTTCAGGTTGAGCAAAGGGAAGAGCTGGAGTTAGGGAAGGCTTCACTGAAATTGGGGAATTGCAAGGCTTGCAATTAATCATCCCAGCCTTAATAAGAATATCATAAGCATATTTGTGTTGAGACAAAAAAAACAGGAATCACCATAGGCTTGAATAGAGATACCCAAAAAATAGGAAATGTTCCCTAACTCCTTCATGGCAAATGCAGTATGCATGCGAGCAATAAGAGATACAATATGAGAAGAACTACTACCTGTTACCAAGATATCATCAACATAGACAAGAAGAATAGTGATTGTTGAAGAAGTCCTTTAAATGAGTAAGGAATTATCATAATGACTGTTAAGAAAGCCTTGAGATAAAAGAAAGCTGGAGAATGTAAAGTACCAAGCTTTAGGGGCCTGCTTTAAACCATAGAGAGCCTTTTTCAAAAGACAAACATGGTGTGGATGAGAGGCATTAATAAAACCAAGTGGCTGAGTCATGTAAACTTCATTCTCCAAGTTACCGTGGAGAAAGGCATTACTACTATCCAGTTGCTTAAGAGGCTAGTTGTAATGCAAGGCAACACACAATAAAATGCGAATCGTGGGCTGTTTGGCGACAGGGCTAAAAGTTTTAGTATAGTCAATGCCCTCTTGTTAGAGAAACCCCTTGGTGACCAAACGAGCCTTATAACGAGCAATAGAGCCATGGGAATTGTGCTTAATGTAGAAAACCCATTTGCAACTATGGCAGATTTAGAATATGGAAAAGCAACCAAAGACCAGGTGCCTTGGGCTAGAAGAGCATTATATTCATCCAACATAGTAGTATGCCAAACTAGGGACTGAAAAGCTTGCTTGTAAATCAATGGCTCAATGTCAAAACATAAAGAAGAAGAAGAAGAAGAAGCAGCAGAAGAGGAGGCCATTCAGGCTTGAGAAGGAGCTTTGGATCGAGTAATCATGGAATGAGTGTTAGTTTTAGGAGGAAGAAGAGGAATACCAATATAAATGGAAGTAATGAGAACGAATGAATGAGGCTGGACAACAGCAGAAAGAGACTGATCAGTAGGTGCATTAAGCTGAGTAGGGTGATCAGGAGGTGAAGTAGGCTGAGTAGGGAAAGAAAACATATGAATAGATGTTAGAAGAGAAGGAGACTGAGACAGTGCAGCCTGCAATGGCACAGAAGAAGAGAGGACAGGCACAGGTGAAGTAGACAAATGAGCGACAGACAGAGATAGAGAAACAGACATATGACTGGTAGACAATGACCGATGGTCAAAAGAGGAAGACCAAAAAAAGGACTGAAGCTGAAACAAAGTCTAAGAGATGGGGATAAAGGCTTTGGCAAAGGCTGTACCAAAGGGAAAAATATGCTCATTAAATATGACATGTCGAGACAAATAAACCTTCCCAGAGGAAAGATCTAAGCACATGTATCCTTTGTAAGAGGGATAATAACCAAGAAATACACACACAGTAGATTTAGGTTGAAGTTTATGAGATGTGTATGGCTTAAGTCAGGGAAAACATTGACACCCAAACACTCGCATAAAAGAGTAATCAGGAGAGGTATGAAACAATAATTCATAAGGGGAAGAATGAGGAGCCTTAGAACTAGGCAAACGATCAGTCAGATAAGTGGCTGTAGAAATAGCATCAAACGAATACTAGATTGGAAGAGAAGAGTGATGAAGCAAAGCAATGGCAGTCTTAGTTATATGTCTATGCTTTCTTTCAGAGACTCCATTTTGAAGAGGTGTATATGGGCAAGAAAGGTGATGTAGAATGCCATGAGTTTTGAAAAATTGAGTCATAAATGAATTTAGAAATTTAGTGCCTCCATCAGTGCAAAAAACTTTTAAGTGAGTGGAAAATTGATTTTCAACATAAGCTGTGAATTCCACAAATTTAGCAAACAATTCACTTTTGTAACATAATGGAAAAAGCCAAGTAAATTTGTTATATTCATCAACAAAGAGTACATAGTACTTATAACTAGAAATATTAGGTAAAAATGGGCCCCAAACATATTGTGAATTAGGGAAAAAAGTTTATGAACAGTAGAGTTAGACAACTTAAAGGGCAATCTATGACTTTTGGCCATACAGTAGTCAACACAAGTTGAATCATTATTCTTGGCTTTATTACAAGCAAAAGAGATAGATGGCTTGATTTTATTGAACTTGAGAGGTGATGGATGTCCCAACCTCTGGTGCCAAATAGTTTCAAGCACATGATTAGTAGTGGAACTAAAGAAAACATGATGAGGAATAAAAGATGAAAATGAAACAGCAGCAGCAGTAGTAGATGAAAAAGAGACAGGCATGGATGCATGAAAATGATATAAACCATGGGAATTAAGTCCCTTGTGCATAATGCCCTTCGTGTGCTTGTCTTGAACAACGAAGGAAGAATCATCAAATGTAATTCTACAATTATTATCTTTAGTGAGTTTGTGCACAGACACAAGATTGGAAGCAATAAAAGTGTGCAAAACTTTATTGAGTTTGAAAGTATGATGCGGAGTGAGCAAAAGACCCTTACCAGTGTTGAGAATAGGGATAGAATGACCATTGGCGACAGTGATATGATCAGATTCTTGGTAAGGTTGATGAAGACTCAGATTAGATAGATCATTAGTCATATGATCAGATGCTGCAGAATCAAGATACCATGGTGAAGATTCATACTAAGTTGGACAAGAACCAAATGCCACATAAGCTCCAGAGTTAGACAGTCCAGGTGATGATTGTGAAGGTTAATAGGTTTGAAATGAAGATTGGTGTTGCTAGTTTGGAAGATAAGTAGCATCCAATCTGTGCCAACAATCCAAAGTTGAATGATTATTCTTGCCACAAATTTGACAAATCAAGTTGTTGTGTCCTCCTGAAGATTGTTTGCCTCTCCCTCTAGAAGAGTATCGACCTTGGTAGCCATATCTAGAACTACCTCTGTTACCTCTGAATGAAGACCTTCCTCAGGAAGAAACATTGGATCCAAAACTAACAAAAGAGCCACGAGTAGTAGCATATGCAATTGGAGATTCATGATCATTAATCTTCTTATTTTTTGAATCAATATGAATAGATTCTGAACATAGAAGAGATGAAATTTCCTCCATAGAAATAGCTTTTGATCTTGCTCGAATTGTAGTTTATAAAGCATCAAATTCATCTGGTAAACCATTCAATGTGGGATGAACCAGATCTTCTTCATCTATAGGAGAAGAGACAAGTGCAAGTTGATCTGCCAATTCTTTAATTGTCTGAGAGCTTTTAATCATGTTATTCAATCGATTTTTCATTTAATAAATATGACTGCGAGACAATGTAGTGAACCTTTTACAGAGAACATTCCATACCTCAGCACTATGTTGAAGGTGCAAAACAGAAGAGAAAATCACAGGTGTGAGTGTAGCTGTAATACAACTCAAGAGACATGCATCTATCTGTTTCTACTGTGAAAAAAATTGGATTGATTGCTTCGGTTCCATCTGCACTTTTCATTGTCAATGGTGGAGAAGGAGAAGAACTATCAACAAACCCTAGTAAATTTGTAGCACGCAGAATATTGAGAAATTGACTTCTCCAAGTGATAAAATTTGAAGAGTCTAGCTTGACAGTTATAATGGAATTGAGATTTGAAATGAGGAGATTGAGATTCGGAGGAAGAGTGTGATGACCGGATACGTAATTTGCCTCGTCCTCTTTGAGTTATGTAGGGTTTACTCTTGTTAAAGTATCGGGTTTTAATGTAAGGTCTCGTTAATTGTTGGATTCGTTGTTTTTGAAAAAAATTTCTCAAAATTCTCTTTTTTATTTATTTTGATTCTGAGTTTCACTTGTTGCGGAAGGTGAGAGATTGGATCCGAGGTGTCACGGGTCGAGCTAGGAAATTTTCTAGCTGGAAGGAAGAACTGCACGTGTGAGGGTTTGGGCTGTATGTATGGAGCGGGGGCCACACGTACGGGAGGTGAGGCCACACCTGCAGATAGGAGGGGGTTAGCAAGGATGCATTCTGCTTTATATGCACGAGCGGAAGGAAGTGCGGGGGAGAGTGTTGCACGTGCGGGGGTGAGAACTGCACGTGCGGATGGGAGTGCCGCACGTAAGGGGAATGGATGCCGCACGTGCTGGAGTCCGTTGAGTCCAAAACTCTGTTTTTTTTTTCCTTTTCTTGGGCTAAGTGTATCTTACTTTTTACACATCTCTCTCTCTCTCTCTCTCTCTCTCTAAAAATATCATTTCCTCTCCCTTCTCTTTAAAAACCTCCACCAAACAACATAAACTCTTGATCTCTTGTCATCCATAGGAGTTTTGGTCCAACATCCTTAATTAAATTTGAAAAGCTAACCGAGGGCTTCATTTTGTGTGGTGGAGATTGGATTTCAACACCATGAAATTTGGGGTTTTCTCATCTTTTCTTCTCTAAAATTTGAGGCAGGGATTTCTTAGAATTATATATATGTATATATATTTGCAAGATTGTGTTGATTTTGGAATTTCCTTGATGGTATTGAAAACTTGGTCCTTGGCTCAAGAATGATAGGGGCTTTAAAAGTGGGTTTAACCATTGTCTCTTTCTAAACAATTTCTTGAGAGTTTAAACTACATTGCATGAGGAAAGATGTTTTGGGTGAGATTCTTTCAAAAGATTATGGGGGATTTTTTTGGTGAAAAACCTAGAAATTTGGGATTTTTGAAAGGGGTTGAGAATCTATGGATTTTTTGTTACTCATTAATATGCCACAATGAATGAATGATTGGAAAATTTCTTTTTGTTATATATATAAATGACGAATTTCATGGAATATGAGAATTGTTGATTTTGGAAGTTGTTGTTCAAAATGGTGATGTAGTCTTGAAATGACTAAATTGTTGAGAATGCACGAAGTGTGAAAATGTTGCCACTCATTGATGGATTTAAATGAGTACGTGGCTATCTTGTGAAATGGCATTGAAATGAGAGATGGGAATTGTGATTATTATGGAAATATTGTGTGGAATAATTGAAAATGGAAGGGCGTTTCACGGCATTGATAATTGTTGCATTGGCATTTAATACTTTTGGTTGTTACAAATTTTGAACTGAGATTTGAAACCTTTGCATTGATGGAAAGAATGATTATGAAACAAGATCTCATTTTTTTGTTCATGGTGTAAATACGTTGGTAAGTCCAGATAGGGGGTGTAGATGGAATTGATTAAGTTGGCCCGAGTGTCCATGGTGAAAGACCGAAAACATGCGCGAAGGAGGTACCACGTGCCTTCCGGTTAGCTACCAGTAAAGTGGGGATTTGGTAGTGCTAGTTATGCCTACTTGTGGACACCAACCTAGGAATTACCTGAGTCGTATTTACCGTCTCTTGAACTTAATTTAAAATTGTTAAATCTTGTTGAAATTTTAAGATTTCATTGTGCATGATAGTCTTCAAAGGATAAAGATGAGATTTTTATTTAAAGGCATGGCATAGCATGTATATCCCATTTCATGAAACTTGTATAAAATGTATATATTTTGTTAAGAAATTTCTACTGGGCTTTATGCTCACCCTATGGGATTTTGGTGCAGGTAAAGATGTGGTGATTCCGCCAAAC
Organism: Camellia granthamiana; assembly: GCA_036172215.1. Classification (NCBI taxonomy): domain Eukaryota; kingdom Viridiplantae; phylum Streptophyta; class Magnoliopsida; order Ericales; family Theaceae; genus Camellia; species Camellia granthamiana. The sequence goes on from JAXFYN010000136.1 coordinate 326,945, forward strand.
TAAGGGCATGGATACATGTGTTAAGAGCACAAAACTCTATTTTTGTTGCGATTGAAATTTTTGCAAGCCAAGGGCTATACTTGTGGATTCGAGCAACCATTTTATATAACTACGCTTAAGCCTTGGACTTTGTAGCCCTAGAGGGCATTTATTTATTTTGATTAGATGTTTTACATGCTATAGATTCATGCACCGAAGTCAATGAATGTATATCCGCATACAGGACTATTTGTAAACACCTTATGATCATGTATTCAAGCATTGGAGAATTTCTTCTTTTATCATAAAGAGTGATGGTTGATGCACTTTTATTGTGTATTTTTTTTGAGGCGTTACAAAGAGTGCTTAAGGTAATCATTGAAGATGTTGAACGATTCATTGAAGAGTTTCGAAGGTTCTTGAAGAACTTTAAAGAACTATTGAAAAATTGATATCAGGAACTCAAATTGCTCGTAAGAGCTTTGCTTGCTTTGATACCATGTGGACACTGTTATTTCTCATTAAATCTATTATTGGTTACAAACTGTATTATATATACAATGCTGAGCTAAGCATGTAACATAACAACTTCCTAACAAATTCCTAACTGACTATACAATGCTCTTGATGGTCCAACTACTGAAGTAATAGCTGGAGAAGTTACAGTTGAAACTGTGGCAATTACAACTTGAGAAGCCACAACTGAAACTGTGGCTGCTGAGTCTAAGATATCCTTATCACTTTTGCAACAAAATTTTCACTTTTAGACATTAAAAAAATTGAACTCTAAAACTCTTATATGCTGTAGTGTCAAATGGTAAAAATATTATAAAATTAACAAATAATTAAATAAGTTAAAAACACAAAAAAAATGACTTCTCAAAAAATTCTTAGAATATGTTGATTTGATTTTCAGAAATTTATTTTTAAATTTTTTTTAAAACAAATTAAAAATTAATTTGGTTAAGAAATAAAAAATAAATAATAATAATTATTTTTATATAATTTTATCTTTTGAGTGGTTAGAAATAATTTTTACAAATTAAATATATTTTTTCATATTTATTTTTATTATGTTAGTTTTATTTATTTATTTTTAAATTTTGAAATTTTTTTCTAAACAACAAATCAAACATGGCTCCAAAAACTCTTTTTTTTTTTTTTTTTTTTTTTTCCATCTAATGTAATTCTTTGTAAATTTTGCTGATTTATCAAAGGGATTTTAACAGGGGCAATATCGTCCATCAATTTATGTTTCGGTGATGTTAGCTAACCATTCTTAACATTTAGTTAACTGTAGGGGTTAAATTATTATGCGAGTATAAATCTCGGGGGGCAGGATGTAATTTCTGAAACCTCAGGGGGAAATCTGTAATTTTGTTAAACCGCAAGGGAAGTGTAGGTAATTTGCCCTTTATTTTACAATACCACATAGAGATTTTGATTTTAAAAATAATTTTGTATGAGATTTTAAAACTCTTATAATATCTCTCCTTAAAAGTATTCTTTTGTAAAATATATAGATATATTAATAATCTCAATGTCACTCTTACTGCTCCTTTATATAAAAATTATGAGATAATTATGATAATTTTAAATTTGTTTTTAAAACTTATAAACCACGGGATATATTTTTATAATTTTAAATTTATATTGTGTCAATTTTAAATTTAAATTAATAGATTGCTTTTAAATTTTAATAAAATAAAATTTAAAAGTTTTAATTAATTATTATTATTTTTTTTTTACGTAAGCTAGTAAGTCTTTTAACTTAACTGATTAAAATAAATCATTTTTTATTTGAATGATTTGCTGGTTTAACCGTGATTTTAACGGTTTTACCAAAGTATATTGGTTAGATTTGTTTGATTCAAAATAAACTAAAAATTGACCTAAATAAATATTGAAAAACTGAGATTGCTTGATTAGAAATAAACTTCTCACCCAAACAATTGTTAAATTTTATTTTACAATCCCACATCGGGAAAGAAAGAAAAAGTATGTTATTTCACTTATATAAAGTGAATCTTATAAAGGGGATTTTGAGGGAAAAGCCTTCTAGGAGCTCAAAACCCTCATTCTAAAATTATTGAATTTTTTTAATTTTAAACAATTAAGAAAAATTTCTATTGGCTAGCTGCCATTTGCCTTTTATTTTACAATCCCACATCGTGAAAAGGGAAAAGTGAATTATTTCACTTTCATAAAGTGAAACTTATGCTCCCATTTATATAAATTATTGAATTTTCTTAATTTTAAACAATTAAGTAAATCTCCATTAACTAGTTTACCTTTAACTTTTATTTTATAATCCCACATCATGAAAAAAAGAAAAAACTGAATTGTTTCACTTATATAAAGTGAAACTTACGCTCCATTTATATAAATTATTGAATTTTCATAATTTAAAAAAATTAAGAAAATCTCCATTGGTTAGTTTCTATTTAACTTTTATTTTACAATCTAACATCGTGAAAAGAAGGAAAAAATCAATTATTTCACTTACATAAAGTGAATCTTATGCTCTCATTTATATGAGCAAAGGAGATTTTTAGTGAGAAGCCCTATGATCAATATCTGATACCAATTTTTTTATTATTATTTTCTTGATTTTAAACAATTAAGAAAATCCCTATTGACTAACTTCTATTTAACTTTTATTTTACAATTCCATATAGAGGTTTTGATTTTAAAAATAATTTTATATGAGATTTTGAAACTTTCATAATATTTAATTTTAAAATAATTACAACCCCACATCGAGAAAAAAAAATGAAAAAGTGAGTTGTTTTACTTATATAAAGTTAATCTTATACTTTCATTTAATATTGTAGTATTGTACATGTTTCAATTCAAGATGGTTTAAATTTTAAAATAAAATTTAAAAGTTTTAATTAATTAATTTTGTTGTAAATTGGTTGGTCTTTTAACTTAGCCGATTAGGTTGAATCGTTTTCGGTTTGACTGATTCACTAGTTTAATAGCGATTTTAGCTGTTTTATCAAAATATATTGCTTAGACTTGTTTGATTTGAAATAAACTAAGATTGATCTAATTAACACGATTGAAATTGTTTGATTAGAAATGAACTTTCCGTCCAGACAACTGTTAACTTTTATTTTACAATTCTACATCAGAAGAAGGAGAAAAAAATGACTTGTTTCACTATATAAATCTTATGCTCCCATCTAATATTGTAGTATTGTGTATGTTTCAGTTCAGGACAATTTAAATTTTAAAATTAAAATAAAATTTAAAAATTTTAATTAATTAATTTTTGTATAAATTGGTTGGTCTTTTGACCTAGCCGATAGGGTGAACTGTTTTCAGTTTGACTGATTAGCTAGTTTAACAGCGATTTTAGCAGTTTTATCAAAATATATAGATTAGATTTGTTTGATTCGAAATAAATTAAAATTTGACCTAATTAAAAATTAAACGGCTGAAATTTTTTGATTCGAAATAAACTTCCCACCCAAACAATTGTTAATTTTTATTTTACACAATCCCACATCGAGAAAATAAGAAAAAAATCGAGTTATTTCATTTATTTATATATTATATAAAGAAAATGGTGTTTTTAGGAAGAAACCTTGCAGGAGCTCAAAACCCTTATTCTAAAATTATTAAATTTTCTTAATTTTAAACAATTAAGAAAACTCTCATTGTCTAACTTCAATTTAGCTTTTATTTTGTAATCCCACATCAGGAAAAGAAGAAAAAAAATTGAATTGTTTTACTTACATAAAGTGAATCTTATGCTCCCATTTATATAAATTATTGAATTTTCTTAATTTTAAACAATTAAAAAAATTCACATTAACTAGCTTCTATTAACTTTTATTTTACAATCTCACATCGAGAAAAGAAGGAAAAATGAATTGTTTTAGTTACATAAAGTGAATCTTATGTTCCCATTTATATAAGTAAAAGGAGATTTGTAGTAAGAAGCATTATGATTAATATCTCATACTAATTTTTTTGATTTTTTTAATTTTAAACAATTAAGAAAATCTCGGTTGACTAGCTTCCATTTAACTTTTATTTTACAATCCCACATAGAGGTTATGATTTTAAAAATAATTTTGTATGATATTTTGAAACACTCATAATATCTCTCCTTAAAAGTATTCTTTGTACAATATATAGATATATTGATAATCTCAACGTCACTCTTACAGCTCCTTAATACAAAAATTATGAGATAATTATGATAATTTTAAATTTGTGTTGAAAACTTATAAATCATGGGATAGAATATTATAATTTTAAATTTATATTGTGTCAATTTTAAATTTAAATTAATAGATTGCTTTCCATATTTAGTGACAGTTTAAATTTTAATAAAATAAAATTTAAAAGTTTTAATGAATTAATTTTTGTGTAAGCTGGTTGATCTTTTGATCTAACTGATTAAGCTAAACTGTTTTTGATTTGAATGATTTACTGGTTTAATTGTGATTTTAGCAGTTTTACATGTTATGATAATTCTTTCTTACTCATTAAGTTTTTAAAATTTCTTTAATTATTTCACTATCAAAAACCAATATGTCAATTTTTTAAAATTCATATATTTTTATTCTAAAATAGTGAAGTATTAGAATTATGTCCTTTTTTTTTTATTTATAACAAAGCATAATTTTAATTATTAATTGTCAATACAACAATTTTAATCTATCTATACTATATATTTTAGTAAAAGAACATTTGAAAGAAAACCCTTAAACTTATATATAAAATTTTATTTACGTGAGACAAAATATTAAAAAAATTAAATATAATTATCATATTTTTAATAAATAATATATTATTATATCCCGTGTATAATACGAGTGATGTGTTAGTACAATGATAAGAAAGAATGTAGGTTGAGACATATAAAGTTCTAGATGTGTAATGTACCCATTTTATTAAAAAAATTGTATTTGAATTTTAGATTTGTAAAGGAAATTTTTTTTTTTCTTTTTTTTTTTTACCAACAGCCCAACGTTCGAATTGTTTTGGCAGAGGTCCAAGCTTGAATCTTTGTTAGTGACAAGAACACACGCAATATTGTTGGATTGGTAAATCTAAACATGTGGTAGTAAAGACAATTTTTAATAAATCCATTTTTAATAAAATTTATATTTTTTAGATTCGTCTTTTCAAGATTTTTAAAACAAAATCTATATTGGATATGAAATTCCAATATATATATATATATTCAGCAGATAGACCTTTTGGTCCCATTTTGAAACTAATTTGTGGTAAATCAAGGCTAAGGAAAACCATAGCAAAGGAACTATGTATTTGATATCATGTAAACTATGTACTTCATGATTTATGAGTAAAAGTATAAATTCAAAGTCAAAACAACATTTTTTTGTGAAAGTAAAAATTCAAAGGAAAAAATAAAAATCTAGAAGGAACTACCTAATGCAAAGTTATGGTGTATTGAAGTTTCAGCATTACATAGATCAATATCTATTTTTAAATTTCTAAAATAAACACATATATGTTTTGCCTATTTTTAATTTAAAAAAGATTTACTAGTGCATAAATAAAACACAAATGGCACAAATAATACACAGATATTAGAAATAAACCACCAATAGCACAAATAGTGCACAGGTAATGTATAGATAGTGCACAGATTGCACTGATAATGCACAGATATAAACTTCTCTCTATTTTTTAATTTAATAGTGTATATATATTTCTATTTATTCTTATTTTTAATTTAAAAGTGTACAAATAAACTTCTACACTTACCTGTCTCCAATTTTTAATTTTAAAATAGATAAATTATACATACTTTAGTCTATCAATCCAAAATTAATTGTGCATAAGACAAAGCTTTCAAATTAATTGCAAAAATGATAAATTTTTTAGTTAAAAATACCCCCCTCTCTCTCTCTCTCTCTCTCTCTCTCTCTCTCTCTCTCTCTCTCTCTCTCTCTCTCTCTCTCTCTCTCATTTTTTAATTTAAAAGTGCAGAGATAGATTTGTCTGTTTAAATCACCAGAAAAGTTATCAGTGATGACTAACGTCAATAAGCAATGGTTGAGGTGGTTAGGATAAAAGAGATTAGGGATGTAAATCTAGCCCGGCCCGGCCCGGCTTGTTCGGGCTTGGGCTGGGTCGGGCCCATGTCGGGCCTCACAGGCTCCCGTCAAAATTCGGGTCGGGCTGGGCTGGCCCACGGGCCAAAAAATTAAGCCCAATGATTTTTGGGCCTTGGGCTGGCCTAACCATTTTTTTTTTTGTTTTTTTAATTTTTTTTTATCAAAATTTTATTATTTTTCATTAAAAAATACGCTGGGCCTTGAGCGGGCCGGACGGGCTAGGCTTCGAGCCGGGCCCTAAGTGGACCTTAAGCGGGCCGATGGGCTGGGTCACGGGGGCCAGGCCGGGCTTCAAAACCATGGCCTAGGCCCTAGTCCAGGGGCTTGGGCTGGGCTCGGGCTTGGGCCCAAGCGGGCCTAAACGGGCCGGGCCCATCTTGAGCCACGGGTCATTTTTACACTCCTAAAGAAGATTTGTTATTTGAAAGTGCAGAGATAGACCTATCTGTTTGAATCACCAAAAAAGCCATCGGTGATGGCTAACTTCATCAGCAATGATTGAGATAGTTATGATAAAGGAGATTTGTTATTATAATTGAGGACAATATAATCTTTTAAATTGTAATTATTCTTATGACCCTAAAAAAAATAAGAGAAATGTTAGAGATCATGAAAAATTTGTGACCCTTAGATTACCTTGATTAGTGTGTGGTGCTTTATTGTAAGTGTAATCCAAAGGTCACAAATCTTTCATGACCATTTTCATGAAAAACTTTTTATGATACCTAGCATTACTGAAAAAATAAAGCTTGAGCCAATTGTCTCCAAAATTTTAAAATTAGCCTTATAGCCCTTGTGTTGTTAATTAAAGGCAAATAAATAAATAAACTATACACAAAAATGGAGTGCCTAATAGGAGTGTTCGACGGATATTTTGATTTGTTTAAATCGATTAAACTGAACTGATTCATTATATTTTGAACGGATGCGTGATAACGAGCGGACGGTTACGGATTGATTTTTTCTAATCCGCTTAATTTTGGATGGATGACAGATTTTAGGTTCCTTTGGCCGTAATCGAACTGTCAAACTGCAAATACCTCTACTAATTTGTAAGACTCTGTGTTTTCAATTTATTTAAATATTTTGTTTGTGTTTTCAATTGAAAAATAGTTCAGATATTCTGTTATGTTTTCAATTTGTTTTCAATTTTAAAATCCTCTTATCAAAATGACTAGTGTTAATATTTGGTATTTTTGTGTGAAAAATTTAAGGCTTAATCTTGTCCCTTTTTTTTTAAAAAAAAAAAAAAATCAAATTAAATAGTTTTTGAATAAAAAAAAGTTAATGAAATAATTTTGATAATGTATAGTTTTCTTATTTGTATTTATTATTGGTATTTGACAATTTAATCGATAATCTTTTGGTTACGTTGAGTTAGATTGTTATCCAAAAAAAAATGTTAACAAATTGTTATATTATATTCAAAATTTATAAAAATTTAAATTGTCAAACCGATTCACATCCATCTACAAATCTGCCAATCCGCATCCGCCAAAATAGTGGACGGATTTGAATTGATTTTTTCCAATCTATCAATCCGACAAACGAATAACAAATTAAAGATTTCCTGACCGCAACTAAACCGCGAGTACTCCTACTACCTCGCTTGGAATTTGACAGTGAAACTAGCGTCTGTGAGTCTAAGTTATAATTTAGCCATATTTCACATACACACAACAGATGCGGGACTTTCTATTTTCACACAAAAAAACTCTCAGAACACATCTTTTTCTTCTCTAGACCCAAACTTTAAAATCTAATTATTTGTTCAGTACACAATTTACCATATAAAAAATATCCATCGTCAACTTTCAAACCCTAACCCTAACTCTTTTCTCAACCGCTTGTATGAAGATTAGCTTTATCAAAAATCTCATTATAAACAATACAGGAAGTAATATGATCCAACTCAATACTAGTTTGAAGCAAGTTAAACAGTAACATAACCCAACTCAATACCATTTTGAAGCTCATTAAAACTAAAAGCAACCTACTTCATACAAAATGAATTTACACAACACAAGAGCTACAAGCCTACAACCCCTTTCGAAAGATTGGGGACCAAAAAAATACTTGCTGAGGTACACAAACTCAAACTCACACACAAGGAGCCCAACAATTGAGCAATTTTAAGTTTTAACTCTCGCTCGTGTCTTCTGAATTTAACTAATACCGTTTACAAGTGATTAAATATATGAGATGAGTCATAGGCCCCTCCTTGAGGAGAATCCTCTCTCTCTCTCTCTCTCTCTCTCTCACTCATACACACGCGCGCGCGGACACACACACACACACACATTTGAATTTTCAAATGAATACTGAGCATCAAACACCAAAAAACAATCTATAATTTCCAGGTCACCACAGGGCATGAACACATAAGAGTACTAACCATTTATAACACAAGCCAGAAGTAGTCACTTCCAGGTTCATATTAACATTTCCATAAGCATCTGTAACAAATTGTGCAACATATTTGATACCGACTCTGAATTTTTGTATAAACATAAAATAATTTACAGGCACATACCCATTTAAATAAAAAGGTATTGTCGTCCATTGATGTCAAAGCTCTCTCTCCCCCTCTCTCTCACTGACTTCCTTTCCTTTATTGGGATCGGACCACAATGTTTCCTGGCTCTTTACAGTCCCCCTTTGGCCTAAAATGCAATGCATCTTACCCTCAGCATGTCATCTCTGAAGACAAGGGGTTCACAACCTGAAAAAACAAAACTGATCTCAGTAACACAAGACAGCATGAAACTAAAAAATATATATATGTGCAAATTACAGTAATTGATTCATGAACCTCAATACAAAAGAAGGATTGATTACCCTCATTGATTGCCTTAAATACAATTCTAATACAACTCTTACACTCCAAAATTTTAACAAATTGTTGCTTCAATCTTTGGTCATTCGAGATCACGCTTCTGTGCATGCCTTTATACAAATTCATTCAGCCTATTGCAAACTTCAAGATGTAATTTTTTGAAGTTGGAAATCTTTGAAATATGCACATCTATGAAATCTTCAGTTCAGATCTTCGAAATGAGAGGTAGAAAATGCAATAATTTCCAAAAACAAAAAATCTCATAATGCACTTTCTTCCACCCAAAAAAATGTTTGGTTTAACTCACTTTTCAAAAAATTGAGTTTTTTGTTTTCCGCTTTTTTTTTTGTTTTTTTGTTTTAGTGAATGTTTTTAATATTTTATGCAACCTTTTTATTTTTTAGATACACCTAAAATACACTTAAAAAGTATAAATTTGTGAAAAAAACTTTAAAAAATCCACCAAATACAAAAAAATAAAAATAAATAATAATACGAAAATTCAATACATTTTTGTATTTTGTTGTATTTAAGGAATTTTTGAACAAATTTTATACTTTTTAAATATATCAAGATTTTTTTTTTTTTTTTTTTTTTTTTTTTAACAAAAGTATATCAAGAGTAAGTGGATCTAAAAAGTAAACAAAAATTGATTAAAATATTTTTAAAAATTACTAAAAATAGAAAAATACGAATTGAAAACTCATAAAATTGTTTCTGAAAATTCCCAGACCAAACGCACCCCAAAAAAAATTCAGACCAAACAGAGTGGGCCCTTACCTAGTTTCAACTCCAAAAACCCTATCACCTTCGTCAAAATCCTAAAACCAAGCCATTATCAACCTTTTCTACAATAAAACCAAGCCATTATCTGACTCTATGACCCTTCTACATCCAGTGTGGTGACTTAAATTATAAAATAGTTTTTCCCTCACTTGCCCTACATCAAGAGGGGTAAATGGTACACAAAGGCAGACTGATGTGCTTCAATTGGGGCAGCTTGCTTCCTATGGGGGGTTTGGGCCGCGTGCGGTTTACTCCCCTGACTTTTGGAAATCACCATATAATCCCCTGTGGTTACTGGATTGAAGTGCACAGTTACATTTTCATCTAACATAATAGTCCGTGCCTAACATGCACCTAATATGCAAATCGGCATGGAAAGATGATTTTCCTTCCGAATTAAACGACTAAAATGCCCTCATCTTCATGATCAATTTCCAAAGTCTACCCTCATCTTCATCATCAATATCCAATTCTGTAAACCTCTACCCAGAAAAAAAAAATTAAAAAAACAAAGAAGAAGAAGAAAATACACAATCTTTTTAACTTAATTTTTATATAATTATATTTTACAGATAGGTACATCTATATTTATATAGATACTGTAATTTTATACATATATATATATACACACTACATATTTATATATGCACACTCAGAGTAGTCTTCACTCAACCATTCCTCCTCTTTGTGAACTACAACGCGAACAATCATGTCTCGCGTGTGTTCGGTGGCGGTTGCGCCAAACTACAACTCCGACGCTACCGGTTGCGTTGCCGTCAGCGGCACCGCCATCGATGGCAGAGTATCTGGTTGCGCAGCCTTCAACAGTGGCAGAATCAATGGTGGCATCATGTTGTTCGGTGTACAGCTTACGGAAGGATCATTCAGGAAGAGAGGTACTCCATAGATCCATCCGCGATTTATCGATGAATTCATATCTAAATCAATCTCAATGCTCACAGATTTGTATGTAGTTTTGTGTGTTGATTTAATTGCTTTGTTTGTTTGATTGATTGATTAATTAATTGGTTTGTTTCAAATTACACCACTGCACTAACACACACACATATATATATTGGTAGAAACAATCTCCAAAATTTATTGTGTAATGCTCACTATATTCCAACCTAATTGGTTTGAACTTTAAACTTGAAGGCAAATTGAACTTTAATTAAATTAATTTTTGATAGAAATTATATTGTTTAAATTAATTTGATAAATCAAAACCCCAACTTCGCATGTCAAAACCCTAAGGCTGTGTTTGGTAAGGCTAGCGAACTATATTTCCACCCTCATATTCGCGCTAGACGTTTGGATACAAATTTGAAAATACAATTCTACCACAAAGTTCAAAATGATATTCGAATTCCCGTTTGGCACATTTCTCCGTCTGTTCAATCTCCACTGTAAAAAGCTTCCAAACGTACATATTTTCTCTCTCTTCAGTCTTCGCCATTTCTGAAAAGCTTCACGTGCAAAGAAAATAAAAATTGAAGATCAGAGCTCAAGATTCTTCACGGGTCTTGTCTTCTCTCTTTGAACTGAACTGTGAGCTTCAAATCATTACCATGCCTGTGAGTCCCCTTCCCACCCATAAATTCATCTAGAAATTATGTATGGGTTATATATATATATATATCTCATTGATTTGCACCTTCATCCCTAAATTCATCCCCAAATTAATTTGTCTCAGGCCAAATACGGTTCAATCTCCTTCTATTGTTGCAGTTGTTTGCATGGTGGCCTCGGATTAGAGGTTTCACCATGTTCAGATCCCGCTCTTTTTATTCTAGGCATGATTACAGTGTGAATGGTGGGTTTTGGAGGTGGGAAATTTCTGATGTGAGAGGTAAGGAAATGGAGTGAAAATGTAAGCAATAGGAAAACGGAATGGAAGAAGCTTCAACTGAGGCTTGAACTGAACTGAAACTGGTTGACTGGCCGGATAACCCACCGGTTGACCTGCCGCTTGACCCAGAGGTTGACCGGTGGCAGTGGGGTTCTGTGAGTGATCTGTTTGGCTGATCTGTGATGGCTCTGTTGGCTTCTCCTCACCAACCTTCAAATGTAAAAGCCTTGTAATTTACAACTCACTAAATTTTTAAACGATTTTTCCTCTGTGTTTGTCTTCAAAATGGCTTTGGTATAGGCTTTCTTATAGACTCAATTTCAGTTGAAGAAATTCTTGATAGTAGGTGTAGGTGGTGGACGGTTGTAAGATTCATCTATCAATAATGGAGGTGGTTGAACATGTGCATGGGTTTGGTTGTTTTGCAGAATGGTAATGAATGTTGATCAGCTCACTTCATAAAGCTTCACCAAGCCTCTGACTCATCTTCATCAATGAAGATGAGTTTCATCAATAACAGGCACTGTGCAAAAGTTAATAAATCAAATAAAATTGAATTGTGTGTGATAAATTGAGTAAATGTTACAAAAATGATATTCGATTTTTTTTTTCACTCCTATATCATTTGTTAATATTTTTTGGCCATTTATTTGAACATAACAAAACAATAAACAACAAATTATTTGTGCCAATAATTATTAAAAATAAAAAAATATTTTATCTGAAAAATATGAAAAGAAAAATAATTCGAACCAAATACACAAATCAAAATTTGTTTGACATCAGTAATTGAATATTTATTTCAATTATATAAAAAAAAAAATTCCTTTGTAATTTTTTCAATTAAAAAAACTGATTAATGTAATTTTTTTTTAATAATTAACTTTTTAATTGAATTTTAAAAAGAGTTTGCTTATGAGTTTTGATCAGAATTTTCAATAGAGTATTGAGTATTATGTTTGGTTATGAGTTATAACAATTTGAAATAAGTTTTGAAAACTATTTCCAAAACCCATAGCCAAACAAATTTTCTTATTTCACATGTCACATCAAACATTCAAAACTCAATTCCACACTCAACTCAAAACTCAATTCAAAACTCTTTTCAAACCTCATAACCAAACAAATTTTTCATACTCAAACTATAATTTCAAAACTCACAAACTCAAAATACAACTCAATTCTCAAATCATATTTAGAAAATTCTACCAAACACTACCTAAGTTTTCTACAACCTTTACTCTTCTCAAATGCACAACTACAGAATCAGAAATGGTAAATAAATGTTATCTACATAAGGGCAAAACAGTCTTTTTACTTCTACTGTTAACGGTGTTAGTTGTGCACTTCAATCCAGTAACCACAACGGGGGTTATGTGGTGATTTCTAGAAGTCGGGGAAAAACTGCACGCATCCCAAACCATAAGGGAGTAAAGTGAAGTTTGCCCTAAAAAGTTTCTCCCTAGTAGAGTTGAAGAAGTTGATTTTACGCTAGGTTGAAAACCCTTTAAGCAAATAAAAGGGTTTGCAGATCTAGCACAATCTAAGCATCACTAACTAGGAAGAGCAGAGACCCATTGAAATCAGAAAATGCACAACTGAAACTCATACTCTTGAAACACTCCAAAAAAGTCAAAGAAAACTCTAATCAAGGCCAAAAACTTTGTGAACACAATTTTGGTAATAAATCTGCAAATTCCAGCAAAATATGCTCATCCAGAAGCCATGAAATGCTGTAAATGAGCCTTAGATTTAAAGGATAGTTGTGACTTGTGAGGTCCGTCAGGAGAAAGTAAGAAGCTTTGTCACAAATAGGTGACAGGTAGCCTATGAAGTAACCTGAACAAGAAGTAATGGCCTGGTAGCTAACAAATACTGATCCAAGTGCAAAAAATCAACAAGAATTTCAAGTAGCCACCTACCTAGGAGGTTGCACAAAGACTAAGAAACTATGATTGGAATAATATTTGTGATAACAAACACTCAATAGTAGCAATACTACTTAATTGTGTAACTTAAGAGAAATCCAGCTTCTAATCTTCTCTTCTTTCTGCTATGAAAGAATGATCAACCCTAGACCTTAATCACATAACTTTTCCCTCGTATTGTAGCAAACTTGACCTTGAGTATTGTGACATCACACCCAAACGAAAATTCATCCATGTGTTGGAGGAGTTGTCGATGTTTAAAGAGAAAAGAAAAAGAAAAAAAGAAACTGTTAAAGCAACTAGGTAAAATGATCTGAATTTTCTCTAAAATTGAGCATTATGTATTCATAAATGTATATACGGGTATGTATGTGTGCATGAAAAAAGTAGTTCTTAACTTCATCTAATAATTCAACGCCATATAATAGCATGAAACTAGCTAACATTTTGCATAAAACATGAAATAAAACAAATCAATTGCCAAACAAAGAAAATAAAATAAGTGTGCACACGCATTAAAATAGAGCACAAATACACGCACAGGCACACGGGCACATGAAAGCTAGGAGAGAGAAAAAATAGAAGATATCAACTGCAACAGACAAGACAGCATGATCTACATAAAATAATATATAGTTACCAAGATTATTTATATGATACCATATCAGACTAACCTTCAAACATGAAATGCTGAGGACAGATGCAGATTGCTTAAATAATGTCCAAGAACTTAATTTGAAACTGAACTAGCAGCAATAGCTGCAGTGCTGCTGTCATTCCGTGAGGTTTCATGACGAGTTTCCACATTATTTTGGTTGAGCTGCTCTGTAACTGAAGGACCGGCTAGATTATGTGAAGCTGAAGCATGGTCCGCTCTGCTATTTTCTCTGGTTTCAAGGCGCTCCATCAAGCGAGAGACGCTAGCAATTCCAGCAGTCACTTCCCTCCTAACTTCAGAACCAATGTCTGCCACAGAAGTGTTACTACGAGAGAACAGCCTCTCCCTCCACCCCCTCGTACCCTTTGAAATCGTCTCTTTGTATCTTAAATAAAAAATTAAAAATTAACAAAAAAAATAGGTAACATAGTTCAAACTAGAAAAAAAAATTCAAGCAGTTCGCCACGCAGAGAAGCTGAAAAGAAGTGTTGCTTTTACATGACATTGACTTGTACCTCATCGACATCGAATTAAATCGAGATTTCACTGATTCTGAAAATGACTGTAAATCTGATGGTCCTGCTCTATCTTGATTTGGCAGGGAAGTTTGACTGCAGGAAAAGAAATGCTTCAGAAAACTTATTGACAAAATAATGAGAATATAGTAAATAATAAAACAACAAATTCAGCTAATTATCACTACCGATTATGAACAGATATTCCGTGTCGATTTCCCGGTATCATAGTAGATCCAGAGGATGAGGAGGAAAATTGATCAGTTTGAACAGAATGAAACTGGTGCCTATGCTGTTGTGGTTCATCCCCACCAGCAAGTGGAACAGATGGACTAGCTACAGTAATAGTGGCTGGTTCAGATTCCCCTCCTACAGGTGCCCGATGAGAAGGAGGTGAATTAGGATGAGAGGAAAGCACCACGAACTGTGGACGACCATGAACAGATGACCGACTCCTTGGGCCATCCCTCCGAGCAATGTGGTGGTGGGCCCTTCCCATTGCTGCAGCAGCAGCCAAGTGCTGGATAATTCGCTCCTCAAGCTCAGCATCATTTGCACCAACTGGTAACTGCATTGTAAGAGAAAAAGATGATAATAATAAAAAATAGTTGAAGTAAGCTTTCAAACGTTGATCAACCAAATTATGAATTCCACTTAGTATTGATAGATAACCTACATGCTGTAATTCGAAATCCCCAAGGGTGGGATGATGGAATATTGTGGAATTCCTTGAAGGATTAAACCTAAAGCTCCTCTCCCGTTCCACAGCTTCAAGCAATTCCTGACTGCCACAACAAAGAAAATAGGATATTATATTAAGAAACTAACAGCAAGAATATACAATAAGAAAGTGATGGCAAATATAAAATTAAAATTAAAATTACTATAGAGAGAAGCCAGAATGAACCTGGAAGGATCCTTCAGGCTAATGGATTGCCAACACATTGGACAGTTAGAGCTTCTCTGGCACCTATTGAGAGAGAGAGAGAGAGAGTTAAATTTCATGTTCGTCCATCCTTCTCTAGTTATTTACATTAGATTTCAAAATTCCAAGCTGGTACGCTAAGTGTAACCTCACATGCTAATTAGATCAGCTTATGCTGCCAATGCTGAATGGTTGTTTCGTGGAAAGCTTGAAGAAGGGCTTCTAATAAACTTTTAAACAAGTCTATATCAGAATCTACACAAGATCCTAGATCTTCCAGAGAAACACCATGAAAGCAATTTCACCAGAACCAAAAACCTAGCCTTGGGAGGGGAAAACCTCTCAAACTCGACAAATCAGATAATTTTAAGACTCCATCTATAAACATATTTGGTGTTCTCCTATTTCACATTCAGCAGGTCCATTTGAGTTCTTAATGATATATCAAAACAAATTGAGATAAAGTCCATCCAACCTTACAATAATCCTAATTATATGAGATTGTGCTTGAAAGTGTGGTGGTTTACTGCCTGAACTAGTTTTGCTTGTAACATTCGTAAATTTTAGATTACTCAACATTCCATCTTCAAAGTGTTGACCTAAATTTCTTTGTCTATGTCAAAGTAAAAATTCAGATACCACTTGAAATTTCAGAATGAGGATGATTGAATTTCCTTCAAATTTAGAACCCTGTCAAATTCTGGAAAAAGAATGATGCCCACTAAACACAACCAGAATCATAAACATGAAGATGATCCCATTGAAAGGATGCCATCAGTATTTTTTCAAACAAAGACATCAAACTTGGTAGTTGTCCCCCTTATTGCCAACTAACCAAATTCTTGTTCTTCCAGCCTGTAAACATGAGTATAAATCTGTTTGTCTGTGCATGAATGTGTTTGTTTTGACTCAACGAATGCATGAGTGCGCATGCAAGGAAGAGAGAGAGAGAGAGAGAGAGAAGTCAACTGCACAACCTCACGAATGATTGGAATTTTCAAGCTAAAAAACTGGTGGAATCCCATGACACATGTATTTGATCTCATATGCCCTAGACGTAGTGGAGAAAATCAAATTAGTGCACCAAGACCATCAGACTCCTACCCAAGACACTGGGTTGGCAATATTAAGCTAGGGTTACTCATGCTAGCCACTGCAGTATTAGATTTGCCAGTGCTACACACAATGCTGCAGTATATTGGGCATATGAGACCCATTTGTGCCCTTATTCATGCTATACAGAGAACAGGCAATATATGACTTGATACAAGTCCATCCTCTGCTGCATCAGTTAGGAATTGAGCATCATTACTCAATTATGTACTTACAAAACCAAAGAGAGGGTGAAGAGGCTTATGGTTTGGCAGGCATAGACAAATCACAATCAACACCTGGGTGGACTGGAGCAACATTGGAGAACAGGGAGCAACATCATAGTAAAACTAGCAAATCATTGTTGCACGCCCTTCACAATGGTGTAGCCAGAAATTTTATTCAGTGGGGTCATTCAACCAACAATTATCAATATCAAATTTAAAGTTATGTAGAACCTAACAAAATCAACTTTAACACCACTGTAATAGGGTATTGACACTCCCCTATTGCACAAATACACTACATTTTTTGTTTTCATTATACAAAATTACAACAAGGTCCTTACATTTTATAATATAAATTAAAGGCCTTTGTTGTAATTTTGTATAATGAAGACAAAAAAAATAGAATGTATTTGTGCAAAATGGGACTGTGAATCACACTTCCCTTGTAACATCACAATAAAAATTAAAATATAAAAATTAAAGCAAGATTACTAAAAATAGAAGAAGATATTGTTATTTCTTCAATAAATAATTCAATTTCAGCCTGAATTGATCAAATCCAACAAGTTCACTTGATTATAACTCAATTCCAACTCATTTGACCAAATAATCAACAATTCCAACATAGACTCATCAACAAATCCAATAATTTCATATCAAATTTTGCTCAATTTCACCAAATTAACCAATGATTTTGGCTCAATTCCATCAAATAATAAAAACTTTTGGCACAAATTCTTTTGAGAAAAAAAAAATCAACAATTTTACTCGTTTTAGTTCAATTCAAAATCAATTTCTTCACAATTTTAGCACAAATTCATCAAATAAATAATCAACACCTTCTACTCAATTTCACTCAATAAATTTTATTGGAAATGGAGTCTCAAGTAACTTTCTTTTCCCTCTTTACATTGACCAATCAGTTTTTTTTTACTATTATTATTATTATTACAATTCTAGAGGGTTGACTGGGTCCAATTCAACACTCACAACCACGTAGGTCCACCGCCCTTGATTACACATGGTAAATAAAAAATGCCGATGGCTGAGCAACAGGAGACTCCATAAGGTCCATTCACTTCTAAATGAAAATGCCATGGCTGAGAGCATTTCACAAGCTACATTTCAAATGGGAACCATTCAAATTTTACACGCGCTCCTCCCACAATTTAAACCACTAGATTTCTGTTTTATTATAGAAGTTTCTTTTCTCCCTTCCAAGAAGGTGAAAAATTCAACGTTTGACCAAGAATTGTCCCAAGAATATTCCTCACAAAAGTTATTAACTAAACAATCAAACACCTTAAATTGGAAATTAATTTATAGAAAAATAGAATTACAAAGTAATTTTATATCTTTCACGTATATTTCAATTAATCACAACATATCCTTTTAAAAACAGGAGAAATAGCAGAACAATGTTGATCCTATTCCCTCCAAAAAAATCTAACTCTATGTTACCTGGAACGTGGATCATTCAGGTACAAGGAACGGGAACGAAAACATGATACATCACATGCTCTAAAATGTGGTACGATTGATATAGAATTGTATAAATCACAATACCAGAATTTAAGAGACTACTACATATAATAGCAATTATATGTTAATTGTTAGACATCCAATAAAATAAAAGTTACAAATTAGTCATGTAAAAACACAATTCTAGAAGCATTATGGCCCATTTATTGTATATTTGGTCTTGCGAAAACCTAATTCTTTCTAAATTTTAGTTCATTATTTTTTATTTGTTTCATCCTATAGGAAATTTTTAAGAATTATACAGGGAAAATTTTGGAATCACTTGAGATCGCTAAATTCTCTGTTTTGGAACGAAAGTATACCATGTTTCAGACTGTGCATTCTAAAATGTAAATTGATAAGGTTTGGTGTTTCTCAGTAACACATTTAACCTTATTGTAAGACAGAAGGCACGACACAAGTTGAGGAGAATAGGAAACTATACATCAGTTGACAGCCCAGGAAATGCAAAATTAGCAAGTGTGAAGTACAACAGCACACTGACAACAGAAAAAATGTGAGACCATACCATTCAAGAATGCACTGAAGGTGGAACTCATGCTTGCAAGTAGTCACCTGGAAGTGATTATTAATCAGTATTTACACAAGGCATTTCCTTAAAATTTTAACACATGAGAGATAAATTGTGTTTTACTGTTGAAGGATCACTCTCAATGAAGGCCTCCAGGCATATGCTGCAAGCATCATCACAGGATTCTTGAATTCCCCCCTCCACAAAAGCTGCAGCTGATGTCAAATGACTTTCAGTCTTATTGATCTCATCCATCCCTGGGACCTTGTAAACACAAAAACCATGAATTTGACATCAAAAACGACACATAAATTCCAACACTTTGCCAATTCACACAATTCGTCTGAAATAAACAAAAAGAGCAAGAATCCAACTTAGAACTGCCTACAGTTCAATTTTGGCAAGGAATATTAATTTATAGGAGTATCTAAAACCTTATTTCGAGAGAAAGGCATGGAGGTAGGAAGGGAGGAGGGACAAAGCAACTGACCTCCATGGGAAGTTAGGCAAATTTGTTACAAAATAATTTTATAACTAAAATCACACACAGAGGCATACCCGGAGGAAAAAGATTGAGACCCCTAAAAAAAACCTCCCCTAATTAACCCACAAATGACATGACAGGTTCCGTACGTCACAAACTCAATTATGTAATGAATATGTAATGAATTGTGGGTTTTAAATTGTAGGTCTCTAGCATTCCTCAAAAAATCAATAGCAAATGAACAGAACAACAACAAATCAATTACAGATAAACAAAACAATCTCTTTCCTACAAAGTTTATCAGATTGAACACCCAAAGAGAAGAACAATCATCATTATCACCCACAAAACCAACAAGATAAAGTGCCATATACCCATATATAATATGTCCATTTATGTAATTTTTTGTATGTTATGTCCCATCAATGAACCTCTTTATGATAGTACCATAACCTTTTCAGACAAAGAAAGGGGAAAGCTTGGAAAACCCATAATAGTGAGACAATGTAATCAAAAGAATATCCACAATATCAAGTTATCAACCCGCCAAAAAAAAAAATCCAAATATATAGGAAGAAAAAGAAAACAAATTTATGACTATTTAAGACAAGAGAACAAAAGATCGAATTGAACCCAATAATGTATAGATCGTATAAAATTTTGGGATTTCTTCAATTACCTCCATTGCAAACTGAGAATTGTTCTCTGAATTGGGTCAAGAATTGGCAAAACAGCCCATGAACAGAAGATCAAGTTTTTGAATTCCCCCCCACTGGAAAAGGGAATCCTTCAAAGGGATAGACCAAAAACCCTAGACTTTTAGAGAGAGAACGACGTTTTGGAGAGAGAAATTAATGGGTAGGAGAGAAGACAGAGGAGGCGATGGAAGACATGTCCACCTTTAACTTTTATTTTTTATTTTTATTTTTATCTAATTTTATTTAATTCTATTTTTGTGTTAGAAAAGTCACAATTGGCATCAGATGGTGGGTCTCCACCTCCACTTTAAAAATAGGGTAAATATATTTTACCTTTTCACGTTTTAAAAATTATTATATTCTTATTTTTATGATTATTAAGGCCTCGTTTAGGAACATACTATTTTAGTAATTTTTTGGCTTTTTACGAAAAGATGTGTAGAAAAGTAGAGAGATGATGTGACTAGTTTTAGTTGACTTTTTGACTTTTTGGCTAAAATAGCCAGTCCCCAAACGAGGCCTAATTCTATTTCACAACCTCCGTCCTTATATAAAAGATACTAATTCTTAATAGAAAAAAAAAAAATTACATTAAAAAAAAAAATAAAACAAAAGAAGTTAAGCAAAGTAAGAAAAAAAAGAGTATATGAATTCAATATTTTCACCCCGTCTAAATAATTATAATGACAGTGAGCTAGTGTAATTTCCTAAATGTTAAGGGGTGATATATATTAAACCCAAATTTCAAGGGTGTAAATATAATTTATTCATAAAAATACGAATAAACTATCGATAAGTTATAATAGTTTGACTTAATTTCTATCAAATCCTATTGAAAATAACTTCTAATAAAATTGTCGCTAAAAATAATTTTTTTGTAACGATTTTTTATGTATGTCGTTAAAAATTGACAATTACCAACTTTTTTTTTGTCCCGCCGTTTTTTATAAATTGTCATTAAAATTTACAATTAGTGACATTTTCTGTGATGAATTTTTCAAACTGTCACTGTAAGTTGAAAATTATTAACTTTTTTTGTGCCGATTTTTTTTAAAATTGTCACTAAAACTTAAAATTAGTGATATTTTTTGTGACAAAATTTTTAAACTGTTGTTAAAAATTAACAGTCAGTAACATTTTTCAATAGTATTTAATGAAAAATGCCATTAATCATCACAGGACCTATTGGACAATAAGTCCACTAAGAGACGAAAGCAGCACATAAATTTAATAAACTAACAAATTAAAACAAACAACTTTAAAATTAAAATAAACAAGTTAAATAAACTAAATAAAATATTTTAAATAAGAACAGATAAATAAATTATGGCTCACAATATTAACTTACAATAATTTTTACTTTAGGAATATTCCAGCTTAAATTAATTTTAATATCTTGTACAATAACTCCACTTATTAGGACCTATACAGTGGACTTATTGTCTAATAGGTTCTATGGAAAAAATTTGTCATAAAAAAAGTCACTAATTGTACATTTTAGCGACAATTTATAAAAATAATGACAAAAAAAGTTATTAATTATTAATTTTTAGCGGCAATTTTACCAAGACTTATTCTTAATAAGGCTTAATGGGAATTAAGTCCAACTATTATGACCTATTGATAGTTTACCCAAAATGGTAAAGTGCCAATAGGTCCTAATAATTAAACTTAATTCCCGCCAAGTACTATTGAAAATAAATCCTAATAAAATTGTCGCTAAAAATAATTTTTTATAATGATTTTTTACATATGTCGTTAAAAATTGACAATTAATGATTTTTTTTTGTCATGATTTTTATAAATTGTCGCTAAAACTTATAATTAGTGATTTTTTCTATGATAAATTTTTCAAATTGTCTCTGAAAGTTGAAAATTAGTTACTTTTTTGTGGCGATTTTTTTAAATTATCGCTAAAAGTTATAATTAGTGACATCTTTTGTGACAAAATTTTTAAACTATAACTGAAAATTAACAATTAGTGATATGTTTTAATAGTGTTTGATGGAAAAACGTCATTAATTATCATAAGACCTATTGGTCAATAAGTTCATCTATTAGGGCTTGTATGTATATACAAGTTCATTTTTTAGGATAAAGCTCACATTCATATTTCATCTCTCTATATCTCTCCATACTCTTCTTGTAAGTTTCAATCCAGACTCCCATCGATGATCCGAACTGTCTATCTCGTAGGCCCCACAATAAAGGTCATCCATTTAAAAAATCAACTTCATCAAAAAATTATAAATACAAAAATAAATCACATTTTATTTTATAAAATTAATGGTAAATATAATTAAATTTGAACCATTTATTTTATAAAATAAAATGCGATTTATTCTCATGTTTATAATTGTCCAATAAAGTTAATTTTTTGCGCAGGTGACTCTCATTGCGAGACTTACAAGATAGACGATTCGGATCATCAATGCGAATTCGAATTAAAACTCATAAAAGGAGTATAGAGAGATATGGAAAGATGAAGTATGAAGAATAACTTATCCTAAAAGTAGGTCTAACTTTTAGACCTAAATAACAATATTAAAAAAAATGTTATAACCAAACACTGCATGAGGCTTAAGACTTGTGAGTCTTAACTAAAATAATGTCATAATTAAATAATAAAATTGATCATAATTAAAGAAGAAAATTGTATAATTAAAGGTGCATATGGTACACTCCTTTCAAATTGTGTGTATAGTAAAAAAAAAATTTATTTTAAATTTAAATTTGATTGTCATGTTTAGATTAGTAGAGTTTATTATGGGTCATGTTTCAATAATCTAAATTATTTAATTTGTAAGAATCTCTAAGTATATTGTCCATGAAAACAATTAGATTAATATGATAATCACGATTTTTTTTTTTTTAATATTTTATTGTGCTAAAAATAGATGACAAGTTTGTTTTGAAAATAGATCATTTGTTTATTTTTAAAGACAAATGCAATAAAATGAAAATACCACAATCATTTAATAGACTTAATTTTTTTATTCGTTGATTTAGATTATCGAAATGAGATTCGTGATAAATTTTACAAGTCCAAACATGACGATTAAGTTCAAATTAAGAGAAACTCAACTTATATATGAAAGGTACAATATGTATTGGTTGAGATTCACTTTGAATATTATGTAGGTCATATTCAAAATAAAGTATACATTTTGTGTGCGTTTGTTTTTTTTTCATGTTTTAATTTTATATAAGACTGCAAATGAACAGAACCGTTTATGAACAGACTCGAGTTCGGTTCGGTAAAAGCTCGGTTCGAACTCGGTTCGTTAAAGTTTTTTTTGCGTTCGAGCTCGAGCTCGAGCTCGTTAAATTTTTATTAAACAAGTCCAAATATTTTAAAGCTCAACTCGTTAATTGGCTCGTTTAATATTTATTATTTGTATATTAAATAACATAAAAATAATAATAAAAAATAAGATAAATATGTTATTTATATATTTAAAAAATATAAATGTAAATAATATATTAAAAAAAATTGCTTAAAATATTAAAAAAAATTCAGTAAAAATAAAAATATATGAAAAATAAGAAAGTAAAATTTCTGAAAAGTATTTTAAAAAAACTGAAAACAAACACGGTGAATAAATTTTACAAACAACAGTGTTGCATGTATACCACTATTATATAAATGTACTATATTATATATAAATGTACTATATTATATAAATGTACTATATTAAATGTACTATATTATAGTACATTTATATAATATAGTACATTTATATAAATGTACTATATTCACCGTGTAACACTGTTGTTTGTAAAATTTATATATAAATGTACTATATTATAGTACATTTATATAATAGTGGTATACATGCAACACTGTTGTTTGTAAAATTTATTCACCGTGTTTGTTTTCAGTTTTTTTAAAATACTTTTCAGAAATTTTACTTTCTTATTTTTCATATATTTTTATTTTTACTGAATTTTTTTTAATATTTTAAGCAATTTTTTTTAAATTTTTAGACACACCTAACATAAATACACTTAAAAAGTATAAATTTCGTGAAAAAAAAATCTTTAAAAAATTCACTAAATATCAAAAATATTTTAAAAAATACGAAAATTCAGTATATTTTTTGTATTTTTGCGTATTTATTAATTTTTTAAAATATTTTATTTTTTAGATGCATCTAAGTGAGGTGCATCTAAAAAAGTAAAAAAAATGCTTAAAATTTTAAAAATATTCACTAAAAACACAAAAACACGAAAAATAAAAAATTCAGTTTTCAGAAAACTGAATTCAGAAAACTAAAACCCACACTCTGATTAGTTTTTGTAGTATTATTTTTTTACTAATATAAAGCTTAAGAAAAATTGGTCATAAAATTAAACACATAATATATATAAACATACCATTTTTAGCATAAATTGTAATTTTCACTTTCAAACTTCAGTTTATTTTTTAATTACAACAAGCCTCGTTTGGGAATATGCTTTTTCGTTACTTTTTGGTTTATTGGCTAAAATATGATGTTAAAAAAACTAGTATGTTTGGGATGACTTTTTGATTTTTTA
This sequence comes from Camellia granthamiana, assembly GCA_036172215.1. Lineage (NCBI taxonomy): Eukaryota > Viridiplantae > Streptophyta > Magnoliopsida > Ericales > Theaceae > Camellia > Camellia granthamiana. The sequence goes on from JAXFYN010000136.1 coordinate 351,618, forward strand.
CGAAAAGATATACAAAAAGTAGAGAGAAAATGGAATCTTTAATTTTTTGATATAAGTTGTTGGCTTTTTGATTTTTTAATATTTTTTGACTTTTAGACTAAAAAGTGATATTACCAAACGAGTTCTTAAATTTTCAAATTTTAAATTGTGTTTAAATATGATTCTTTCCTCACATATTGTTAAAAATTAAATAGAAAGTGTTCATATGAGCGTGGAGTTTGCACATTTTAGAAAATTTTGTGTGACAAATGTTGGGGGGTAAAAGTGCTAATAGGGTTTATTTTCAGAAAGTTTAAAGTCGATGACAACCATGAGATTGAGTGATGGCCACCAAATCGACAGCTGAATATAACAAGTTATGTTTGCAACCATACATTGGTTTATCCTATTGATCCAGAGCACTCTTGAGCCTTGTTTGTTGAGCCCAAGAGAAAGTCTATACAAGTAGGTCCAAATCAACGTAATTTGAGTAAACCGTACCCAACGTTACAAATGTGTGTTCAAATTTTTGTCTATGTATGAGTCTACGACTTACTGCTATATAGTTGAGTAGTCCTACTCTATAGCATTACTTCCTAAGGATGACCTCTAGAATCTCAACTCTTTAAAATCTAACTTCAAAAATCACCCCTCTATGATTAGGCTATTTTATATAACAAAATAAAAATAACTAACCTATTTGGTGTGGGTTGGCACGTTGGTTATTAGATATCAGTTGAGAACCAAACTATACTTTTACTTTTGACTAACCTTTTGTTTTTTGACATCTAATTTGCTTGGTAGAAAAGCTAAGTCCAAGTAGTTGAGCTTCATTGCATTTAAGAGCTTATTCAATTCAACTTGAGGTTATAAAGTGCAACATGAACTAGTTTGAAAATATAAAACAAAACTTGCTTTATTTAGATGTGTTAAATAAAAATTATTGGACACTTAGACATGTTCATATTAGGTGAGCCAATTAGAGAGAGTTGATTTGATTTTAAAGTTGTGCTAAGTTAGAAGGTTTGAGGAAAGATTTGGAAAATGAAAGAAAAAATATATATGAAATTGGATGATGTATATTTTATTCATATTTAATTTACCTTTTATCTTTTTCTTTGCAAATCTCTTTTCGAATA